>MPVS01000105.1:0-58454 GCA_001931775.1 Fomitopsis pinicola | reverse complement strand
CCGCGAGCGCGGCGAGGGGCTGAGCGGTGCGGACCTTGCGGCGGTTGTGCGCGAGGCAGGCGTCGTAGCGCTGCGGCGCACGCTCGGCGCGCTGGACGAGATGGAGCAGGGTGCCGGAGAAGGGGAGAGCGCAGGCGAGGAGGCGGGGATTGTGGTTGGGGTGCAGGATTTCGAGCAGGCGTTGCAGAAAGTGCAGCCGAGCGTGAGCGCGGCGCAGCGGCGGAAGTATGAGAGCTTGCGCGTGAAGCTGGGCGGGAGTGGGATGCCTGTGGGGGTGAAGGCGCAAGAGGGCAAAGAGCACGATAAGCAGGATGGAGGCGGAGGCGTTGAGGAAAATTAGGCGAGTTCAATGTTTGATTGTACAAGTTCAATCGTCGCTCGCACGGGACACGTGTAAGCCGGTTGCCACTGCATTACATGTATTTAGTATCCCCTGCACCGCAGCTGCAGCGATACCTGCGAAGAGCCGCGATCTTCGCAGCGATACCTGCTCCCCCGCTGGGGAGCAGCGAGACTGGGGTCACGTGGTGTACCTGGCGGGCACTTGAGACAACGAGACATAGGGGGATCGCTTCCTCGTCTCTCTCCTTCGCTCGCCAGGTAGATTGAATGGTTCAGTCGTCAGCGTTGTGAAGTAAGTTAGGCCGGTGTCTCCACCAAGCGATGTAGATTCACCGTCCCGCTGGTGCTCTTTTTTATTATTTGATTCCACGTGTCTAGACTCCGTACCAAAGATACATGTGGAGCTGCCCATATCCTACAGATTCAGATTCCTTCTCTTGGGGCATCCCCCATGTACAACGCATTCCGAGGATCGATGATGACCTCCTGACGCTCCCACATGTCCGCATCTAAATCAACTCCCGCCGGTGCTCACTATGCTACGTATGTTCTGTATGCAGAACCTCTCATGCGACGCCTCGACAACCGTCGTGGATTGGAAGCGATCAGCGCAGCAGCACGCAGGGATGCATAACGAAGACTCCAATCTCATCGACTCGCGACTAAACAGCGACAATGTATAGACACGAACTTACTCCCAGTCTTCATTTATTCTTCGCTTTCCTGCGGCGGGCCGGGACGCCGTGCGGCCACTGGCGCGGCTCGCCGCTGTTGGGGTCCCAATGATCAAAGGACGGGGGGAAGGGGTCTCTCCCCTTCCCCCTATACGCCGGCTTCGATCCGTTGATGGGGTCGTGCTCCCCGTACCTCGGCGGCGGCGGCGGAGTTGACGACCCGGCCCGCGCTTCAAGCTCGTCGTCGTCGAGCGAGCGCCCGTGCTGGTGCTGGTGCTGGTGCTGGCGACCGTAGTTCTGGCGCCACCAATAGACGCTCTCGGCTTCCCGCACGGCGAGGAGCTCGTCGTCGTCGAGCGAGCGCAGGAACAGCTTGATGTCGTCGAGCGAGCGCCGCGCGTAGTACGGGGGTTCGGCACCACCCGTGCGAGCTTCGAGCTCTACGCCGCTACTAAGCACAGCGTTAGCTGGGGGCCGTTGCGGGAGCGAGGGAGAGCTTACCCGGCGAAGTCATGGGGAAGGGCCAGAACCGATGCGGGGACAAAGGCAACAGTGGCCAGGAGGAGGGAGAATGCGGTAGCGAAGCGCATCTTGTATGTCGTGAACGGTGTCACGGTCGTGATTTAGAGGTGGAAGATCGTTAAATCAAGCAGGGCTGTTAGGAGAGGTGTCAATATCCTGTTGCGAGTGCACAGAGCCCGGGGAGGAGCAACTCACCAACCAGTGCCGCGGCTTTCAGTGGGCCCAGGAATGAAGGAGCTGGGCTGGGACTCATCGGTGGTTTCGCCGTGGTTAAATGCATGCCGCGACTGGAGGAGACAGGTGATGGGCCTTGATGGTGCCTCGCATGATCAAACATCACTCAGTCCTATTGCATTCTGTCATCGCGGACCAA
This sequence comes from Fomitopsis pinicola, assembly GCA_001931775.1. NCBI lineage: Eukaryota > Fungi > Basidiomycota > Agaricomycetes > Polyporales > Fomitopsidaceae > Fomitopsis > Fomitopsis pinicola. Next base: position 56,543 of record MPVS01000105.1, on the reverse strand, counting down.
TCGCAGACGCTGGATAAGGGTGCATCAATCTTATATAGTAAGGGAACATGGTCTCCACGGTTACCATCTTCGGTAAATCCTTCCTCGCCTTGATTTGGCAGGCGCGGAGAGAGAGAGAGAGAGAGAGAGAGAGAGAGGAGTTTCTTGTATTTTCACTGCGCGACAGGCGAATATAGCACACCAAAGCACAGTGTAACTATCCACAGTAAGCAAATAGAGGGGTAACAACGCGTATCGTATGGGAGATGACCGTACTGGTCCGGACTCGTGTACCGGTTGCCCAGCGCAGCATTGCACGCGTCCGCTTTCGAGTGCGAGTCGATCTCAGTTCGTACACGGGACCGTGTGGCTCTGCGACGTTAGCGTCCCCGGCTTTTGAGAATGCCCCGGTCTTCGCGATTTGAACTTGGCGAGTGCGCGGATGCCGTCCTGGATGCCCAGGATATCGTTAACCGAGGGTGATGCGGCTACGCACAGGATTCAAGTTGAGCTATACCGGGCATCTCCGTATCGTGGACATTCGAGGAGGATGCCAGTGTGTCTGCGAGTCTGTAGGTGGGTTCCACACGGGCATGCGACGTTCTCGGTCGGGACGAAGCGGGCGTAGTATTCGCCGGTGAATGCGTGGCCTGTACGACATTGCGTCACGAGGCCGTAGACCCGCCTGTTGGTGATGTTGGTGAAGTGGGGCTAGGGCGTAAGGTAGTAGTAGTACACCTCGAGTCGAACAACACATGGATTCTGCGTGAGCCAGCCCCGTGACGCGCGTGGACCTGCCACCTGAGGCTCGCTGCTACCAGGTGGTGGCCAGGAAAAATGCGAACCAAGTACAGGCTGGCCCCAGGTCTACCTGGAGACAGGTGCCGTACCACCTGGCAGCGACGGCCGTCGTGAACGTCTGGCCGAGTGCGAACAGGTGGGTGAGGGTGGCAGACGCACCGACGCTCGTAATTGGTTGATGCTGGCGAAAGGGACCTCGTCTGCTGCGATGTGAAGACGACACTTCGACGACCAACAACCATCGCCTCACGTCCACCGCCTGGCACTCGGATGTCCCCTACGAGCTCCAGCCGCACGGTCAGACCGTGCTCTTCTTCGTCTTGTCGCCTGACACCGGCGGCGACACAGGGTTCACGTCGCAGGTTGCCGCGTTCAAGTGCCTCTCCCCGCAGTCTATCGTGTTCCTGCACTCACTGGCGCTGCTGGTATGATAGCTGTGAAGCGTATCTTCCAGCAAATATCGGATGGCACACTCATCCTCCCTGAAGACGTGCGACGGCAACTGCTATCTACAGACTGCGACGTTTCTATGCAGGTCGACACCCCTTCCACAGAGGTCGAGCCATAGGTACCTGCAGCGCCATACCATTTGCGGACTTGAACCTCACGACGCCAACCGGAACCGCGTCCTCCATCGTCCATTTCCTGCGTGCAGCGTGCTGCTGTGGGGCCCGCCCGGGTGCGGGAAGACGCTGCTCGCGAAGGCAGTCGCGAACGAGAGTCGGGCGAACTTCATCAACGTGAAGGGCCCGGGGCTGCTCAACAAGGTGAGTTCTCGTCTGTGCTCGTAACCTGTGCTCGGCTGATAGCAATCCCCGCAGCACGTCGGCGAGAGGGAGCGCGCGGTCCGCCAGGTGTTCTCGCGCGCCCGCGTGTCCGCACCCTGCGTGATCTTCTTCGACGAGCTCGACGCACTGGTCCCGCGGCGGGACGACTCGCTCTCAGGGTCGTCCGCGCGCGTCGTGAACACGCTCCTGACCGAGCTAGACGGGCTCGACGCGCGGCGCGCCGTGTACGTCATCGCGGCGACGAACCGGNCCGCGAGCGCGGCGAGGGGCTGAGCGGTGCGGACCTTGCGGCGGTTGTGCGCGAGGCAGGCGTCGTAGCGCTGCGGCGCACGCTCGGCGCGCTGGACGAGATGGAGCAGGGTGCCGGAGAAGGGGAGAGCGCAGGCGAGGAGGCGGAGATTGTGGCTGGGGTGCAAAATTTCGAGCGGGCGTTGCAGAAAGTGCAGCCGAGCGTGAGCGCGGCACAGCGGAGGAAGTATGAGAGCTTGCGCGTGAAGCTGGGTGGGAGTGGGATGCCTGTGGGGGTGAAGGTGCAAGAGGGCAAAGAGCACGATAAGCAGGATAGAGGTGGGGACGTCAAGGAAGACTGGATGGTCCAGTCGTTAGTGTTGTGAAGTGATTTAGGCCGGTGTCTCCACCAAGCGATGTAGCACCGAGCAACGATAGATTTACCGTCCCGCTGGTGAGTCGTCAGCGCGCGCATCCTCATCCTGGGCATGACAAGCAGCATGCTTAGTTGCGGTCCTCCTGGCTGAGCCCGCCGATGGTCGGCCCGCTGCCGCTCACGTCCCTGCCAGTGAAGTGCTCTGACACGAGCATACACTCCATGCTGCTAATCCACACCCAGGGTACCTTGAATCGCACGGATTCTCCTGACACCCCGCCCCCGCGAAGCGCGCCTTCCAGTCGTAATCGCACTTGTCCGCAAGCCTCGCTTTCATCACTTGCCGCCCACACTGTAGCGGGGGTGGAGAAGGCACACTTGGAACGTGTGGGGTGAAGAATAGCCGCGCGCAAGGAGCCGCCCTGCGGTGAGCAGCATCTGAACGTACCCAAGTCTCGGACCACTTGGCGATGTTTGGGAGCTGAATTTTTCGACAACCCCCTTCGCAGGCGTGCCCGCCAGCAATGCTCGTCTGCCTGCCTGCTCGTCTTCTCGTTCGCCCGCACGCCCGTTCGCTCGCATGCCCGTTTGTTCGCCCGCCCGCTCTTCTGCCAAGAAATCTCCTCGCTCGTCTGCCCCACTGTCTGTTCATCTGCCATGTCTGCACGCAGGGCATCGTGCGCGTAATGCTGTACACCACCGCATCCTATGCCTGATTTAAGTGAGTGTGTTTGTATGCATATGCACTCACCTGCAGCCGCCTCCCGTCCTAACTAGCTCCCCGCTGGCTGCGCCTGCCATATGCTCGCCAGTGTGCCCAGGTTCGCAGTGTATTTGTTGGGCTGTCGTGGGAAGATACGAAACCAGGGTCTGCCATGTTACATGGTGAAGGCAGGTCTATTTCCTCGCCGGTGAACATCCTGACTAGCGGGCAATTTGGAGGCGCGTTGACGGTCAAGGGTGCCATAAGAGCGAGATAGAGTTGTAGCACCAAGAACTTGAGAGTGCACCATGAGCTGAAGAGACAAAAGAGAGAGAGCACGCCGGTCGGGGACTTTGAAGGAGGCGTGATATGTAAAAGAGGCCTGAACAGCGAGGCGGCGGAGATGCATGCGCCAACGTGACTATATGCGGTCATGTGATTGCGTGCAGTGGCAGGACGCGCGCTGTCACCTGTGGGTAGAAACGATATCGATTACGCACACCCTTATCTTGTTTAGCCTCTGTCGAGTTGTAGCGTAAAGGAAATATCTCAAGGAACCTCGAACTGGATTCGTTGTCGACGACGGCATCAGAGATACCATGTACCCAACCTTCTTGAGTCACACAGCGGAATATAACTTGAAGGCAGCACATCACTGTTGCTATTAAGTATACTCTCATGTTGAAGGCGATCGTGAGTGCAGCGAGCAGGCTGAGTCAGTAGAATGTGCTCAATGATGCTGCGCGAAGAACGTATCTCGTGACTGAGTAACCCCATTGTAGTTGTTCGCTCACAGTACTTTGGTGCTCGATTCTCCGGGCCTATCTTCGAATCTTCACGCGGGTGGCCAATTGCCTGCACATATCTGTACCTCATGTATTGTCATATCTTCAAGAAATTGCATGGTATCACATTACGATGCAAGGTAATGTCACACCTTCTCGTGGTATCTACTGGAAGCTACCCGAAACGCACTGCTGCCCCCGGCACGCGCGGCGGCCCCCGGCGCTGGCCGCCCTGGCTCTGGCCGTGGCTCTCGCTGTGGCTCTCGCTGTGGCTCTGGGTGTGGCCCTGAGTGTGGCCCTGGGTATGGCCCTGGGTGTGGCCCTGGCCAGGCCAGGGATCGCTTTTGCGATACTTGGGCTTCGATCCGTTGACGGGGTCGTGGGTCCTGTACGGCGGCGGCGGACTGTCGCCGCCCCGCGCTTCAAGCTCCGCCTCGTCGAACCCGCGAGCGTCGAACCACCGTAGGTTCGCGGCTTCCCGCACGGCGAGGAGCTCGTCGTTGTCGAGCGAGCGCAAGAACAGCTTGATGTTCTCGAGCGAGCGCCGCGCGTAGTGCGGGGGTTCGGCACCGCGCGTGCGAGCTTCGAGCTCTACGCCGCTGCTAAGCACAGTGTTAGCCTGGGGGCCGTTGCGGGGAGCGAGGGAGAGCTTACCCGGCGAAGTCATGGGGAAGGGCCAGGACCGATGCGGGGACGGAGGCAACGGTGGCCAGGAGGAGGGAGAATGCGGTAGCGAAGCGCATCTTGTATGTCGTGAATGGTGTTACGGTCGTGATTCAGAGGTCGAAGATCGTTAAATCAAGCAGGGCTGTTAGGATAGGTGTCAATATCCTGTTGCGAGTGCACAGAGCCCGGGGAGGAGCAACTCACCAACCAGTGCCGCGGCTTTCAGTGGGCCCAGGAATGAAGAAGCTGAGCTGGGGGACTCATCAGTGGTTTCGCCGTGGTTAAGTACATGCCGCGACTAGTTCACAGCATTGTGGGTGATGCCTTGATGGTGCCTCGCATGAAGGTCACTCAGTCTCAACTCAGTCTTGCCATTCTGTCCTCGCAGACGCAAGATAAGGTGCATCAACGTCGACAGACTGACAGGACGTTGTGTAGGTTCGGAGCGAGGCTCCGGGCCGGCAAGCCGGTCGTGGGACTTTGTGAAATCGTGTGCATGCCTCCCCAATCACTACAAGGAAATTCCACGCTATCGCGGCGTGGACGGTCTTGGATCGAGACTACTGAAGGAAACTACGGCCGGTGTCTCCGTCAAGCGATGTAGCACCGAGCAACGATATATTTTAATTTACCGCTGGTGCTCGCCATGCTACTTATCGTATGTTCTGTATGCAATATAACCTCTCATGCGGCGCATCGACTCCAGGCATCGTGGATTGGGTGACTCGATCAGCGCAGCACGCAGGGATGCATAACGAAGACTCCAATCTCATTGACGACTTAACACCGACAATATGTAACTACATGGACACATTCTTCAGGTTACTCCCAGTCTTCAATGCCCTCGCAATCATTTCCCCCCCTTGCCGTGACTGTGGCCTTGGCCGTGGCCCTGTTTGTGGCCCTGGGGGTTGCCCTGGGTGTGTGTCTCGTGGCGGCCCTGGGGCCAGGGGTCCGTCGGGCGATACCTAGGCTTCGATCCGTTGAGGGGGTCGTGGGTCCTGTACGGCGGCGGCTGATCGCCGCCCCGTGCTTCAAGTTCCGCCTCGTCGAGCCCGCGCGCGTCGAACCAGCGCTGGCTCGCGGCTTCCCGCACTGCGAGGAGCTCGTCGTCGTCGAGCGAGCGCCCGCGCTGGCGGTAGGCCTTGTTCTGGCGTTGAACATACGTGCCGAAGTCTTCCCGCAGGGCGAGGAGCTCGTCGGCGTCGAGCGAGCGCAGGAACAGCTTGACGTCCTCGAGCGAGCGCCGCGCGTAGTACGGGGGTTCGGCACCACCCGTGCGAGCTTCGAGCTCTACGCCGCTACTAAGCACAGCGTTAGCTGGGGGCCGTTGCGGGAGCAAGGGAGAGCTTACCCGGCGAAGTCATGGGGAAGGGCCAGGACCGATGCGGGGACGGAGGCAACAGTGGCCAGAAGGAGGGAGAAGGCGGTAGCGAAGCGCATCTTGTATGTAGTGAACGGTGTCACGGTCGTGTTTCAGAGGTCGAAGATCGTTAAATCAAGCAGGGCTGTTCAAAGAGGTGTCAATTATTCTGTTGCGAGTGCACAGGGCCCGGGGAGGAGCAACTCACCAACCAGTGCCGCAGCTTTCAGTAGGCCCAGAAATGAAGAAGCTGAGCTGGGGGATCCATCAGTGGTTTCGCCCTGCTTTAATACTGTATCGACCATACGTTCATGGGGTGTAACCTGTGACCTCGTGAACTACGAAGCGCCCCAGTCCACGACCTTTGTGACCTGTGACCACCCCCGCAGCCACCCGGAGACCTCCGCAGCGTGCTGTGACGCTCCGCACAACCACCAGTTCGGGGACACGTGACCTGTGACAAGTGGGCTACAAGCACAGTTCGGGGCGGTCTGTGACTTGTCACTGAATTTATGGTCTGAACGATACAGTTTGCCGTGACTGGAGTTCACAGCATTATTGTGAACTCGTTCCCATGATGATGCATCATGATGCCTCGCTTGAACGTCACTCAGCCGTACCATGCAGACCAATCACAGACGCTAGAAAAGGGTGCATCAATTTGATGCAAGCTTTAGATAGGATTATACTCATCAAATACTGATGCCAACTTGATGCGTCCGGGGCCGAAGCTCCGGGCTGGCAGGCCCGGCCGTCCCCCTTTGGGAAAGGGCCTCCGGGCCAAGGAGGTGTATTATAAAGCTGTGCACGTCGCTTCGTTCGTTCCGCTCGGTCTGCATGCGCCCCTGCCCTCATCCTCGTTCCTCGTCTGTTATTATCAACATGGTTCCGGGGCTCAAGGCTATCCGTAGCAACTCACTGCAGGAAAGACATCGGATGCGGAGTCGCCTTCTACGTCTCGGGACCAACCACTGTGGTGGGCGAACAAACGAGCAGTAGCCAGCCAGCAGCAAACTTGACTGGGTAGGAATCCAAGGTGAGTCATTTGGATTGATGGTGGGCTATGGCAAGCATCGGAGGAAGGACTGCTCGCCTGACACTGCACAATGCTTTCGAGCAGGAAGGGCGGGAGCACAATCCCATGCTACACTTGTGAGGCCGCTCCAGCAGACGTGAACAAGCCCTTTGGCTAGCTGAAGTGTGGCGACAAGCAGAACGAACGCAATGCGGACATGTCCTGCCTTGCGTTGGTCGTCCGCGTGGCTGCACTCGAGAAGGGTCTTGCGCAGGTCAAGCAGATCTGGCGGATGCGGTCGATGTCTTCGGCATCCACAACCATGCCTTCCCCGCAACGGCCGTCGTGCTGATGTCGCTGGTGAGTCACTGTAGATTGTCAGGACCCCAGGATACCATGTTTGGCGAGCACAGAACGCTCGGCCGGGCTGTGACCACGCCCACAAACGGTACGTCCCTATCTACTTTTACCATCGACCCCGCTCTGACGCGCTGCCCTCACCAAGTGCCTTCCCCGAAGAAGTGGCTCCCGCATCGGCAGACCACCGCGCCCCAGCAGCGCCCAGTGCCGCACGCGCGCACGGACCCACACCAGGCGCCATATCTCTTCCCGACGCCGCTCTCGCCCGACGCGGAAGACTACGTGCGGTATGCATCAACCGGACCGCGGCAGCGGATTTGGGTGGGGGCACACTGTTGGAGCAGCGCCTGTGCGACGGCGGAGCCTGTGCGTGCGAACGCGGAGCAGGGCGGCCGTCGGTGGACGTCTGGCCGAGTGCGAACAGGTGGGTGAGGGTGGCAGACGCACCGACGCTGGTAATCGATTGATGCTGGCGAGAGGTACCTCGTCTGCTGCGATGAGAGACGACCTACAACCTCGACGACCCACGACCACCGCCTGGCACTCGGATATCCCCTACGAGCTCCAGCCGCACGGCCAGACCGCGCTCTTCCTCGTCTTGTCGCCTGACACCGGCGGCGACGCAGGGTCCCCGTCGCAGGTCGCCGCGCTCAAGCGCCTCTCCCCGCAGCCCGTCGTGTTCCTGCACGCGCTCCAGCCGATCCACTCAGGCGTCGAGCAGGCGAACTTCTCGAGAGCCGGCTACCTTAGCGTAGTTGCCCGCCGTGAGCCTGTGGGAAACGTCCACCCCATCGCCAGGCGGCGCCCCGTCACAGGCGAGGATGCGATCTTGTTGAACAGGCAGTACACTCACCGCATCGTTTGCCTGAAGCACAGAGAGTCAGTCAGTCACCCACCACTGTTTGCAGTGGCGTCCCACTGACAAGATGGTCAATGTGCAGATGCGATTGAGAGGGCGGGGTCCGGGGAAGGAGAGGGATAGGTAGTCGAAAGTAAGGGCGAGGGTGCATACTAGTATGAGAGCATCGCGCACGGAAACGTGAGTATTAGCTCACTGATTGTCGTATTATGCTGCCGGAGGACTGCTGTGTATTGCTATATCCAAAACTGTAAAGCATCGCAAGCAAAGGCCGGATGTGACCCTTTACGAGACGAAACGATGTAGTATGTACTGGTGTCGCACCTCCTTGAGGAGGCATTCAACGATTTCATCAAGTCCCGTTCCCATCACAGCCTAACTAAAAAAGATGATCTTACCAACATGAGACAACGCCCCTGCAGACTGGGATCGAGTCTACGGACTGGACTTAATCGGCGGAGCCGCACACAGAGCATAATGATAGGATAACGAACACTCCAATCTCATTCACGAATAAAGAGCGACAACGTAGGTACAAAGACAAGAGCTCACTCCCAGTCCTCAATGGACTCGTCGACCGCACGTTTGTTGCCGCCAGTGCCAGGCTTCCAGAACTGCCACGGCTGCTTGACTTTGGGGTCGTGCTTGCGGTACTTCGGTGGCGGGTTGGGGTCTTGCACGGTGTATGTGGGCTTCGGGCCGCGGTGTCTATCGTGGGGCGTGTATCGCGGCGGGTCGTCGTATCCTCGTGCGTCGAACCACCGCAGGTTTGCGGTGTCGCGCACGGCGAGGAGCTCGTCGTCGTCGAGCGAGCGCAAGAACAGCTTGATGTCCTCGAGCGAGCGCCGCGCGTAGTACGGGGGTTCGGCACCACGCGTGCGAGCTTGGAGCTCTACGCCGCTACTAAGCACAGCGTTAGCCTGGGGGCCGTTGCGGGAGCGAGGGAGAGCTTACCCGGCGAAGTCATGGGGAAGGGCCAGGACCGATGCGGGGACGGAGGCAACGGTGGCCAGGAGGAGGGAGAATGCGGTAGCGAAGCGCATCTTGTATGTCGTGAACGGTGTCACGGTCGTGATTTAGAGGTGGAAGATCGTTAAATCAAGCAGGGCTTTTAGGAAAGGTGTCAATATCCTGTTACGAGTGCACAAGGCCCGGAGAGGAGCAACTCACCAACCAGTGCCGCGGCTTTCAGTGGGCTCAGGAATGAAGAAGCTGAGCTGAGGGACTCATCAGTGGTTTCGCCGTGCTTAAATACTGTATCGTTTCGACCATAAGTTCAGGCACAGGTCACAGCCTCCCCCTTGGCTCCCCCGGAACTGTGCTTACGAGTAGTTCACTTGTCACAGGTAACACGTATCCCTGAACTAGTAAGTTTCCGAGCGGCACACTGCAGCACCCTGCGGAGGTCTCCGGGCGTCCCTGCGACGGGCCCCATACTTATGTAAGTGGTCACAGGTCACAAGAGGTCGTGAACTGGGGCGCTTCGGAGTTCACGAGGTCACATGTCACACCCCATCGAAACGATACAGTATACATTTGAACATAACGTCTAGGCTACCTGGGTCGTCCACAGCATTGTGAATATGGTCCGCATGATGGTGCGCCGCATGTATTAGGCAGAGAGGATCATGATGCTGATTCGACCGCGTGCTCGACGAGAGATTGCGGTAATACGGCAAGTAATAGGTGCTGGTACATACCATCCCAGAGGGAGCCTGCGCACAGCTGGCGATTGCAGGGCCCGTCATGATGGTGTCGCTCTACACGCTCCGAATTTGTGGCGTTCCGGGCTGCAACCCTGGCAAGCGACTGGCAAGTGCAGCTCAATGCAACTGCCATATCCTCACCAAGGCAATTGCAGCATCGATGACCATGGTTTGCGGCTTTCGACTTTCAACGTTTCAACGCCCGTGCATCTACTGAGCGATGGAAGGCATCACAACGTAGAGTGAAATTGTTGGCCTATATTCACCCTCGGCATCATGATCCCGTCTTCGACTTCAAGTGTTCCTCTCCCTCCACACCCCATCCCCGGAGACTCGCCCTTCGAAGTCCTCGTCTCCCATGTCTCCGTTGTCTAGCGCGAAGCAGCCCTCCGCACCGCATCCCTCTGGACCTCCATCATCTTCACCCAGGCCAGCAACATCCCCGCGCCCACGCGTACGTCTCCCGCTGCCAGTGACTCCCCTTCGAAATCCTCCAAAGCTCCGCCTCCGAGACCGAGTACGTCCGCGGCCACCAGATCTTCCGCGAAGACTTCCTCTCCGCCTTTCAGACCCTCAAGCCCCCCATCGACCGCTGAGGCTCCCTCATCCTGCGCGTCGGAGTCCGCGACCTTCACTGCAAGCACCACACCCGCACCGTACTGTTGGCGCGGGCCCCAGCTCCGCGCCCTCGAGCTCTGGCCCATCGAGGAGTAGAACAACGCAAACCGCCTCTGGGGCCACGTCAGCCCACCCCTCGTGGTTGTCTTCAACGGCGACCTCCCCGTCCTCCAGCGGCTCTCCCTCATTGGCGTCAACATCCAGTGGCCCTGGCCCGGGTTGTCGCCCTTGCAGCGCAACCTCATTGAGCTCGAGCTCGATGTCCACTCCGACAACGTCCGGACGCGACTTTGGCCCCAGAACGTCGGGCAAGCTCAACACTGTGTTCGATGCGCACATCAACAAGAATGTCGACACAGTGTACCACTGAGGCTCCAGAGCTCCAGCAGCTGCCGAATAGCGCCGGAGGAGGGCTCGCACGCTACGCGTGCACCGAGTGTCAACGAGCTAAGGGTAAGTTACTAAGTATACAAGGATTGGTTTCTTTCATCCTCGTCAACGGACACTACTGCAAAATTGGATGCAGTACAAAGATCTATGGACAGCAAGTCGAACGGGTCCGCGCAATGATTGATGACTCGTCGGAGGGTCACTCATCATGTAAGGGTATAGTACATCGGTTCGTCTGCGCTTTCCCCGTCATCCACGACCCTAGTCCTGTTGCCAGTGACCTTCTTGATCATGATATCCGCACACTTCTCTGCGAACGCATAGACAACCGCCTGTGGATGCGTTGCGGGACAATTCGGTAGCACGCTCGCGTCCGCTATCCGCAGCTTTCCTATACCATGGACACGGAGTTCATCATCGACGACCCCTGGGTTCTCGTCATCCTCTGGAGCCATGCGACACGTGCTGGAGTAGTGGTACATGGTACCGAGATTCTCGTCCATGTACTTGTCGAGCGAGGCATCGCTCGCGTCTTTGGGAGTCAAGACGCACTCCACCGGGTAGCCGTCCACGGCCAGTTGCATCGCCATGGCCACTGTGATACGGAGCGCCGCGCGCAGGGCCTGACGATCTTTCGACGTAGTCACATACTGCATGTCGCAGAGGGGGTGGGCACGGGGGTCAGAAGAGCGCAACCGCAGGGTTCCCGATGATGTCGGTAGCATGAGGCCAACGTCAAGGCCCATGATACCTCGCGCTGTATTCACCCCCGGAGTTCTGGGATCCTTGATCGTAGACTCAAAGCCGACCTTAGTGCAATGCCGCCAGACAAGAGTGTGTGCAACGTACGTTCATAACCGCGATATCGGGCACATTCATCGGGTTGGACGGGTCCTGTTCCTCGGACGTGAGCGATCTGGCTCTGCCTTCGGTGTCGACCACACTCGATAGGCTGAAGATTTCTGTCTCTACAAGGAACCCCAAGAACGGCCCAGTACCGTGACGAACATATCTATAGAACTCCCGCACCAGTTTCAGTGGTTGGCGCACTAGGCTGTAAAGCGAATCCGATAGAGGACAATTATAGACCGTTTGAATAAGTACGTGGTCTTGCTGTTATTTCAATCTATCACTTCAGCGAATGCAACTTGTATGACATGAGACCACGCACCAAGTAGTTCCCTACTCCCGGAGTATGCCTAACGACTGGAAGATCTAAGCCGCGTATGTGCTCCTGAGGACCCACGCCACTAGTATGCCTGAGCTACGAGTTCAAGACTGTGTGGAATGAACAAACCTGAGAAGCAGCAGCTGTGGAGTGCGTAGTGCTCCACAGGATAGCACAATCTCACGACGAGCAGTGATGAACCGCTTCTTCTTCCCGTCAGAATAGGACTGTATTTCGACAGCTTCAGCAGTAAGACCGTCGGCACCATTGGAGAATTCTAGCTTAGTAGCGAGAACACCACAGCACACGTGAAGATTTGGGCGTTCGGCCACGATATCTGCTGGTATGAAGGCACGAAACGACGAGTGCCGTCGGCCCCTAGCATCCAACGTGTACTGCAGTTTGTTGACCCCGGTGCTAGGTTCAAAGGGAGAATTCATGTCAGCGGTCTGGCGGAAACCGATCTTCTGCGCCGCATCCGCAGTTCTACGATCTACCTCAGCAAGAGAACAAGGTCAGTGATGAAATGCAGACGCACTTGGACGAGCATGCATGGGTGTATGTCTTGTATGAGTGTACACTTAACGGGCCTAGCAACCAGTCCAACTCAGCGTTCCATCATCATCAACGTGTGACCAACCATACCATCTAGACCATGGTACTCTTGAGGTGCGGGGCCCGTCCAATTTTGCGACATCATGAAGTACGGTTTCATGTCCTCGTAAGACCAGCCTTTGCGACCTTGCGCGTGCCAAGCGTTGTACTGAGACGGAGAACCGCAAGTATACGCATCTCCATTGATGCGTGAAGTCCCGCCGAGGCCAAAACCTGTGATAAGAGGCCAGGAGCGGCCCAGCCTTGCATCTTGGACGCTGTCGAACACAGTGCTGTGTTTCCCTGTAGATAGATGGTGCATTGACAAAAGAGGGTTGGCGTCGAGAAACCTAGATTCGATATTTGAGATAATAATTGATTGACTCTTAGGGCTTTGTAGACTTACGCGTCGGACGCATCTCCGCGCTCTACCAAGAGCACTGTGAATTCTGCATCTTCGCTGAGCCTTCGAGCGAGCAGGCATCCTGCTGTACCACCTGAATTAGATTAAGTTAGCTATTCGATGTTCCAACGTTTGCGTGTTCGCAGTATTGCACGTGACCCACCACCTATGACGACGAAGTCATACTGAGACCGCAGGTCATTCAGGGCTTTCTGTGGATATCCCTGCGTGAATGGCCACATTGAGCGAGATCGAAGGATAAAACTGAGGCCGGGACGAGACGCAGAATGTGCTTGTTAGGCTTGAGGATTCGAGGGGACTAAAAGGAAGGCATGCGGCTTTAAGATGAGAGGTATACGAGAATACGCACACATGCACCGCCCAGGAAGCCTCGGGCGAGGGGCTTGTTTCCGGCTGCTGTCCATCGATCAGCCTGAGGCAGTACCAACCTGGCTTCCAATAATGCTCGTCAAAGTAGGTTCACATTAGCCGTTGACTGGTTGCCCTGTGTGTCGCGGGTATCTGCGTATTGCGTGATGAAATGTATGCGACTTGAGGACTACGCGTGCGAAGCCTCCGTAGCCGAGACTCAGTCCGGTGTTGTGTATGCGTCTTCTGCGGTCCAGCGGCATAGGCACGTAGGTCGGAATGATTATCACCACCTCGCGTAAGGTACCGGTGTGGTCTGGCTGTCCAGCGGGGAGAACGTTATCGATGAGTGAACGCGGCTGGCGGTCGTGTTGCGCGAACGCGATGAACAGCGCGGACCTCAACACCAACAAACAATTCCCGCAAACACCGAGATGAATCGACTGACGTACTAGCCACCCTGTCAAAAGGCCCACGAACTAAAGAAAATACGTGGACTCTATGCGCACCCACTATATCCACCCAATCCTCATTTAGTCGGTACCACGACACTGGTTATCTCCGTGGTCGCCGTGTTCCCGTTCATGGCGCGGCGCCGATCGACCTCGATGTAGTCGGCGTTGCTGTTAGCTTCCGCGCCTACCCACTTGTGTGCGCTATCTCGCACGAAGTCTGTGTATTCCCAGATATTGGAGGAGAGTCGAGATATTGGCTGAGACCAGACATACGTCTGGGCGGGAATGGGAGCAGTGAGGCTGTCGAGAGGAGGGAGCGGAGGAGGCGTGCCTAGCGGCACCGCTGAACGACTCTCGGGTGAGGAGAGCGGAACAAAGGCGGACAGGGGATACGCAGAGATATTCTCTCTGGTGTACTCCTGAGGAGTTAGTGAGAATATGTGTGTGCAGACGGGGATGCGTACTTGACGTACGTTTCCTTCGAAGATGTCTAGCAACTCGATATCAGCCTCCTCCAGACCAGTGACCAGCGTGCCCCGCACTACGCGTCCCTCAGGCGAAAGGTCACGCTCGTACAGTTCTCTGGATCTGCTGTAAGGCAGCACGGCCGGGTAATCTGCGTGCTGCGAGCGTAATAAGGCTGAGATGCAGACCCAATTGCGTGCGCCGGTGCATCATCGTACCTTGATCTGGTGGCGAGTGTAGTCCTATACCCGCAATCCAATCATCAAGAGTCTCGCTCGGTTGAATTGAAACTCACAAGCAGCAAAGCAGGACAGATCTCTAGCTTCTGCCCTTCATGCCCAATGACGCGCCGGAGGATGGCTGGGTGGAGGAGCGTGCCGTAGAAGAAGGCAGTGTATTTCTGCGTCATCATCTCAGTTTCGACTGTGCTGAGGGCGGTAAGATCGCTCCTCGAGGACGCGGTCGATGTGGAACAACGGACATGGCGAAATGAAGAGAGTCGGAAGCGGGAGGCCGCCCACGCTCGAGCAAGATAAGATAAGTGTGCGAAGCGTGGAATACAAAGTTTGTTTGATTGTTACAAGGCATAGTAAGAGCGCTTACTGTCGTCTGTATTGGTCTGAGTAAGTGAATTGTACTTATTTCGGATCACAGTTCTATGACCGTCTGAGTCGCTTCAATCTCTTCTGTTGCTCTTCTGCCCTTATCCAAACACCACCTCTTCCTGAGGTCGCTATGTCCTGTGGAAACCCGACCGGTGAAGGCGAGAGCATCATGCCCCGTACGTTACCCCCTCCCAATCCAGGCTGAAGAAAGGCCTAAATCGATCTTCCAGGTCGTAAGAAATACGATAAAACGAGGTATTGTGTACGTTGCAAAGAAGCGGAAGGAAACATCGTCATCAGACATGCAGTATACTGCAAGTACGCTTCTTCGAAATCTAGCCAGATTCAGTCGCCTGACATCCCCATCCCAGAGACTGCTTTTCCCCGCTCATCACCCACAAGTTCAGAAAGGGCCTCGAACCGTCGATCAACCGCAAGCCAGACCTATCCCGTCGCACCGCACTCAAGCCCGATGGCAACCTCCTCGTCGGGGTTTCTGGCGGCCTCGGCTCGACCGTCCTCCTCGACCTCGTGCACCGGTGTTATGTTAGCATGGACGAGTCTACGATGCCCTCGGACGGCGGCAGGCAGCATCCGCGGCACGAAAGGGTGTGGAAGAAGGTGACGGTGTGCTATGTGGAGATGTGCGATGCGTTCCCCGGGGTGAGCAGGCTCAGCCGAACACTAGCAGCTGCGTGACTGATGCTCTCGAAGTAGATGCGCGACCGGACGTCTGATGTCGAACGGCGCGTAGCGCAGTACGCAGGACTTGATTTCGTGCCGTTACGTATACAAGATGCATTCGATCCGGAGTGGTGGAGGAAAGTACACGCCTCGCGCAAGGAGTCGAGCTTCTCTGCGGACATGACTAGTGAGGGTGAGTTGTCTCCGTAAGCATGTCACCTCTCACATCTAACGGGCTGTTGCTAGAGCTGCGACTCTCCGCTATCGCGTCATCCTCCACCTCTACACCTCTTCAGGCTTTGCATGGCTACATGTCGTCCCTGCCAACCGCGACTGCTGTGCCGACGACCGTACAGACACTTGTCCGGCTTCTTCTGCTGCACACTGCCATGCAGAGTGGATCCTCACACCTCGTTCTTGGGACTTCACTCACAAGTCTCGCCGTCTCGCTCATCTCGGGCATCTCCCAGGGCCGAGGGTATAATTTGAGGGAGGAGGTGCAAGAAGAATGGGTACCAGATGATGGCGATGGGCCATGTCCACCTGGTTCGGAAAGCAAGCAAGGCGGAGCTCGTGCACGGAACCCGTACGTCAGGGTCATTAGGCCCCTTAGAGACATTGGACGGAAGGAGTGCGCGCTGTGGGCGTGGTGGAGGGGCCTGAGCGTCGTCGGGAAGGAACGACAGCCATGGTCGGGGGCAAAGCAAGACATCGGGATCCTCACGAGAGGTACGTGGAAGGTTCTCAGTTGTATGCACTATCTTATGCCGCATCGAAACAGAGTTCATCACTGGCCTCGAGAAGGACTACCCCTCCACCGTGTCGGCTATTGTCCGGACATGCTCGAAGGTCGAACCTAAGGGCCGGGCGGGCGGGCTATGCGCTTTATGCGCACGGTGCGTCATTTCCTACGAACAGTATAATGCTACCCCTGACCGTACGTATCACAGCCCGATTCCAGATGGGGTCCAAGAGTGGAAGTCGCGAATATCGATACGCTCTCGCGACGGCTCACAGCGCGAGCCGTCTCCGACCTCCGCAACGTTGACACCACATCTCTGTTACGGTTGTCATACGACCCTCACAAGTCGAAGCAGTCGGCCAGCGCCTTCACTCGGGCTGCCGAGCTCTGATCGTTCGACGGTACCGCTGCCTCTGTGGGTGGGCTCGGGCGTGCCTCGGTCGAGGTTGAGCGAGCAGCAGATGAAGGATGCCGTTTCTGAGTTTCTGCTCGAGGGTGATACATCATAGCGCGAGGCTGAGGCTCAATTACTAGTGTCGTCCCGCCATTTATCTCGTCCTTGCCTCCGAGTATGTCCTTCTGTGTTCGTTCCAGTTCCAGATCTAGCACGGCTGTGGTGGGACATCCTTTATACCGATAAGGCAAGTGCAGTAGATGCTATCTCGCGAGCTCCTGTTCATGCTGCAGTGCCTGGCTTCAAGCCGGCCGTCGGGACTGGTCCTCATATAAGTAGGGTGCGTGAGTCATGTTCGGCCCGAGCGATATATATTGGCCTCTGAGTTGTTGCTCCGCTAAGGCTCGCTCGAACTACCCAGTATGACTGCCATATTACCTACCGTCGATCCGGGCAGCGGCGATGGCAAGCAACATACCTACGACGTCGGGAAGAAGCCTCCGCCTTTTGGACACGCTCTGCGGGCGTACTGGGCATTCGATCCGGGGTTTGTGAACCTGAATATCGGTCAGTAGGCTCGGTTATCTGTTGTCGTAGTTCAGTTATGGACTCGGAGTGGCCCGATATCTTCAAGTTGTCACGGCGCACGTATCCCCATCACTCGTGCCAACTGACATGCTTGATAGGATCCTATGGGGCGCTCCCACTCCCTGTGATGTTCAAGTGCCAGGAGCTCACCGTCCTCGCTGAGCGGAATCCGGACAAGTTCCATCGCCTCACGTACATGGCCATGCAACAGGAAGCGCGGTAAGTTCGCGCCCGATCCCATGTATTGGTGCATAGCATTGATCTCCCCCTTTCAAGGCAACGCGTAGCAGACCTCGTGGGTGTCGAGCACGACGAACTCGTGCTTGTGCCCGACGCGACGCAGGGCATCAACACCGTCCTGCGGAACTTCGAGTGGAAAGAAGGCGATGTCATCGTCGACGGTCGGTCATTCTCGGCTTTGTATACTAAGGTAATCTGACAGCTTTACTCCTCATATGCAGCTACGACGACGTATCATGCCATCTCTCGGACCATCCGCTACCTCAGCGACCGCTCCGAGCCTCCGCGGCCCACGCCCGCGAGCATCGTGCTCACCTTTCCCACGACGCAAGCGCAGATCCTCGACAGCTTCCGCGCGAAGATTAGGGAGATCAAACGAGCGAATCTGAACGTCGACTATAGCGACACCCCGCCTGACGCGGTGGGGGCGCGCAATCCGCGGGGCAACAAGATCGTCGCGGTGATTGACTCGATCAGCTCGAACCCGGGGATGGTCCTGCCGTGGAAGGAGCTCGTGCAGATTTGCAAGGAAGAAGGCGTATGGAGCCTCATTGATGGAGCGCACAGTGTCGGCCAAGAAGTGAGTACATGAACATCTTGAGTCCGTTTTGTTATGACGACTGTTGGTCTCGGTAGCATCTTGACTTGAGCGCCGCGAAGCCCGACTTCTTCATCTCGAACTGCCACAAGTGGCTCTATGCGAAGCGCGGATGTGCATTGTTGTACGTTCCGAAGAGGTTAGTAGATTTTCGCCCCAGTCTTTGGCCCGTCCTGACACTGCTTCACCTCCAGGAACCAGTACATTATCAAGTCCTCCATCCCTACGTCACACGCATATGTGTCGCCCAATGACCCCGAACTACCTGCGCCCGGCGACACACACTTCGTCTTACAACATGAGTGTGAGCCGTCAATAGCCTTTTTATGATCGTATGTCTTATCCAATATACCTAGGGACTGGCACCATGGACCAGATCCCGTTCCTGAGCGTCGGACCAGGTCGGTTTAGCTGATGTTTGTCACCTTGTTTGACTGCTCACTACAATCATCTAGCCCTGGACTTCCGCCAGTGGCTAGGTGGTGATGAAGCCATCAACACGTACTGCCACAAACTAGCCCTCGACGGGGGGAAGAGACTCGCGGAAGTATTGGGGACAAAAACGCTTGACGAGACAGGAGAGTTCACGTTGAATATGGTCAGTCCAGTGTCGCGCTCAGCCTCACGTCTGCCCCGCTTACGAATATCCCGAAGACCAATGTGCGGCTTCCTCTGCCGACAGAGGCCGAGAGCAGCAAGTATTACACGCCCGAAACGGGTGCAAATATCCTCAAGGTGCTGACTCAGAAGTTGATTCTTGACTGGAACTTTGCGTCTCCCGTCTTCGTACATGCAGGTGCTTGGTGGACGCGCAGTAGTGCCCAGGTCTGGAATGAGGCAAGTAGTCTGCAGCTGTTCAACGGGTTCCGCTTCTCACACCACGCAGGTGTCCGATTTTGAGTATGTGGGGAGGGCCTTCAAGGCCATGTGCGCGGACATCGTGGAAGTTGTCGAGAAAGGGGGCGAGTTCCCTGAGCTTGCGGATGCGCGCTGAGCGCTGAGCAACTGGTGCCGTGCGGTCGTGAGGCTTGTATATATGGGTAACGCAACCAGAGGCAGAAGTGAACCTAGAATGTGTAGAAACACGAACTAAGAAAGTCAACAGTGACACTGTCAGTGCTATACGACCATATGCTCAAGGGCACGCACCGTTAAACGGCTTCCCAAGATCTGCCTTCCCGGCCCATGCCCAGAGTCGGACATGGATCGTGATACAAGCTGACATGCTGACTCTCGAGTCACAAACTGACCCGCAGGCGTCATAACGTCCTCAAGCGCGCAATCGGAGTCAACATTCCTGTCTATCGACCATGACATCGCCCGATACAGGCGAGGCAGCCGGCGAACGCTGGACGTACGACGTTGAAGAGAAGCCTCCGTCATTTGGTCATTCCATGAGGAGTTTCTGGGTGTTTGACCCGGGCTACGTCAATCTTAACCACGGTCAGCTCTCTTGCGTCCTCTTCCCTGCTCCAGCCTTGACAGACCTTAACCCATGTATAGGGTCGCTGGGGGCACCGCCATTTCCCGTCCTGAAACGTTGTCAGGAGCTGACTACGCTGGTGGAGAGGGGCCCTGACAGGTTCTATCGCCTTAATTATCCACCACTGCTTGACGAAGCTAGGTACTGCGCTTATTGAGACGACTTCGAACGACATAATGGGTGACTGAAACAACACTAGGAAACACGCCGCCTGAGCTATCGGCGCTAACCATGATGAGGTTGTCCTCGTCCCAAATGCTATGCATGCGATCACCATTATCTTGGCCAACTTCGAGTGGAAAGCAGGTGACGTCTTACTGGGAGGTGGGTCGCTGTACTGCGCGCCAATCATAATGTCTAAAGTCGATACTGATCCCCAATAGCAAATACGTCATATGCTGCGGTCAAATTCTACCTCCAATAGCTGAGCGATCGCTCAGAGCAATTTCAGACCGCATGTGCACGCAATTGAGTACGCATTTCGCTAACGGGAAAACAGATCCAAGATCAATTCAGAGCCAAGGCAAGAGAAGTCAAGCAGCTCCATCCTGACAGTGTGTTCGAAGATGCTCCGAAGGAAGAGCCCATGTTGCAATCTAGAAAACGGAACAAGTTCGTCGTAATACTGAATTCCATTAAGCCGATGCCTAGCATCGCAATACCGTGGAAGGACATGGTAGCGACTCGCAGAGAAGAGGGTGTTTGTAGCGTCGTCGATGGCGCGCAGAGCATCGGACAAGAGGTATGCACGCACTCATGCCGCCCTGACAATCGCTCACATGGTGGAGCAGCTGAACATCAATGTCAGTGCGGCAAAACCCGATTTCTTCCTTTCGAACTGTCATGAATGGTTGTACACCAAACGCGGATGTTGCGCGCTCTACGTTCCAAGGAGGTAAGCGCCGCTGTGCCGCCAGAAAGCCTCCACACAATTTCACATACGCTAAAATTCAGGAACTAGCAGATCATCAAGACATCCATCCCGAATTTCGTTAACTACATCCCCCGGGCCGTCGACGGTACTAGTGCGCCTGCGGAGGGACACCCCTCCACCTTCGTGAACCAGTTCATAGGTACGTTTGCGCCTGCGAGCCCTCCCTAGCACCATGGGTTGCTTGTCTTACCTACTGTACAGTCGCTGGAACGATCGACGTAGTGCCTTACTTGAGCGTCACCTGGTAGGCTTCCGGTCTGCTCCTGAAGCTGAGCGCTGACACGCAATTATCATCAGCGACTATATTCAGAAATTGGCTAGGGGGCGAGGAGGTCATCCGCGCGTACTGCCATAAACTAGCCGTCAACGGGGGACGATTGCTGACTGAAATTCTGGGAAGGGAGGTCATCGATCCCCAGGGAGACATGACGCGAAACATGGTTCGTACTCACCGACACAATACCTGTGGGCAGGGCGTCATTGTAAAAATGTTGATTTAGACAACTGTCCGCTTGCCGCTCCCAGCAGAAGACTCTCCAGGGCAGACAAATTCGGCAGACTTGCGGATGAAGCTTGACGGAGCGCTTACTTCGAAACTGGAACGCGTTCGCTGGGTGCTTCTTCTACAATGGAAAGTGGTGGTGTCGCGGCGCGGCGCAAGTATATAACGAGGTAGTGGCTCCCGTGTCCTCCGTGTGGAAGGGAAAGCTGATTCACTGCCGTGTGCTTATCAGCTCTCAGACTTTTAGACTTTGAATGTGTAGGAAGAGCACTTCAGAAGATATGTGAGGAAATCCGTAGACTATTCTGTAGCTCTATACGTGAGCGCAGGGACAACCTCCCTTCTAATATAATCGGCATTTGTCGTGCACCCCGGATGCGCCCAATTTGAATGTTGCCCAGGAGGGTGGAACGCGGTCACGTGCGATGCATATTCGCGTTAAGGAGGATCGCTCGAGCGCCCGCAGTGCCACTCCAGTCTTTGTCTACTCTTGCGAGTGGGAATTGACCAGTGCAAGAGAGATTACTGTTGAAAACAACCTTGTAGATGAAACTCAAGCTTAGAAATACACTGTGTTCCTATGAGATAAGAGTATACAGTCGTACGCCCGCCCCGGAAGCTGAAGCTTCGCGACGTGACTGGCCGCCCGTACAATCGAACCTAAGTCCGGCGTACAATACTCTCTGGCCCAGGGGATGCTGACAAAGAAAAATGGAATCGAGTCTTGCAAGTACTGCCTTAATAGTTCTATGCACAAGTGAGCATGACTCTATGTCGTTATGTAAGGAGTGGCCCCGCCACTCCGAGCGTTCCACGCGGTGCAAGGGCATAGTACTGAGACCTAACTCGAGGTGCAGCACAGAGAGCAAGTTCGCGCAGTTTTATTTCAGTTTGATAGAGAGCTCAAGGTTTGAGAGAACTCACGGTGCAACGATACTGAAGCAAGAAACAGCTGCCATGCACCAAGCACGCGGGAAACCCACCTCGAATGATTCTCTCATGGCCGTCATCCAAATCAGCCTCG
Organism: Fomitopsis pinicola; assembly: GCA_001931775.1. Lineage (NCBI taxonomy): Eukaryota > Fungi > Basidiomycota > Agaricomycetes > Polyporales > Fomitopsidaceae > Fomitopsis > Fomitopsis pinicola. The sequence continues at coordinate 34,658 of MPVS01000105.1, read as the reverse complement.
AAGCAGAGTGCCGCCACCGATCCTGCCAAAACTGGGTGTTTGAGGCGCCTATGCGATGTACGATGCCACTGGCCCCAGGGCTGCCGTATGCCCCTGCTCATTGTCGTCCCCCGTACTCATACAAGCACCAGGCATGACGCCCGCCGTATGTATAAAGCGGCGCGTGGCGCGCCGCTCGGAGATGCACATTCCCCACGTCCCTTCCCCCGCACATCCCCCCCGCGCTGCCTCCAGTACGTCCGTATACTAGCATGGAGAACTGGAACCACGGCTTGGGTCTCTGGGGACACCCGGAGCTCAGCAACTTCGACGATCTTTCGGTTCCTCACCTGGACGAGTTTGAAGCACATTCTGAAAGCGTGTGGGCCTTTCCGCCGTCATATAATAACGCAGGACCATCGGCTGCGCCCGACTCCTGCTGGACTGGTTCTGGGGAATTGTACGTTATGAGTTGCTCTGTGATACTACAAAGGGCTGACTTCGAAGGGACGTATGGCTCAGGGAACTGTACCAGCCATCCCTCAACCCCGACATCAACTCGCTCGGTCCCGGCTGGGCACAGAATACATCTGTTGCCCCCCTCCCCAGCTTCATGGACTCCACTGTTTACCGCACAGGCCTCCCCATCTCCATGGTATATGCTCCCAATTCACCTGCTCCCTCCGTACGGTCAGCCTACATGGGTCCCAGCTCTCCCGCTGTCCCTACACCTGCTAGTGAGGTCGCACCAATGTTGCCCAGGCCCACCCTCCAAGGCGGACCGGTCCGCACAGTGGGCAAGCGGCGCGAAGCGCTGGGCCCCCCATACGTCCGCAAGCAGCGGAGGGCAGCTCAGGGCGATTCCCCTCAGCTGCCCACACCTGCCTTGTCTCCTTCTGGCACCACGTCGAGCGCTGTTTCGCTCCCCGTGACTCCGGTACACGATTCCCGGTATATGTCTCTACCCACCATAGACGAGATACCATACCTGCCAATCAAGCAAACGCGGTCACGGAACATGCAATATGATCTCACGGAGGAAGAGATCCAGACCATCTTGCGCTCTACTCCTAGGGCGAAGCACACGACATGTCCTAAGTGTGGGGCACACATGCTGGTTGTCGACCTAGATCGACATCTCCGAACGCATGTGAGCAGCGAGCGCCCCAAGCATCTATGTGAGGGGGTCCCATTGTGGCGGCAGCCCCGCGACGGTGTGCAGAGAAAGCTGTGGCGTCACCCGTACACGGGCGAAGTGTACGTAGGGGGATGTGGCAACGCGTTCAAGCGCGGAGATTCCTTCGAGAGGCATCTGGAGACTCAAGGCTGCCTTAGACCAGTTCCAGGGTAGAAACGGACCGCGCTCCCTCGTTATGCTAGTAACATGAGTGAGTATCGCGCACTTCCTGGGGTATCTCTGTCTAACACAATGGCTTTGCAGCACCGTATTATATGATACCATAATGCCCTTTGCGGACTTGATGTTATACCAGTAGCTCCTAGAGCGGCTTACTCGCCGTTGTATCAATGATTTCATTCCAGTAGTGTTGCTTAGGCTCCCCCTTCGGTCGCTCGAGTAGGACCGATGCGCGTATCCAAGACCATGTGATCGCGATGAGGTCACGTTCATAGTGACGTCACGCGCCAGAGTCACTCCAGAGCTCGTGAACACAGTTCTCAGCCTCTGGCCCTTCGACTCGCACAAGGCCCCGCGTTCCCACATGAGAACACAGCCTTCGATGAGGTATATATCAGAGCAAGTCACTCTAGTCCCACCCACATCCGTGACACAGCGTTGTGCACAGACAAGGAGGCATGGCCCAACAGGCGACAGCTCGCGTCCTCATCTACACCGCAACACGCGGATATAGACACGACTCGATCCCCGCCTCAATCGAGGCACTGCAAGCGAGGGCGTCCAAGATCAACGTCGAGTATGACGCCACGGAGGACCAACACTGGTTCACCGACGATCGCCTCACGCAGTACGACGCGATCCTCTTCCTGAACAACTCTGGGGACGGTGAGTGCAAGATTACTTCCTGAGTGACGCGGGTTGGGGGCTGACGCGTAGCAAGTGCTCGACGAGGCGGGAAAGGCTGCGTTTCAGAAGTACTTGAACTCGGGGGGCAACTTCGTCGGCGTGCACTGCGCATCTGCGTGCTTCTACAATGACAAGTGGTTCCAGAAGGAGATAGGTCGGTGAATTGCCTAGCCATGTGCCATAGTACTCACCTCACTTGAATATCTCGCACCCGTAGGCGCGCTCTTTGACTACCACCCAGATATCTGCACGGCGGTACGGCATGCGCATTACTGTCATCAAAAGTTCCCGGCTGAGCCTCCGCGCAGACTTACGATGTTGTCGGCCCTCCGCACCCGGCGACGAGCATGCTCCCGGCGAGATGGGAGCTCTACGACGAAGTGTACGTCGGGTCACGCACGTGCGCGTGCCACACATTCACGAGACACCGCCAGGTACAACTTCATGCAGGACCCGCGCAAAGTTGGGGCAACCGTCATCCTCACGGCGGACGAATCAACCTACTCTGGTGCGTATATCAGTTTCCCATAAAAGATATAGCTCAGCACAGACGCACCTCAGACCCTGGCGAACGGAAGTACGACCACGGCAGTCCGCACCCGACCGGTAAGCCCACCGGCCATTCAGCACAATCGTGAGTAGGCACTCATCGAGGTTCCGAAGCGTGGTTCCAGGAGCGTGGAGCTGGCGTAGCACTGGGAGGTATCGCTGGACGGAGTTTCTACACGAGTCTCGGGCATTGCATCGAGACGTGGCAGGTGCGCACATCACTGTCACGGTCATGGCACGCGTCTTGACCGCGAATCGTAGAACGAGCTCTTCCTGGAACACGTACTCGCTGGGATACAGTGGGCCCTGCAGTCGGGCACGACGAAGGCGTACAACCCGAACGCGCTGGTTGGGAATGCCGCAGCGTCATGATCTTCTCTACGGTGTGGGATCCGGGTGGGTGCAGGGCCTCTTTTAGCAGAGCTTCGATTTGCGATAGAGGTGCTAGAAGCTGGTAGCATTGAGCAAGTCGATAGTTTGAGAGGTTGAACCAGGCCTGCCAGTGGGTGCCGGCCGAGATGCGACTTTTACCAGCCACTGAGCCAGCCACCTCTGTGTGATACGGTATTCACTGAGTTTGAAAGTGGGTAATTCTCTCATACCATCGGAGTTTATAATCTTCAGAAGCGCGCTGTCATGTTTCTATGCGAGTGATGCCACCAGACCGCTTCAAGTTGTCAACTTTGCAAGCCTCGTAGACATAGATTTTGCAATGCTTGGCGACTGGCATCACAGTATCTTTTGCTTGAAAGGAGAAACTTGTGTAGATCACCCCAAATTAAACGACAAGAGGACAAGAAGGGTGAAGAACCACCTGGCCCCGAAAGTTTGACTCGAAGATGCACCGAAGAGCCATCAGCAAAAAGGTCTCGGCGCTATCTATGTAGGTATTGCTAGATGTACTCAGGGCTAACACAACCGGCAAGGTAGCCATAGCTATAAGCCGCTCTTTCATGCTCTGATAGACCGAATCGACCTAGCCAGACAGCGCATGGGCCCTTCAGAGATCGCAAGGGCTTGTGTATGGCTTGTGTCAACCGGTAGCCTCGCTATGTAGGTACAAGTCCAACTTGGCGCGCGGCTGGGTTCGTCGGGGCTGCAATGTGTGTGGCACTACTAAACGAAAGAGTTGAAATGTATTTTCTCTCTCTCCATAAGTTTTACTATTGTCCTAGCAGGGCAACCCAGTGTCGGCAGGAAGTGCACCTCCGTTGGTGCATGCACCGGGGAGAGGCTGACTCGGAGGAGAGCGCCGAGCGCCTGCTGCCTCAATGTATGCGTCAGTACTGACAATGACCGTGGGAATGAGCCTCGCACTTATACATAAGATCGGTCTCATTGACAGGGACGAGGGCCGCGTCTTGAGCTAAGACTCTCACCTCCGATACTATGGTTTCCGCGTTCACAATCATCTCCTCCGCAGCTTCCCGCGGCTGTACCAGGTCTTCTAGCCCAAACAAGAGTATTTGTGACGCTCGCCTATCGAAGGAGTGAGCGCTCCTCCTCCTTACTTAGTTCCTATATGCACTCATCTGCCGAGGCATCTACGGCCTTGGCCTTCAGGTTCGACACAAACCCAACACGTGAGTGTGAGCCTTGGCCGTCTCATCTCTGATCGGGCTGTCGCGAAAGGCTGCGCCTTCAAACTACACGATTGCCCTCCTCGCCGACACTGATGCAACCCGCTCAATAGGTTGTGACCTCCGACTCGGCGGCCTTCATTCTTGTCGCGAAGGAACCAATCACCAACCAGAACACCGCCCGCTCCGCGCCCGACTTTGGTTGACTGGCAATGAGTCTCCATTATGCTCGTGCGTCCACCCGCATATAGTCACTTGCAGAAGTGTGCGTATGTATCAGTTGATCTTCATGATTGGTACATGACTGACAGAATTCAACGAGCAGCAGCCACGGCACTCAATGCAAGTGAGATAACACGGCGGCAATGGTGAGTAGCATGCTATGTATCCAGTGCAGCCACTCATACTCACGTCAGTCGGAGGTTGGTCATTATAATTTGGGTCGAGCCGGTGAGGATATAAGAGGTATGCAGTGCACGCTTTCAGCGCCTACGATGCCTTCGATGCTAACTATCAAATTGTAGTGGTCGCGGCTGGGAACCATTCAGTCCGCAGTCCTGCGAACACGGACTCGTGTACATGTAGTGGTATGTGGTTGTTTTCTGTTCTTGTACAGTGTAGTGCAACGTGTTGTGGGCTCCTGAGTCCTCGTGTAAATTACCGGAAATGGGCAATACAATCTAGTTTTCTGCGCGGTATAGTAAGCTTTAGTAGATGTTGTGCAAGTACATAACCAAATCTTGACTGGTCCAGATACCAGCCTGCCGGGCCCATATGCAGTCTGGCTGGGCACTGTTAGTGGGCCTATGGCCCTTTCACCGCCTGGCTTGATAGTCAATGGCCCTTTCACCACCTGACTTGATACTCAAAGGCCCGTGTCAGGCCCATCCTCTCGCTAATAGGCCGTTTTGAGCCCTGCAGACGCCCCTAGCTATTGCCAGATGCCGCTAGCGGGGGGCCCACCTCGACAATGCCTACATAGCCCCTACGTCATCTGTCAGACATTGCTAGATACAGCAAGTCGAGGCTTACCTACATAGCCATGCTCCAGACCTTTTCGCTGATGGCCATTGGCCGATATGAGCGACAGGTTTGTGTATTTTCTATATTGCAACATTCCCTGTATTGAACCGTTTACATCTAGTATATGCACAACTGCAACGGGGCCTCATTGATCATCATATGTATGCTCTAGGGAGCAGGTCTGCACAACTGATTGTGTCATAGTATGTCCGTGGCTTGCGAGAATCGGAGGTTATGTAACCTCCACTGAGGGCTCCTCACTGACTCGTACAAGCTAAATTGCAACGCGGACTCTAGTCTGGGCTCTATTTCCGCGCTCCGAGGCGGAGGTGCGTCCGGTACGCCATCCGATTACGCCATGTCCATAATGAACTGACGCTGCTCGCGCAGATCCAACGTGTGTTCTCGGGAGAAGACCCAATTTTGTGACACACGTCCCGGGCCCGACGAGTCATCAGAAAATACCGGCATCGTGGGGTAGCATGGGGACATATGGTTTCAGGCGACCACCCATATGAGCCCGCTTGCCGCAGAGTCCGCTAGTGTTCATCGATCATCCCACTACACAGCTCTGCGCTATGCCCACTAGACAGGACGTGGTTTCCGATGAGCGGGAGATCGAAGATGGCGATATTCACGAGATCCTAGTGAGGGCTCCCGTCAATGATCCCCAGCACGCCGAAGTCGATGAGACTCAGGAGGATCTCCCCGCCGCTGAGACCCCTCTTCCGAAGCTGCAGCTATTCATACTCCTCTACATCCAGCTTGCCGAACCAATTACCTCCACAGTGATCTACCCGTTCGTCAATCAACTTGTCCGCAAAACAGGTATCACTGGCGGCGATGAGGACAAAACAGGTTACTTTGCCGGCCTCATCGTGAATATCACGTCCGAACGTCAACATCGATCATTCTGTGCTGACACCGGAGCGAGGAATCCGCCTTCTACGCCACCGAAGCGATCTGTGTACTTCAGTGGGGCCGTGCCTCGGATCGCCTTGGGCGAAAGCCGATCATGATGTCCGGCCTCCTGGGCCTCACGCTCTCCATGCTGGGATTCGGCTTAGCAAAGACGTACTGGGCACTCATCCTCGCCCGCTGTGCAGAGGGGGCTCTGAATGGAAACATTGGTGTCACGAAGAGCATGATGGCGGAAATAACGGACGAGACCAATCGGGACCGTGGGTTCGCATTTATGCCTATGATATGGAGCCTAGGAAGCACGCTTGGGTATGTCGTTGTTTTTCGCAGTGATGCACTCTCTTGATAGCACACGCTGCAGACCTGCTATCGGAGGAGTGGTCTCGACGCCTGCGAGCCGCTGGCCGCGTGCATTTCATGATCAATTTTGGACCTCATATCCGTATTTTTTACCCTGCATCATCGCCGCATGCATCTCTATGAGCGGGTTCGTACTCGCATTGTGCGGCCTGAAGGAGGTGCGTAACTTGGCACTGCCTTGCATTCACGTCGCTTACGAACCCCAGACATTACCTAGAACGAAGAGGGGGCGAAAGGCTGTGAATATTGGTGAGCACATGCCTATAAGCTAGATGTGAACCCAGAATGCCGATAGGAACAGTTCCAGAGAATATTACAGCAGAGCAGGCCAACATCGCTGAACTACGATCCGATGGTGAAGTGAGAGCACAAGATACATCAGTAACGGGCTCCTCTGTCGTCCTTCCTTCTACGGCAACTAAAACCGCAGAGATAAAGGAAAAAAGCCTGATCACCTCCGAGGTCGTTGAGCCGACTACGGTCGAGCCCACTGCCGCCGCTGCGCGGCCTGTCACCATCCGATCCATCCTCAATGCCCAAGTCCTCTATCCCATCTTGAACTACGCCTTCCTAGCGTTCACGGATCAGTGCACCGTCGTTCTGCTCCCCCTTATGTACTCTAGTTCCATCGGAGAAGGGGGCCTGGGCTTCAGCTCTCTGAACATTGGAGTCGTTCAGGGTATCACCGGGATCCTGAGCGGCCTGATACAGATCCTCACCTTCCCTTGGTTCCGTCGCCGGTTTGGCAACAAGCGCCTGTATATCGGGTCGTATGCCTGGTATCTGTTCTATATCTGTTGCTTCCCCCTCCTTGCATTCCTCGCGAAGCGTGCCGGAAGAGCGGACGGTGCGGCGTGGGCAGTCATCGTCCTCCAAAACGCATCGTATGCTGCGACGAACATGACATGGGGTGCGTGCTTCGTCCCAGGCTTCGGTTGAGTGTACTGAGCACTAATTTTCAGGATGTATCTTCATGTACATCAGCGCGGCAGCCCCTGATCAGCAAGCTCTGGGTCTCACGAATGGACTCGCGCAGACCACAGCGTCTGTAGTGCGTGCTGTGGCGCCGTCAGTCGCATCTTCGCTTTTCTCCGTCAGCCTGCAGACGAACATCGCTGGAGGTACTCTGGTGTATTGGCTCATTTGCGGGGTGACCGTGGGAGGTCTTGTTGCGTCTGTTTTTCTACCGAGATGATATACAGAGGAGGCGTGCAGCTGAAGGTGTAGTCATTACAGATGCTGGCTGCTTGCTAACTATTATCGAGGGCAGCAGAATAACACAAGTTACTGTCTCTTGGATGTAATACCATTCTGGAGGGCAGCCAGCGTGCATGTGTGCTTCATCGTTCAGCACAGTCGATCTCTGGTGATAGCAATCATATATTCATCGAACCCTCCGTATCAACAACGACGAATCTCTTTTGTACACTGTATAGATAACCGCAAGCACTTAACGCTGTGGGCGCATTGTACAACCATTGCGTTGCACATGAAGAGTCACTTCCAGGAGATGGAATGGGTGCACATCGACCACAAGGCCTGCGGCTCAATTGTACACTCTGCCCCCCATGTGAGTCGCGCGGCATGCGTTTACAAGTGAAGTCTACTTACTCGACGTACCAGTCCGGGCTGGCAACTTCTCCGTACCCACCGCCGTACGAATAGCAGTCGTCAGCGACAGCTAGGCCAAGCTCGCCCTGAGAATCATTCAGTTTCTTTGTAGCCATGTGCGCTGGTACATGATACTCACCACTGTTTCATAGCAGACGTCGTAATTGACAACGGAAGGATTGGCGAAAGCGAAGACACATTCGTCGTTAGTAGTGAACGTGGTCAACGTATCTGCAGGCGCCTCAAACTCTTCAGCTACAAGCCAGTTGGTGAGTAGGTGCTAGCAGTGTTCCATCTATGGGGAATCTTACTGCCATAGTCTGCCAGAGCATCGTAGAGATCGTCGCACCCAACGAGCAAGGGCTCCGAGCCCAAGTCCTCGCAGAGGACAGAAGCTGGAAAAACACCTATTTTCAGTACCAATATATAAACGACCGGCTAAAGTAGGTATGTTACCGTCGTAGCTGCAAATTATGTCTTGACGCTTTTGGAGGTTGCTAGAGGTGACACGTTTCTCGAGGGAGCGACGCTCGACGAAGCCAGGGCAGGCTTGAGTGACGACTCTAACCTCCTTGTTCTTCGACGTGAAGGTCGTGTTGGTGAATACTTCTCCTCCCTCTCCGCAAGCAACATGCGCACTCGCGAACACTGGCATCAGGATAGCGTCAACGGAGTCTACGACGATCTTAACGAGGAGAAAGACCGTACCAGCAACAGGCAGAGTGGCGAGAGCACCGAACACGAGAGCGGACAAGAGCTTGTATCCCATTGTAATGTGCGAGAGGCGACTGTGAGGAAGGTGGGCGATGAACAGTGCTCACAGAAAGGAGCCCTGATATATGCCTCAGCATCGTCAATTCTATGTCCATGGTTTCCACTTTCTTTCAAACCATGGCCTTCGCCGTCGAACGCCGGTCAGCTACACGCGTAGTAAGTCTAGACAAATTGACGCCGCTCTCAGAGGTGTTGCTGACGGCCTATTCTCATCCACGGTCGCTGTTCAGTGAGAATGGGTGAAGGCATCACCCTGTGCCTCTTTGACATCGGTCGGAGCCCGGCAATCGGCTTGGGGCCCCCAGGTTGCCTGAACGCCTCAGGATGGCCAGCCTGTCCGCATGACCGTCACGGTGATAAATTACGAGAAGTATGCTGCCACTCACGAATGGGCTGAGAGATCCGACTTGCCGCTGGAACTTTCTCTTGTGGCTTCAGCAGTTGCTTTGATGACGAAATCGTCTGTGCATTGGTACGAGCGATAGGCTCATACACATACAAAGAACAGACTAAGTCACATTCAATGACGAGGGTTCGTGATTTTTTTCCCCTACAGGGTCTCAAAAAGACGTGAAGTCGCTCAGTATACGGTTTCGAGCTCAAAACGGTTGCAAAGTCTCCGGAGTAATTCGTGACGCCGAACGGGTTCCCTACCTTGTCTATTGTGCCAAATTATCCCGCCGTGTCACTTAGACACACTGTGGGTAGTGCGTACTGGTATGGCATCCCGACCCGTGATCGGCAGAATCGGTACTGCATTGTCCTTCAGCGCTGAACGTAATTTGGATGGGCTGGGCAGGGGCTCACGCACCTATTCAGCATCTCGGTCGTGAGTAGATGGTACCGCTGTAAATCCGAACGGAACACCTTCTAGAGAAGATCTCTGAGCAATTATGTTACTTCGGTCAGTACTAACCTCAATTCCTGTTACCCATGGAAGCAAACGATGGTCTTTTTGTTGCATGACTATGAAGCTCTGGTATCTAGTGCGGCGGCCCACTGGAAATGGTCAGCGTCGAGGATATGGTACGTTTGCCCCCTGCAGACTTGGGCAGGTGTTACAATCTTCCTTTCCCAGACGAGCAGGTCAACATGATTGAACCTAAACAGAAAACGAGAACCCGTTGAACGTGCATCCGACGTGATACACGAGTCAGTATGTACCTGGTGCCTCTCGTTTCTCCCTTCGCCCGTTCGTGGAAGGGTGTTGGTTAATACGCGTCTGTCTGACAGGCATAGATCGCGGTCGCAAGAATGCTGAACGCGTTCCGGTGCCCGCCCAGACCTGGCGCGACTGCCATCTCCAGTGCGGGGTCAAGTGCTCTACTGTGCGGTCCATAGTTCGAACCCACCTCCTGCATTCGTTGGCTAGCATTCAAATTCTCCAGCTCACCAGTGTATATCGCTAGCGTTGCCGGTCGTCGCGAGGAAGGCACCAAACACTAGTACCCAAGGCAATGGCTGCCCCCAGATCTGTGCTACCGACATTCCCTCGGGTTCTGAACCTTCGTGCCGCATGATATCCCGCATGCATGCACAATCGCGACCTTGAGATGAGTACAGTGTTGGTTGGCGCTAGAGTTTGAATCATTGCAACCACGTTCTGATACCTGTCGAGTATGTCAGAGGTGTGAACCTTCGCCCACAATTACCCCGACGGTACTGCAGATACATAGCGGAGAGATTGGCCATGCCTGCCCTGACTCATGAACAATGTTTCCGCGTGCGCCTACGAATACACAGGATCACCTGAGTATGAGCGACATACCGCGCGAGCGTCACACTCGCCACCGACCGGAAGAGTCTACATGACCATGAGATTGAAAGAAGATCAGCGCATGCATCCAATAGATAGACAGATCCGAGGGATCGCCCGTGCCGAGTCCCTATCACATAATGATACAATCGCCCTTCTTCTTAGGTTTCCGCTCGTCGACCAGGCCCGCCGCAGAGAGCTGCCTCTTCGACTCCGAGTATTGCTCCCTCGCCTGCTCCCTCGCCTGCTCGCGGGCCCGCCGCGCCTCCCTGAGCTGGTGCGCACGTTCGTCCTCCTCGGCCTGCAGCTGGCGTGCGAGCTCCGCGCTACATCATTCGTCAGCATCCAGTCGTATGTTTATGATCGAGCATGGGTACGTACTCTCCGCGCTCTTCGAGCGTCAGGGCCGCAGTCTGGGCCTCGAGCGCAGCGAGCGCGCTCTCCCCGGTGTACCCCGCGTAGTCGCCGCCGGCAGGACTCGAGCGGACGAACTCGGAGTCGGCGAAGGACGCGCTCCCGCCCTCGACGTCCTCAAGGCGCTCCCAGACGACAGATGGCTCGTGCAGGAATACCTGGTCCGTCACGAGGGTGTAAAGCCCACCATCCCTGCCGTGAGGCTTGTACAGCACGGACAAGTGTGAGTTACGGAAGAGCGCCACGAGGTGGCCGGGCTCGATGGTGGAGGCGAGCGTGAAGAGCCCATGGTAGGTCAGTTGCGAGCGTGTCTTGTCGATGAAGTCCCGGATGATAATTGCTATATAGCGGAGGTGTGGTCACTAGTGAAGACAGGGCAAGCTTCGGTTCGATGCGCGTACCATCTTGCACCTTCTCTCGTTCGTCGTGCGTAAGGGTGTCGTAGCTGCCACCACTGCTTCCGCCTGCTTCCGGCTCGGTGTGTGTGTGCTCGGGTGAAAGTAGTCTACCCTTCGTGAGGTGGTCGGCTTCAGCTATGAGGTTGACGGAAGTATCATAGTCGCGTGTCCTGGACAGGATCTGATATTCTGAGCTCTCTGGATCAGAGAGCCAGCCGTGCACGAGCTCGATGCCGGCGTGTTCGAACAGTTTCAACGCCCCGCCGTCGCCTGCGGGATGGAACGCCGTTACTCCGGTGAACAAGGGGTTCAGGTCCATGCCCTCTAGAAAGACAACGCGTCAATTTGTTGGCGATGGGGTACGTTGATAGGGGGCGATGGACAAGAGAGGAAAAACGCACTTCTCGTGGCGGGCATGACAGACAGTGCCGCGGAAGTATCCTCCCCCGGACTTGTTGCTAACAGGTACTCCCCGAGCAAGGATGCCAGATAGTCATAAGAGACAGTAGTCCGGTCCGGTGGTTGTATATCAATTTGTCCGCGCAGAAGGAGTATGTTGCCTATCAACAAGCGACACTGAGTTTAGGCCCACACATTTCGAGCAAAGCCATGATGCCTACATATAGCGATGAATGAACACGGTCTAAAAGCGCGTAAATAGACGTGGGACACTGACCCAGTAGCTACACTGACCCGTTGTAGTTCTGCGTTATGATCTTCAATGCCCTAGGTTGGGCATCGGGCGACGGGCGGAATGACACCTCCTTGAGGTACCAGAGCTCTTCTCTGGACTCTCTGAGGTTGTCATGATGCGACGCGATATTAGCTTCATTCGGAGTCGGTAGAGAAGTATTCTGTTCATCTTCTGAGGCCGCCATAGCCTGGAGGCACAGAGGGGGAGAGTGGTAGGGTGCGCGGCACTGCTTGTTTCAGTATCCCAGCGGTAGGTTGATTAGACTTTAGGCGCTCATCGATCACCCGCGTCGTAGCCGCCGAGCCTTTAGTGCTTACTAATCAAACCAAATCACGATTTAAGCAGAATCGCCTTCTGTTCAATGCACCGGTGCACGGACCTCGACTTGCTGGTCACCACATATTGGAAACAATTCATGAATCGCCGTTGGTTATTCCACAGTCAGCAAACCAGGGCAACTTCTAGCGATGTTCAGGTTCATTGCAATATCTGATGAAGGATGCAATGGCGTGCGCTTCTGGGCAATTCAAAACTGGTGGCCTGCCTGCTCGTCTGAGCTCGGAGAGCCGAGTAATATGCAAGAGGAAGGGCCCGAGTAGGCAAACTCATGTTCATGCAATCTGCATCACGAGGACTCTATCCCTCAGAGTGCGGTGAGTACGATCCACAGTCAGTGTGTAGTGATTGAAAGCCGGTGACACTTGTGTCTGACATCGTCAAAGGGGCGAGTCGGGGCAGCATGCAGAGACACAAGGTTTGCTGGTCCAATCGGCTCTATTGAAGCGTCTGCCCGAACGCGATACCCGTGACGATTTCACATACTGGACTAGGAACGATGTACGTCTGCGAATCAGAACACTGCGGTCGAGTGTTCAATAGGAACTCATAAAACAGACACAGACAAACTCTGGCATTTTCCTGCAAGGAATCGTGCTTGACAAGCAACATGTTGAGAATTCGGGCAGGATGTAGGTTGATTGATTGAGACCCCGGGTTGTAAACGCTTCGCTTTGCGTTGTGGGTACTAGCGGCAAGTTGTGTTTCCCGACGTTCTAAGATGTGTGCTTTGAATATAAGCTCGGAGTGAGGCAAAAACCTTCATCCTCGATAGAACCCATTGCAGACGCTAGTTGCCATCTGGTCCATCAGAGGAACACGAATATAGGCTGCTGAGGACAGAACCTGGGGATAACATGCACATATTAAGTCTCAGAGACACTCAGACCCTCCCTACTGATAGCAGTGCGACTCACCATCAAAGCCCATCCAGACTGCTTTCCTCCTTAACCCCAACCCCCACCCCCGCCTTCTCCACCGTTCGCCACACCATCTCCCTCACCCCCATGTCCTCCTCGCGCATCCTCAACAACTTCTCCAGGCGTTCCGCCATCTCCTCCCTAGTCCCGCCCACGACGATCCGCTCGTCGTACCCGGCGTGCGCAACGAGGTTCCGCCTGAGCGCCGCGACCGAGAGGTCCGCGCACGCGGCGGGGTCCGTGATCAGCGGCGGCACGGGGTGCAGCATGTATCGTTGATGCATACCTGTAACTCACTGGTCAGCCTTCCTCCTGCGCTATCCGACTAAGGAAGAGATGGGAAAGGGATCGCAAGACGTACCCTCGAGATATTCTTCGCATTCACGGGGAGCCTCAATACTGAGCACGCGGCCCGACTCGCACCCAGCGAGGCGGCGCAGACCGGGCATGCGCACACCCGTATCGAAGAGCGAGACGAAGGCGAGCTTGTGGAGTACGAGCAGCGCAGGGACGACGTCGTCATCAATTGCGGCGTTGAGCGAGAGGTCGAGTTCGGAGAGCGTGCGCCGAAGTGCGACGAGGTGGTACACACTGCCATGGGTGTCAATTATTAGAGGGAGAGAGGGAAAGCGGGGCATACGCTTCGTTCCCAATGCCTGTATTGCTGAGCCAGAGGTGCGAGAGCCGGGGAAGATGGTGGATATAGGTCAAGTCGAAGTTTTGCAGCGGCGAGTCGCTAAGGCTCAACTCGCGCAGGAAGAGGAAGCTGTTCGGCTTGCTGAAGACTGGTCGCAAAGCTCAGCAAAGGCGCATATACGCCTCGGACGGGTCATCTCACCGGGGAGCAATTCCCGCGCCCCAAGGTTCAAGCCTTCTACTTCCATGAGCGATGCGGTTAGGTCCAGGGCATCGATTTCTGACATGCGAAGGATCTCTAGGACGCGTGCATTCAGATGACCTAGAGATGCACAAGGACCGCTTGAGCTCGGAAAACGCAGAAGCCCCGCAAGGTTCTACTGACCGTCGATAGCGAGTATGTCAGCTATATGCTGGTGAGAACTTACGCCGAGCGCCCGGAGCCGCTCCTTGAGCCTGATTCCGGGGAATAACGCGTCGAAACGCGCCGTGAGGATGCCCAAACTACGCGGTGTCTCCGCGCCGACAGGAGGGCCGTATAATTCGTCTGTAGAGTCGAGTATATGCGCAGGTGGCGCACAACACCACTGTGAATCTCGTCAAGCTAGGGGAATGGACAGCATATACTCACCTTCGAGCGCGCGTATCCTCCTCTCCAACTCAAATGCCGTTGGCCTCCCATCCACATCCGAGTGCCCATAGCTCCTCGGTGGGTACGGCGAGTAAAGTGCGTCATGTGATCCTCTAGAGTACCTCAGCTTATCCGCCTTTGCGCTCAGTTCGAAGGAGCTCTCATTGATGCTCTGGAACGACTTTTCTTTTTTCGGTGGTGCAAGCATATCGCTGAAGGTGTCTGGAGACATCGGCCGCTTGCGCTTCGCCTTGACCCCGGGAGCGGAAGGCGCACCCTGCCATCCACTATGAGGCACAGGCGTGCTTTGGGTACAGAAGAAAGCAGAGAAAGTGAGATCGGAGACGTCGGGGCTATGGAATGTGTGCGGGATGGTTCTACAGGCTAGTTCGTGGAGCTCAGCTTCATCGAGGGACCTGTCTAGACATTCGGCAAAGGAGGGGAGACAGTCGCTGGGTATATGCACTGGTGTGCCCGAGTGCAGCTGTTGACGAAGGCCTTGCAGAAAAGCCACGGCGTCGAGAGCAGGACAGTAAAGTGGGTTCTTGTCGTCAACAACGGGCTGTTGGTAGTGCATTTTGGTAGCGAGAAAGCGGCGAAGAGATGGCAAAGCGGAGGAGCAAGAGGTGGAGAGAAAGCGAACGACAGGGTAAAAATGAAAGCTGAGGGCGGCGAGAAGAAAGAGCGGGCAGCGAGTGAAGTTAGTGAAGAAATCGAAGGCGCCAGCTCAACGTGAGCACGACGGCAGGGTAGCTAATCAAGGACTCCTTCCAATCCTGGAACGCAGTGCGGACGAATCGGCGGCAAATCGCGGGCCGTAAGCGTGACTAAACCCAGTGCTCAGCGAACGAGTCGGCGCATGCAACATGTTGTATGCCCTTGGATGAGGAGGTTTGGAAAACCGGAACAGGTGGGACCGAACCTAGAACGACGTAGATTGCAAGGTCTATACACTCATCATGAAACGCCGGTGGCCGGCAAGAGTCAATATCCAAAACCTTCTCACCGGTTTGAACGAGATCAAGGAAGGTGGCAAGACGGACGTTAATTATACATAACCTGCGACTGACACGTGAAGTTTCGCAAGACACACAGGAGGGGGATGACTCACAGCGGCAAGAGATCGACATGAATATAAGATCACATTATGGTGAAACAGTGTATGGAGGGTCATCGATCATCGATCATAGTCCAAACTCTGTGAAAGCACCTAGCCATTGCATAAGCAGTCGCTAAGCGAGGGGCCGTGGTACACGCACCTCGCAAGCAATGAAGTCAACGCCCGCAGTTCAAAGGTTGGTCGGCAACGCGCCCCTCAACCGCGTCCGCCCGTCCTTCAGAATCTCAGTAATGATAGGGCTTGCCGCCGGCCTGTACTTAAACTCCTTCGAATACCTGCCAGTGCCTCTTGGTTCAGTCTATGGACCATGCAATGGCATCACTGTCCTCACCGGTCGGCATAGATGATCTTTGGCCGACTGTTGTGCTTGTGGACGGCCCAAGCGAGCCAGAGGAGGAGGAGGATAACCGTGATCGTTGAAAGTCGCCGCCATGGCGAGCTGCGTCGCTGGACTGGGTCCACAGCGGGCTCTTCATCGTGCGTAGCATCGGCGCCTGTCTTTGCGGCCTCCTCCCGCGCTGCGAGGTTGTGCTTCTCGTCCTCAGACATGATTCGCGGCAATAGTGACGTGCAAAGCAGAGAGACAGTCAAGTAATGTGATGGAAGTGGACAGACAACGAGCGACAAAGGTACCAGTGCAGAGACGATGGTGAAGTCAGAAGTCAATGTCCTCGACCGAGACGCTCTCGCGGTCGTTACTATCACGTGCCCATTGCGTCCGCGTAACCTCCCGCCTTTTTTCATTCTGCATGTTCAGAGCCCTGGCAAATGATGTATGTACATTTAGACATCATATGCGGGTCAAACTAGTCCAAACACAAAATTCTACCAGCTGTGGTCTGGTCCGCAAGCATTGCTTCAGGAACCTCACTGGCAGCGGAGCTACGGCAGTGTCACCTCAGTGTGGTCAGCAATTTAACGTATTCTGGTTGCACGGTATAACATCATTCAAGAGTCAGAATCAATTTTCAAACCTGCCAGTCTCGGGGATATACATACACATGGATATTTCGTAAGTTCAACGAACTGGCCTCTCGTATTGTTATGCGCGAGCAGTGGCTAGCTCTCTGGCTCTTCTCTGGAGAATGCAACGACCTGAGCTATGAAGTGTACATGGTACACATGATTTATGACCTGCATGATAGGAGGTAGGGCACGTACCATATGACCTTGCCATGGCCGTTCATATCCAGGGTATCATTGCTGCCGAAGGGCCATTCTCTTCAAGCTGTTGTTTCCCGTTTTACTGACTGCGTCCGTAAGGCCTGTTGGTGTAAAGTCGCCATAGTAGTAATGCCCTATTAGGTTTCGTTTTTGGTAAATGGGTTAGGAGCAGTGAAGGTGGCTGAGCGACGTGCGGCCGAGGGCGCCGCCCGATCTCGCGATCTTGCCGACGCCGCGACATTGATGCCCGCCCCGCGCCGCCACATCACTAGCGATCTACGATCTGTGTTCGTGGTGGTTGAGCTCGGATTTTTCTCTCGTTTCGCCCAACAATATCTGAAGTGACCGACGAAAAGCCGACGGAAAAGGTCAGATCATGGAACGCGCCCACAAAGGTCAACATTGCATGGTATACGCTCCCCGCACTGCCCAGTCTTTGTGTCCCTCCCTCGTCGTTGCTAGGGCACGGGAATCGGCCGAATTCACCTGCCGCGAGTATTGTAAGACTAGCGTCCGGAGGTGAGCACGCCTCGCGAGGAGTCTTCCTAAGGTAATAGAGACTGACACAGGGCATGGACAGACGCGCATTGGTATGGTTGGATACCTAAAGAACACAAGGTTGTCTCTACACATGTCAACGAAGCAAATGAGGAAGAAACAGCGAACTTGCCTAGAGTCCGTTTGGATGGTGAAGAGAGCATCGTTGACGAGTACGTCAACGTCATGTATCATTCCTACCCCGTCCGTCCTGGGTGGGCACTGGACTCGCTTGTATGAGAGGCACACCTGAGAAGAAACTTGAGTCGTACGCGTAAGTCATCTTCACAAGGTAGTAACATATGTTTGACTTACACCTTGAGTAGTCGCAGCGTCAGTAGGCGACGGGACGGTTATTGGCCTGCTGGACGTGGTCAACCCTCTCCTACCTCACGGCGATCCCTCCCGCACCACGTCCTCGGCGTCGTCTATGCTCATGCTAGCCTGCGTGACATGACAGAGGGCGAGGTGGTTGATTCGCGGAAGAGCACGCGACGCCCGGCGCCCAACGAACTGGCGGCTCACCCGGCTGCCCAAAGTGGTGGGGGTAGGCCATGAGCTAATCCTCCCACCTCGACCGCCCCTGAAATTGTCGCCAAACCGAGATACTCCCACAGGCGGTTAGTATCTCAGGCGTCAGAATGGCGATAGCAATCTCTCACGGAACCAATTTCCCGATTCTGACTGTGGGTCCACATGCCGCGTATAGACAACAAGGAGACCTCCAGGCGCTTCCCTCCGCCTCCTGCTTCTCATCCACCACCTCCTCAGGCCGCTCCCGACCCTCCCAACCCTGCCAATCGTCGGAATACCTCCGAAACCAATTTTGGTAGCTCTGATGGGCTGAGTGTTGCTCGGCAGCCCCCGCGCCGCCAGCAGCCTCAGCCCAGCCAGGGCATCCCGGGTGTCGATGAATTTACTCAAAGCCCGGTCCCCAGCGACCTCGTACGAGCCGACAACGCGTACGCCACAATCCGGGCTGGAACCAGGCAACACGGACCCACAGGGTACGCTGTGGGCACTCAAGGCCATCAGTTAGGGCAGGAGGGCGGTCGTGGTCACGTTCATACTCTGTTTTCCGGGTATGGTGGGCTTGCGTTGTCTGCGTCGCCTTCAACGGCGTCGTCGCAGGTGTGTGCTACCTCTCCCTTATCTGATGATGTGACCTCTCAATCGCTTTGACACTAGCTGCCGGATACTAGTAGCAGCGGCTCGAGCAGCCCCGCAGGCTCAGTGGGCAGTCGTCTCAGCCACCTTGCCGTTGAGCGAGGGCACAGAAGCCCGCCCGACGTGTCGCATGCCCTCGGTGTTGCCGGGCACGCGCACAGCGCACATTTCCACCAGGCGGGTAGGGCTCCGCACGTTCAAAGTGCGTACGACACGTCGCTACACTTGACTAGTCCGGAGTCTCCCTTCGGTGCACTCGTCCCTCGCGCCGGGGTTGCGCAAGCCGGCATCGGGAACATCACGCAACATCTACCTGCCGTAAACGTGCAGCAACGTCCTCCCTTGCAGCGTTACGCGTCTTTCGGCAGCGTAGAGGGCTCGCCGTCGCAGCACGCATTCAACGATCCGCGAGCGGACGTGCGCACCCACGTACCTCCGTTCCCGCAGACCCCTCCGCTCGATTTGCGTGCTCGCCAGCTCTCACTGGAAGACGATCCTGCGCACTTGGAAAGGTATTTGCATCCCCAGCAGCAGCCGTATGGTGTACCTCCGCTGTTCCATCCTCCGCAGGCGCCTATGGGCATGGGCAATGTCCAGTACCCCTATCGTTGCCTGAATCACATCGAGGCCAGCCGCAGAGAGCATGTTACGCTAGACATGCTTGAAGACCCACCCCGCCCCGGAGAGAAGCCCAACTTCCCCTACCCGCTGCTCATTCGGGCGGCCATCCAAGGTAGTCCGCGGCAGGCACTTACGCTACAGGGAATATACGATGCTCTCCAGCAGAGGTATCAATGGTTCAGAGAGCATAAGAACGATAAGGCCTGGCTGGTGAGATTGTCGGATATTGCACTACCCCCACAAGTACTAACAGCACTGAGCAGGGCTCGATCAGACACAACCTCTCCTTGAACAAACTCTTTCGCAAGCTGCAGAAACCAATCACCGAGCCCGGGAAGGGTAGCTACTGGACTGTCGACACTGCCGCTGGCGAGGGTAACAAGCGCGAGCGCAAGCGGAACAAACGCTCTGGAAAGGCTCAGCAGGCCCAGCAAGAGGCTGCAGCTAGCATTGCGGACGCTTCTTCCTCCAGGCAGGCTGCCGAGCATAGCAGCAGCGAGGAAGAAAGTGAGACTCAGCCCGTCAGGGTGCCACAGAACCAGAGCCAGCCCCCGGCACCGTACGTCGGGCCCCCGGTGTATGAGGAACCGACCATCGATCCCGCCCTGCTCGACCAAGGCCACCTCGCTGGCCAGGGTCGGATGCCGCCGCCTAGGAGCCCGAGACCCGGCCCAGCTCCGTATGTACGCCCTGCGTTCCCCTTCGTCCCTGCCACGGCTGTCCAGAACCAACGCATCGCTGCACCGGGACAGTTCAGTACGCGCTCTGAACAGCCTGCGACGTATGGGCAGCCTGCGTTCGGGCAGGGCCCTCCAGGGTTCGATGCGTGGGAGGCTTCGTTCATGGCGGGGCCGCCAATGTGGGCTCCTGCGCCGCCGTCCTTCAACTTGCCCGGCGCTGGAGATCCCGTTAACATGTCCGACCTTGCCATGAGAGGTCGACCCGTTCGCTCGATGACGACCGTCAGTGCCCCTGCGCCGATGATGGGCATCGCTGGAACGTCGAGCGCCCATTCAGCCCCGCCCTCGTCGGTCTACCATCGCGGCGCCGTGGCGGGGTCCGTCGAAGCGGGCGGGTCGAGCTCGAGCTCAACCTCCGAAGCTGGCAGCGTCCATAGCGTCGCTGGGCCTGGTGTCCCTCAGGTCTACAGACGGGACAGCGGCTCGTCGTCTTCATCGTCGTCTTAGGCCTACACTGCAGGACGTACGGTGCCATTCGTCGGGGTCCTGTGTGGTATGCCAGTTCAAGCGCATACGGCGGAGGTCCCCTCGTCCGGTAACCCTATCAGCAACTCACCAATCTTACGATCCATGCGTTTCAGTCTCGCTTCAAGTTATCTCAAGATCAAAGACAAACCCACAAATTGCTATCGTCCACCCACTGCTATCTTGCTTTCGTATATGCATCGGCAACATAACCCGCTATCGAACTGTGCTCTTAGGTTTTGAACCCTTCCCAAACTGTTTTGACCCCAGTGTGCTTGTACAACATGCCTGCGACCTATGGGTGGACTGCATCCTTGCTTTAGACATAGGTCTCGGTCTCCCCATGGACCCCCGCAGGCTTCTCAACTACCCCACCTTTATATTTTATAGCCCGTGTGAACTGTGTACGATACAAGTCGATGACTCCCGCTCTGTGTCGCTTTGCTATCCCTGCTCTTACGTCCCAAGAAAACACACAATCCTGAGACTCGTTGCTCTGCATGTTATGTTGTTCGGGAACTTGTCCAAAGGGCAACGTTCACTATGTACTCTTTGTTCACTAGCTTCCGGGCGCACTCAATGATATAACTGTAGCCATCGTCAGGTCGATGATATATGTAAAGTCCACTGCGAATGCAAGTTAGCCTAGTGCATTGTGCACATGTCATGAGTCTTTGGGCGATGAGGTGTTTTTGCGCATGGCAGCTGTGTCGACAGTGTAGAGACCATGATGTCAACCTCTGAAAGCACCTCCCAAAAACGAGCACCTACTGAGATAACTCAGACAAGAGCACGCCAACTGTCCTCCGGTAGTTTCTTGAAGCTCTCGGCCAGTCTCTGCTCTCGGAGGTCCCATGCCTTCGCTCCGTCCGTGTCTCCCTCAACAGTGCCAAAGAAAACAAAGAATCGCATCGCGACGCGTGCCTCGCCGAGGAACTGTGCGAAGCGCAGGATCTCCAGACAACTCTCTCTGGTGACAGGAAACATCCACGACGCCTGCCACACGAACACGCGGAGCGCGAGCCCGTCCTCCGCAAACGGGAACGCGTCCGTGCCGGCGGGGTTGGCATCGAATTCGGGGTCGCTGTCGTCGCCTCGGTTGGGGATCTCGCGGACCTCGAGCACCGCAGCGTCTTGGGGAGGCCCCGCCGGAACGCGACCGCAGGCCGGAACAGCACCGGCTGCGCGGAGCGGCGCTGCTCGACGAGCTTCAGGCTCACGAGGCGGTCCGAGAAGGCAACGAGCAGCTCGTCGAGCTGTGCCTGCGGGGGCAGGTCGATGCAGAGGTGCGTGATGCTCCGCACGGACGCAAAGGGGCGCCAGCCGACGGCGGAGCGCAGGTGCTGCAGACGCGCGAGCACGCTACGCGGGACCGTAGGCGCGGGGCGCCCGACCCGCGCGGTGTCCCACTCAAGCCGGGTGATGTCTGGCTGCTGCGTGAGGAACTGGACCGTGCGCCGCTCGAAGGGCGCGTCTGTGAGCAGGGTGTGTAGCCGGAACGGGCAGCCCGCCGCGAGCTGCTCCAGCAGCGGCTCGAACTGGAGGATGTTCTCCATGGTGGTGCGCGTGAATATGTTCAGCTGCAAGAACTTCAGGTTCGGGGCCTTCTGCAGTATCTCCACGAGTGCATAGGCGGCACCCGCGTCGACGTGCCCTTCGACGTTGCGGATCACGAACCGACGCACTCTGTTGGCGCGCAGTTTCGATGCTTGAAGGGCACGGTGCACGGCGAGGACGTGACGGTTGCGCCAGCTCTTCCAGACGATCTGTTTGTATAGGTATGGATCGGCCTCTTGGTGAGCCACTCGACATATCAGGCTGGCGGAGCGTAGAGAGCGGCGGTCCAGCTGGGCGACAATGAGCGACCAGAGCTCTCTGGGCAGTTGGTGCCACCGCCCAGGCGGTGGATCTGTCTCAACATCGGAGTTCGTGTGCTTGAGGCGATATGGATGAGTGCTCATAGACTTGGGCTCATGTTGTGCGCAGACTCACGTCGCTGCTCGGGGACGACACCGGAGTCTTTGTCAAGTCCGGGTCCTGCGATCGTGTTGCGCCGCATCCATGGTCGGGCGTGTCTCGAGACATTCAGGATTCGAGGGCAGCGAAGAGGGACGGGTAACGGAGGTCAGACAGGAACTCGCCGCTCCTTTGTACGAGGAGAACAATAGCTCAGTGGTGAAACACACCGCCGCTACAAATTGGATTCACGCTTCGGGCATGCGTTGTTCAGGGCTCCATGTGGATCCTCCCACGATGTCATATACGTCGACGGCTTGAAGCAGAGCCTCCAAGTCATCCAAAGCTGGACGACATTGCAGCGAAACTCACTCCCGGATTTGTAGTCACCGCACCGTGTGATTGATACGACGTCATCAGCATCACGACGCGAGCCTCGCCACTATGGTCAGTCCCGCCATGCTCTATGGCACGACCTTGGGCTACGTTCTGTTCAGGCCGCCTCGTGGAACTGTATAATCGGCTGGGAGCTGTTGCCACCGACTGAACTACGACTGAGCATCTCCCTTGTGGAGGTCCTTCATACACATGCATCAGTAAAGGAAAGGTTGAGTATGCGGCGAACGACGCACCCTGACCATAATACTCATCCGTTGGCCGCCGCTGTACTGATGGCCATCGAACTCGCCGTGCAAGAGTATAGAGTGCTTGAAGCCATAGCGGATTGAATCGCTGGGATGCGTTCAGTTGCTGCCATTGTACCTATGTGCGTATGCTTACCTCTGGACGTAGACACTTCCAGACGGGACAGCTAGGGTGTATATCTCCTCAGGGTCCGCGTCGCTCTCCAGCTTGAGTACACGCGTTGCTCCTAGACTGATGCCCAATATCCACGAGCCGCTGGCTCCAAGGTTGTCGACATGAGGCTTGCATATATTCAGGTAAGCGGAGACGTCGGCGGCCTTGAATGGGAACGCACAAGGATCTCGCCGTCTGAAGCGAGGTGAAGAAGGTGAGTCTGGACATCTGGGCTAGGGTAGATACCACGGAGTCGGTCCAGTGCGCCCGACAGTCCATCCACGTCGTCAGGCCATGAGGATACATGTATCTCACGAAACCGCCGTATGACACCGTCGTAATGGCCCTGTCAATTGGACGTTGAGCTTCATATCCGTTCCGCAAGTTCAAGCAGACGCACCTCCTGAAAATCGTAGAGCTCGTCCGGGAGAAACTCCAGAGAGCTCCCGTCATCCCTAGGTGCGTTGAGCGCGTACTCCTTGCGTCTTCGCCTGAGCTGTCGACTCTCTGCAGCATCGAGCTTTCGTAGGGCTGCAGTCAGCAGAGCGTGCTGCTCGCTCAGTGAGAAGAAGTCTGGGAACCATTGAAAATCCTGTGGTAGAGGTGGTCGTGAAACTTGGCGGGCTCGCACCGAAGTGGTTGAGATATTGTTGGAGTATGTTGCCCTTTTGATAGCAAGGCTGCAAGAGAGACGGGAAGCAGAGCAGAGACTGCAAGCCACTTTCAAGTTCTGCGCCAGCATAGCCTGATCTCCCTTAGGCAGACCTTGAATACGACCTTGGTGAGGGAAGGAGGTAAGCATATGCATCGACTGTACGTCGCTCCCTGAGCTCCGATACGGGAGGCCGTTCCCACGCCACAGACGTGTTCGCGCCACCGCCGGCCCGGCGTGCAACTTTCATGTCTACCGACACGCGGTGCAGTGGTTGACAGGAAACTTACAGCTCACTCAGGTAAACATCATAGGTAAGTCATTTGCTGGACGGCAATAATAACTCGCGAAGTAGGACCCCTTGAGCTGGTTCTCGACATGTACTTGCAATTGAGGGCGGGGAGGGCACAGTGCATGTCGTTCTACGCGAGGAAGACGATGTCTGGTTGCGTCTTGGTCTGGCGGCGCCATACGGGGCGTCCGAGTCCGTGGCGAGGCGCTGCAGCCGGGAGTGGAACGTATCTTTCTCAAATGTGTCCAGCACATTGTCGAGTCCAACGAGATTTGCATCAGCTCGAGCATCTTCAGGCTCTGCACGTACACCATGCTGACAGAGGGGACGTTTTGGTGGTCTCAATTCTCGATGACGAAGGACCAGAACTCGCTCGGAAGATGTCGAGGTATCGCACGGGGATATCATCAAGATCCTTCGACGTTTGCTTGGTGTGGCCCCGGCAGTAGCTTTGCTCGCCTGGTGAGCAAGACGGAGGCGCGGGACTCACAGGCTTCTTCGTAGAGGATACACATTCTTTTTGTTTATCCTCGGTTTCTGATTCAATGGCTGCAGAATCGCGCGCCAATGGAGGGGCAATGCAGGCACCGACGGGCAACCGGCCCACAGTTGTAGATCTAGTCAGTTTCACTAAAAGGTACCAGCCGAATGTTTTGGTTTTAGTTCCCTACAGTTGTAGCCCCCGTGGTTTCGACCCAATTGTACGCTTTCTGCACCGTGATGTGCGATCTATAATACATGAACGGTGCTACCAGTTCGTGTGCGGAGCGCTACTGCTTATCTGAAGGCGCCCGCACGACGCGTCAGTACTTCATTGGCGACCCTTTGTGTCGCATTCTGCAGTCCTTTCCTCACCTCCGCATCGCGGCGTTGCTATCCTATGGCTGGGCTACTTCTCGGGTGCGTCGTGATTTTTTTGCACGGTGGGAGTCACTGGAAGACCTTTGAAGGCGGCGCAGAAGGGGGGTACCACGAGAGGAGGCAATGGTGTTGCCTGTAGAGGAGGGGAACTTAAAGGAGAGGGAGAAGGGAATTGTGTTTTTGGCGAGCTATGGTTGACGCACAACTCGCGATTACCACCTGGATGTATGCGGGCACGTGATCGCGTACCACGCGCTGGTGGCTGAGGACATAGCTTCATTGCCCTACTATATGCGGGTGTCTCTGCTTATACTTGCCTTTCTTCTTACTATGTCGCTTTACCCGACTCAGTGTTCCAGTTGAAACAGAAATCTCGAGACAACCAAAGGGCACAAAATACATCGCAAGAAGTGCACCGTTAACTTCTCTGCCAGTGCCTTCCTCTCGAGACTAGTCGCTACGAGGCGACCTCGAGATGATATAAAAGAGGTGGCGGTTGAAGAGAGATGATAGATCGCGTAAAGGAGGTGCGCAACAGCATACACCAATAGTCTTCGTATGACTGACAACTATTGTCTACTACAGATGGATGCTCTGCATGCCCCCGAATTGGGCACTCAGATAAATCATCCAAAATTTGATCCTCGCTTGTCAAAATTCCCCAGGTCGTTGACGTTAGCCTAGGGTCCCAAAGCACTTGCCAACTGCTACGATCGGTATCCCATCTTAAACCCCTTCCTGTAGCTGATAATGATGATCATATCTCAGAACACGAACCGTCAGCCCCGGAGACCTCGCAATCGCCTCCGCTGTGAGCCCGTCCGTCCCTCCAGCGTGGCTGTCGGTAGATAGCGCACAGAGCTCAAAGGATCGCAAAGGCGGCAAGAAGGAGGCAAGAGGGAAAGCGCTTGAGGCCCGAACCAGGATCCTTGAGAGGTGAGTGCAGTGATAGATGGCGTACAAAACGTGTCCCCTCGCTGAGACTAGAATCCGCATACATCCTCCTGAATCTTCCAGTGGCAGAGTGACTAGTAAAGCTGTATGTAGAGGGAGAAAGGCGTGAGGGATACGTAGGCGCCAGCATATACATCGCACAAGCGCCGTGCGCTCGCGAACCTCGCGTCGAGGCCCACCGTCCAGGGACTGAAGCTTGCACGCACTAGGTTCGACGCAGCCCATAGCATGGCAGTTTTTACGATTCTGGACTTAAGGTTGTGGGCAGGTCCGAAGAGATCCAGTTCAAGGAAACCCCTCTCGCTAGGGCTATGCCACATGGACTCGAGCTCGGACGCGCCGCGATTGGTCGACGCCGGTCAAAGTGCCGTAAAGGGCTGGAAGACTACCGAACGTGTCAGCTGCAGGGCAAGAACAGTCCGTACGGCGTACGTACCTGTTCGACTAGATCTCAGAGTCATTTCCGTACCGACGACCCCCACAGTCCGATCTATGGCCGACCAGTGCGGACGTTGGGGACGAGTTCGCGCGCCCCTCTGACTCGCTCAAGCACAAAATGACAGGGATCAGCCCCATCCACCATCCACACTCTTTTCACCCCTCCCCGCCAACATGCCACCCTCCAGGCTCGACGCGCAGTTGGACGCCGCCCTCAAATCGCGCGAAGAGCGGCTCATCCGGCGGCGCCTCCCCGACCCGCAGGCCGACGAAGGTCTCGCCGACTTCTCCTCGAACGACTACCTCTCCCTCGCGCGTTCGCCCGTCCTCCGCGCCCGCTTCCTAGACAAGCTCGCCGTCGCTCCGCATGTGCTCGGCTCCGGCGGCTCACGCCTCCTCGTAAACGGGCCCGCCCACGCAGCGCTCGAGGCGCGCCTCGCGAGGTTCTTCAGCGCGCCCGCCGCGCTTCTTTTCAACTCTGGGTTCGACGCGAATGTCGGCTTCTTCTCTGTGGTTCCGCAGCCCGGCGACGCGCTCGTGTTTGACGAGCACATCCACGCATCGGTGCACGACGGGATGCGCGCGTCGCGCGTCGAGTCCTCCATGCGCAGGCCATTCGTGCACAACTCCGTCGACGGGCTCAGAGACGTGCTCGAGAGGCTGATTGAGGAATACCCTGACATGCAGACGGGTGGCCGGAGTGCGTTCCTCACAGTCGAGACGCTGTACAGCATGGACGGAACGGTGTGCGCACTCGCAGAGATGGTGGATGTCATGGAGGAGCTCTTGCCGTGTGGAAATGGGTACGTCGTAGTTGATGAAGCGCACGCGACCGGAATATATGGTCCCCAGGGGCGTGGATTGGTCGCACTCCTGGGACTGGAAGACAGAGTGCTCGCGCGGCTGCACACGTTCGGGAAGGCACTAGCAGGGACAGGAGGTACGCGCGCCGTCTCACTCGTACTCTTCCTCACTGACACCAAGCAGCCATCCTACTGACGACCACCCTGATCCGGGACTACCTGCTCAACTACGCCCGACCCCTCATCTACACAACCTCCCTCAGCTATGCGAACATCATCTCGGTCGACTGCTCCTTCGACCTCCTTGAGGACGGCACGGCCACCCAACTCGCAAGCCAGCTCGCAGCCAACAACGCACACTTCCTCTCCCTCCTCCGCCCGCACCTCCTGAGAATTCCCCTGTCTGTCCTCGCCCTCCCTCCACAGCTCGCGACCCCTCCCGGCCCGGCTGCACCTGTACACCGCACGCTACCCACGCCGATCATCCCCATCCTCACGCCATACCCGCGCCCGCTCTCCGCCCACCTGCGTGCGCGCGGCCTGAGTGCCCGCCCTATTACATGGCCCACGGTGCCTAAAGGCCGGGAGCGTGTGCGAGTATGCCTACATGCGGGCAATTCGCGGGAAGAAGTAGAGGCGCTCGTGGCGGGGATGGTCGAGTGGGCAGAGGCATGGCAGAGGGAGGACCCGGAGGCGAGGGAAGAAAGGCAAGCGGCTGCGAAGTTGTAGAGGGAGAAAGGACATCCAACCCTGTGTTAGGTTCAGTGGGCGTCCGCGACGCAAGGTTTCAGACAATTCAGTCCTGGAGGGCTTCGATCTCCTGCGCGCTGGTCTGTAAGAACTCCTCGAAAGAGTCTTGGTAGCCTACTATAGAGAAAGAGTCAAGGGAGTCTTCAATCAATAGACGGGGCACATCGGCTCGCACCAGGGGTCCTAGCGAGGGCTCGGTAGCGTGCGATGACCTCTCTGTTGTGCTGGATGGCTGCGAGCTGCGCCTGCTTGATTGTGCCTACATAGAGATAGAATGCAAGGATCATGATGTTGTACAACGCATACGAGGACGCGCCTGCAACGGACACCCACCTGATACATGCACGACGTTGGGGATGTACCGCTGCCCGTCTATCGCCGTCAGCATCGTCATACCCGCCCACGCGATCCGGTACGGCTCGCGCGCGACACGGATGATGCACACGTTCGTCCGTGGCGAGTAGTACTTCACTATCTCAGCCCACTCAGTCTATTCGTCTCCTGCGCTCGCACTTCGGAGGGAGCACGCACCGGTGAGTGACGCGCCGACGGCGCCCCAGCCCGTGTCGCCGAAGTGCGTTATCACGCTCTGCTTGAGGGCGGCCCAGATCTGCTTGCTACTCGTGTCGACGTCGGAAGCCCCGAGCCCGCCGGAGGGCTGCGTGTTGCTGAGGGCGGTGCAGGGGATGAACTCGACGAGGATCCAGCGATTCTGCGGGTTGTCGAAATCGGTCTCCAGAAACCTTTCGCAGCTCTGAGCCTACGTACTTTGAAGCGAACCATAGTTTCCACAGAGCAGTGGGCAAGTTTTTGGAGTCGATCTTAAGCCTCGGTGTAGGAGGTCTCGAGGATGCTGAGGCCGTGAACGGTAGTAGTACTTACCTTCAATAGACAACCTATTAGGGAGGCTGAAATGTAAAGTTTCGGGCAAGGTTACGGGCAAGGGTGCGGGTATGTCACATGAGCGGTGGCGGTGGCGGGGGAGCTGACGGGTATGTACGCTAGGGTTAGGCAGCACAAACCCTAATTCATAAATCTAATTTTATCACAGTGGGTGTACTTTCCAAAGCTTCATTCAAGATACTATGATACCTCAGGCTCCTAAAACCAGCCGTCATGGCGTTCTCGCTCCTGAGTGTCGATTATCAGTGTAGTACAATGCTGAATATGAGAGAGGATTGATGTTATTTCCGAAATTGGAAGTCAGTGTATATCCGAGGTTTATGCGACTAAGAGGAGGAGAACGCCATATGACGGCTGGCCAAATATGTCACCGAGCCATGGCCGAGCGGAGGTTGAGCGAGCGTCTTTTGAGTAGTGCAGGAGGTATACCCCTAACTTAGGGGTTTATTTGCTGGCCCGCGGCTCGCAAGAGTGATCGTCGGGGAAGGGTCGGCCAACCCATGTTCGGTCGTTTGGAGACGTCTGATACCTGGGTGCACCACTATGAGTCTGAGTGCACCACTGCCTCTGTAAGACGGCAGGCTGTCATTCTGTGTAAAATCGTTAGATATATGTAGGTTCTTTCTGACTAAGTTGTACTACCAAATTGTGTCTGCTAAAAGCCGGGGCAAAAGGGTGCATGCGGGGCTCGAACGCGCGGCATAAGTGAAAAAGAAAGTCAACATTAACTACTGAGCCATAATGGCATTGATAGGTTGCCCAACGGCTAGCCTATGACTGCCCACGACAACCTCCCCCCATGTCGCGTCGAAGGCACTATCATCCGTCATGTAGTACTTAGATCTGAGGAATTTGGCGTAAAACATACAAGCACTAAGGCCAAAAGAGAATGGCAATACGGTTCGCCTCGCGGTGCTCGCGGAGAGGTTGTTGTAAGCAGTCATAGGCTAGCCGTTGGGCACCCTATCAATGCCATTATGGCTCAGTAGTTAATGTTGACTTTCTTTTTCACTTATGCCGCGCGTTCGAGCCCCGCGTCCACCCTTTTGCCCCGGCTTTTAGCAGACACAATTTGGTAGTACAACTTAGTCAGAAAGAACCTACATATATCTAACGATTTTACACAGAATGACAGCCTGCCGTCTTACAGAGGCAGTGGTGCACTCAGACTCATAGTGGTGCACCCAGGTATCAGACGTCTCCAAACGACCGAACATGGGTTGGCCGACCCTTCCCCGACGATCACTCTTGCGAGCCGCGGGCCAGCAAATAAACCCCTAAGTTAGGGGTATACCTCCTGCACTACTCAAAAGACGCTCGCTCAACCTCCGCTCGGCCATGGCTCGGTGACATATTTGGCCAGCCGTCATATGGCGTTCTCCTCCTCTTAGTCGCATAAACCTCGGATATACACTGACTTCCAATTTCGGAAATAACATCAATCCTCTCTCATATTCAGCATTGTACTACACTGATAATCGACACTCAGGAGCGAGAACGCCATGACGGCTGGTTTTAGGAGCCTGATGATACCTCTGATGTGGACGAGCACATATGTAAGACGGCTCTCCTGGGGGTAGCCCGAATTGCCCGCGGGCGTGGCTCGATAAACTCAGCCCGACGAGCGTGCTTGCCACTGGATCCACTGTGACATGCATCTGTGTTCCCTCACAGCTCTGATGCTTGCTTCCGTGCGGAGCATGGGTAGCCTTCTAGTGATAGTGTAGAACGAGAGATTAATAATTCTACGTGCCCAGCACGACTGACGCTAGTGTTGCTGCAAGGCGAGGCCGAGGTGACCTCGAGGTGTCGGAGTTCATACCTCGGTGCACCTCGAGGTGGTCCGAGGCGACCTCGAGAGACCTCGAGGGCGCCAGCGCTCCCCTCTGTGTCGCTGAGTCATCGCACGGGCCAATCAGAACCCATATTTGAGCCCCGAGCTGAACCACCGTCGGTGGAAGCCAACGCGAGATGTACATTACTTCGAAGATTATAATAGAATTATACTATGCTACCGATGCATGTTTGATGCCACCATATCCCTCTGAACGAGGCGATAAAGAGCTGGGTAGTTACCCTCTGCTTGCAGCCGGTCAAACATTGCTTCATCCGGCTCTGGTTCCGCTACAGCGAAGTCGGGATTAGCCAGCGCCATCGACTTGTCCTGAATAGGGCTATCTGTGTCAGTGCGAGGCTGTGGTGCGACCCAGTCCTGTGTGAAGCAAAGCCGGTCTTCACGGAAGGCATACTTCAAGACCTGGAGCATTTCCATAAGCTCTACTTCAATGTTGCTGCGCCGGTCCGTGTCTGTCTCCTTGCTGGCGGAAAATACCCGCTCGCTTGGGACTGCAGACGCTTGCACTGGCAGAACGTCAAGAGCGATGCGGAAAAGGGTCGGGAATGTATCTTCATGTAGCTGTTGTGTGACCGTGAGCATGCCGCCGAAGATCATGGGATTTCCTGCAAGCCTTACCTCCCAATACTTCAGCAAGTCGAAGTTATTGCTCTCCTCAGTAGGTCCTTCGTCAACGTATCTTCGGAGCTCGGCATCCACGATGCGTTCGTCTTCCTCGCGCTCGCGTGCTTCGCGTTCCGCAGCCGAGTCGGTCGTAGGATCTGCTGCTGAACCAGCGAGACCGGAGTTCAAAGCGGCACTGCTTGGCGAAGTCGAACTCTCCGCAGACAGCTGTCGCATCAACGCGTTAACGCGAGCGAACCCACTATTTTGCGCTTGAGCGGCGCGAGCAGATGCTGAGGTGCCCGCTTGGCCACTACTCGCGCTTTGCGGCTGCACACCGTGACGGTTTGCCGTCTTCCGCATATCCTTGCGGAACTCGAGCATCTGAAAATACATTGAAAATACATAAGTTAATGATAATGTCGTGAAATGACAGAGATCGCTCACTAAATCTCGTATCACTGTTCGCGCGCGGTTTGCTTCATCGACTCCCCAATTCGTTGTAAGGAACTGTAATTTCATTGTTGGGTTGATGACTGCACAGTGCACGAGTCGTCAGCCGAGTTAATACACCAAGTAGTACTGAGTGGAGCTTACCAATCGCGACAACGTAGATATCATTTTCGCGTGCCTTCATGAGGTACTCTTCCAATTTACGAATGGAGGCATCGATCGCATGTTCGATGCGCCAGAGCCTGCGTTTGAGCAGGCGCAGCAGTACGAGGAGCTTCTCGTAGCCTGGCAGTGCCATGCTCAGCGTGGGCGTCTTCTGCGCGGAGAGGACTTCTTGCACGAGATGTGGTGCTTGAAGAAACTGTCGTATGTCTTGGAGGAGGTCAAGCGTCGCCTGTCGAAGTCGAAGGTGTGCGATCGACTCCTGATTTGGCCGTTTGAGGAATTCGTCAATAGCCTGTAGGTATTCAGTAAGTATCTCGATTTTCGGTGCTCGTATCCTTTGTAAGCTATAGATTACCTGGTTCAATTCAAGCACACGGTCGACCATGACATAGATCGATGACCAGCGAGTATCAACATCGAGCAGGAGCACAGCTTCTGGGAGAGAATCCTCGCCGAAGGTCTTGTTTTTGTTCCCCTCACGGATAGTGTCCTGAAACTCTTCACGTCGACGGCCTGATGCCTTGGATGCGCGAACGGTGTTGCGTGCCTGAGCAATGGGATCAGCCTGCAGGGCAAGACGGTAAATCTCATCCCGGGCAAGGCGCTCATTGCGCGCGATGGCATACTGCTCTGGATCGAAGTTTGATGCCCAGAACGGGTCCTCGTCAGCGATATTGTCGGGATATGGATCTGACGAATTCTCAGGGGGTGCTGTGAGTTGTCGGACGCCAGTCTGCACGGCAATGTTGATGACATGTGGAAAGCACCTGTCAAAACCGATAAATCGACCAAAATAGCACAATGAGAAGGCCACTGACCGTATACGGTTTCCAATCCGACTGAATCGGATCCCTTTCGCTCGCAGCACCCGCTCAAGCTCCTCCATCATCGTGCCATTGTTCGATGCATTGTCAAGGGTAATCATCCCGACCTATGATTGGTGCGTATACGATATATTTATGATTACTTAGAAAATGGCATACCTTATACAATATTCCCAATTCCTCGAGAACCTCAAGGAAATGAGCAGCGAGGTTTGGTCCGTCGTGTGAGCCTCGGACATGCCGGAAGGCTCCAAGACGCGAGCGGATGACTAGCCGCCGCTGTTGGTCCTTCGCACAGAAGTGGAGGGTGACAGCCATGAAGCCGCGTTGTTGATGATCGCTCCAGAGGTCACTTGTGAAGGATATTCGACCCGGGGCGGCCTAGGAAACGACTGATCAGTACAACTATTTGCCTGAATTTCGTCTACAAACCTCTATCTCGGATGCGATACGCTGCATTGCAATGTTATATAGCTCCTTGATCAGCTGTGTCACCTTAGTGCGGTGAGGTAAGTCGTCATCGTCTATATGATCTGAGCCATAGAGCAGCAAGTCACGAAACTCGGGACAGTCGACGACATTGATTGGCTACAAATGGTAATCGTGAGGAGCATAGAATATCTGAATGAAATAATGTCGCATACCTGATCGTCCACGACAATCCACTTCACTAAGCGGTGGTGAAAGCCCTTGAGTGTGAACGGCTCACGATGTTGTCTTGTTGGTGCAGGGCCTGCCATACCGGCGCGTTCTTCCCAGGCTTTGAGCTGCTGGCCGACCACGGCACTTTCCCACTCCTTCTGATGATACTTCTTCAGGTGGGCTCGGATCGTGGCAGTCATACCATCACCATTCCTCCACGTTTTCCACCGTCCTGGCTTGCCGGGTGGCATGCTGTTCGTACAACCCATCAGATCTCATGTATATGCTCCGATATCCAGATCTGGACTGCACTTACCATAGACGACACCCCAGAAATAGCTTTTCCTTTGGAGGGCGCGTTGTGAACCGCTGATCCCCATCCTCGGGGCCAAGCGCTAACTCTGTCTCGTTGGTAAGTGCGCGAACAAAGTACCAGACATCCGAAGCAGCTGTTGTACGTGTCTGCAACGGTTGACGAATCAGAGATCCGTATGACCGACGTCCCTCTGGCAGGTCTTGGGGGGGAGAGTCAGCAGGGCCGACACCAGTGATCGCATGAGCGCTACTGGCACGTGTTAACGTTGTGGCTGGAGGGTGTTCAAGTTGTGGCGCTCTGGCTCGTGCGGGTGCCGGACGCTTTGCGGCGGGGGGCTGTAGGTGTCCATCTGAGGTGCGTTTTCGGCGGCGAGATGTGCTGCTAGCAGGAGCTGCCGTGCTTGCACCTGCTTGGGTTGGTTGGGTAGGTACGGAGTGTGTGGGTTGCAGAGGGAGATTGATAGCTATGATGCGGCGTGTGATTAGACATGTGTAGACTAATAAAGAACAACCAATATGCCGTACTTTGATGCAGTGGGCCTCGGTAGGTACTCGTAGTGTAGTATCCAGCTTGAGCCTGAGGCACGTCGTGCAACCCACCTGGGGGCGCTAGCGATACTGGAGGCGGAGCTGGATGGAAGGGCACAGGATGCGAGGCAGTAAGTCCAAGCCTAGATGCTGCGGGTATCGGCCCGGGACCATGTTGATAGTAGGCAGTGGGATAATACGGTGGATGAGGCGGTAGCGAAACTGTACCGCGATAGGCGTTGTCGTTCTCTGAGTCGTCATTGAACGCATGTCCAAAAGCGTGAGAGAATGATGGTAGGGTTGCATCAACAGAGTATGGTGGCCAGAGATCGTTTAGGTCACGACGAGGACTGGGAGGGGGACTTGACCACACCGGAGACAGAGAGCCAGACTGCGGATGAGAAGACCCAGTGGGGGGAGATGCCA
>MPVS01000104.1:0-81767 GCA_001931775.1 Fomitopsis pinicola | reverse complement strand
TCTTCGGACTTTGCGTCGAGTTTCGTGCGCTTCTGCCTGTCGATGAGTACCCAGCACTTGATGCCGAACTCCTGTAGGTTCGCCACATCCGGCTTCTTGCCCGTGACAACCTCCTCCGGTGTCTTGTCTTTGAGCGCGCGCGTCGGTGAGCGATTTTTCAGGTAGCATGCGTACTGAACAGCTTCCTTCCAGAGTCGCTTCGGCAGGTTCTTCGCGTGTAACATCGCACGCGCATGCTCAACGAGCGTCCGATTTACGCGCTCGGCGATGCCATTCTGGGCAGGGGAGTCTGGAGAAGTGGTCTCGAGCGTGATTCCGGCTTCGATCAGGTACACCTCGAATTCCTTTCCGATGTACTCGCCACCGTTGTCCGCCCGCAGTTTCTTCAACTCGACATTGAAGAGTGTCTTCATCATGGCGCGATACTCTTTGAATCGCGATAGCGCCTCCGACTTGTGCCGCATTGGGTAAGTGGCTGTTCGTCGGGCCTTGGCATCTGTAAATGACACATAATACAGCTGACCTCCGATTGCTGCGGTCCGAGCGGGCCCCCATACGTCTGAGACGGTCAGATCGCCAATCTCCTCAACCTCGGTGAGTGATTGCTTCGGGAACGGCTCGACGTGCTGCTTCGCTTCGATGCAGGTCTTGCACTGCGTGTGNAGCTGACCTCCGATTGCTGCGGTCCGAGCGGGCCCCCATACGTCTGAGACGGTCAGATCGCCAATCTCCTCAACCTCGGTGAGTGATTGCTTCGGGAACGGCTCGACGTGCTGCTTCGCTTCGATGCAGGTCTTGCACTGCGTGTGCATCAGTGCGGACTCGTCAATGTCAAGGCCGGACACCATCTCCTTGCGCTTCAGCGTCAAAACTGCGCGGGGGTCCATGTGGCCGAAGATTCGGTGCCACTTGTCCAACGTTTTCCGCTGCTTCGGGCGCACTGGTGCCGCGAGGTGAGTTCTTTCCTCGCGTTCGGGACTGATGTCCACGCGGTACAGGTATCGCGAGATCCGGCTGCCATGCAGAAAGGTACACCCTTTCTTGTTTTTTGCGTTCAGCTGCCCGTCACTGATCTCTATCCTGTGGCCAGCGGCTTCCAATCGCCCAATCGAGACGAGGTTGTGCGGGATCGCNTCTTTGCGTTCAGCTGCCCGTCACTGATCTCTATCCTGTGGCCAGCGGCTTCCAATCGCCCAATCGAGACGAGGTTGTGCGGGATCGCAGGTGCGTGGACTACGTCTTTGAGGGTGATCGTCTTGCGCTGACCATCGATGTCTGAGTGCATCTTGATCGTCCCCCGTCCAAGTATTGGAGTCGACCCCGCACCGTTCAGCGTCGCGCCTGGCGTGGCACGATAGTCGGTGAAGTACTCTCGACGTAAGTACTCTCGACGGCGTGCCACATGCACCGTCGTTCCCGTGTCCCCAAGCCAGTCATCGGCATCCAGGGCTGCAAGCGCGAGGTCATCATCCACGTGTGCTGTGGTGTCCATGGCTACGAACGCGTAGTCATCTGTGTCGGACGTGTCCGCGACCATTGTCTTTTCTTCGCTGCCAGTGCCCTTGCCTTTGTTCTCGCCGGGTTTCTGCTCACTGGTGCGTCTCTTCTCTTTCTTTCTCTTTGCTGCTCCCTCGTGATCTGGACAGTCTGCCTGGTATCCCGGCTTGTTGCACTTCCAGCAGTTGGGCAGGGCTCGCTTGCCCTTCCCTTTCGACTTCTGGAATTTCCCGTGCAAAGCCGTCTCCTCGGCGCGAGACTTTACGCGCCGATCTTCGTCCAAGATCCGAGCGATCAACTCCGCGGAATCCTTCAGGCCTGTGCGATAGTCGAGGGCGGCCGTGAATGTGTTCCACGGTTCCGGGAGTGCGGTGAGTATCGAGATTGANAGGCCTGTGCGATAGTCGAGGGCGGCCGTGAATGTGTTCCACGGTTCCGGGAGTGCGGTGAGTATCGAGATTGAGAACTCCTCCTCCGACACAGTTTGCTGAAGCGTCAACAGGTCGTCTCGGTAGCCCGTCATCTGTCGAATGAACTCTTCGACATCCTGGTCTTCCGTGCATGCCGCACGGAACATCTTGCGGCGAGCTTGTACGATCGCGAGGACGCCCTGCGCCTCGTACATCGTTTCGAGCTTCTTCCACGCGTCATGGCTTGTCAGAGCCGCCTTGACGTAGATAAGCACCTTATCGGCCACCCGTAGCCGAATTGCGGTAAGTGCTTTGCGATCCTTCGTCTTCCAGGTACTGATCTCCGCGTTCCTCGCCGTTTTCTCCTCTGCCTTCGCGCTCTCTCCCAATGGTGACGGACATGTGAGGGTGCCATTCACGTATTCCCACAGATCCGCGTCGATCAAGATGTCCGAGAGGCGCACCTTCCAGGTCTGCCAGTTCTCGGCACCTGCGAGTGCTTCAATCTTGTATCGCAGAACGTCGGCCATCGTAACGAGATAGGAGTGGAGGGCGAGTTAGATCACAAGCGGAGATCAGAGGGGTTCGGAATTGGTAAGTCTTCAGTTAGAGCTTCGAGTCAGGGCTCATAACCTGTTGCAGTACGAAGACTTCACACAGCGGGTGGATGGGGCAGAAGGATNTCTCCTCTGCCTTCGCGCTCTCTCCCAATGGTGACGGACATGTGAGGGTGCCAT
The DNA here is from genome assembly GCA_001931775.1 of Fomitopsis pinicola. NCBI lineage: Eukaryota > Fungi > Basidiomycota > Agaricomycetes > Polyporales > Fomitopsidaceae > Fomitopsis > Fomitopsis pinicola. The sequence goes on along the minus strand of MPVS01000104.1, from coordinate 79,123 downwards.
TCACGTATTCCCACAGATCCGCGTCGATCAAGATGTCCGAGAGGCGCACCTTCCAGGTCTGCCAGTTCTCGGCACCTGCAAGCGCTTCGATCTTGTATCGCAGAACGTCGGCCATCGTAACGAGATAGGAGTGGAGGGTGAGTTAGATCACAAGCAGAGATCAGAGGGGTTCGGAATTGGTAAGTCTTCGGTTAGAGCTTCGAGTCAGGGCTCATAACCTGTTGCAGTACGAAGACTTCACACAGCGGGTGGATGGGGCAGAAGGATTGCATTCCGGGCTCAGAGTGAGCCATATATATACTAAACGAGTACAATAGCTGTGTCGAGTACAATGCGAGTGCATTGTACATAAAGCAGTGCAGGTTGTCGACGCGTGTACGCCACGACTACTACAACAGGATTTACCTCCGTCATCACGCTGAAATGTCGTGCGAACTTCGCCTACGGAGCATATGGCGCATCGAACGCCAACGCTGTAAGGCGACGCGCTCATGACTTATTGCGTACCAACTACATCCTCCAGTGTTCTCCAGAATGGTGGTCTGCTCTGAGAGCTCATCAGGCTTGCGAGTCTTCTGCGAACAACACCGGATCGAGCGTCGCGAAGGCATCCGTGAGAATTGTTGGTGCTTTGGCGTAAGGGTGGATTCTAGAGCGCAGTGCTTCGCCGGATTCTCGTCTCATAGTTGTGGGGTTGCGGCAATGTTAAGAGGATGTGATCACCCTGTACTACTTGGTGAGTTATGTTCACTCTGTGTCGAGCCCGAAGTGACTGAAAATACAATGCTTATGCACAGCAGTGGTCCTTGCGGCGTGACTCTGGGAGAGATGGCCGCGACGCCAGTCAATCATCGCTGCTAGCGCTGACGTCGCGTTGATCGGGTTGAATCTGCATGAGCCAAGCATGGGCGCATCGCATTCGGTGCTACAGCCGTTTGCATATTGATTTGACGGTCGTGCTATAAATTTCTTTGTTCGTTTCAACCAAACTAACCTGGCAGATGGGGCAGCCTTGGCATGATCAAAGCATTGTTACCTTCTGCATATGGATGTATTTGGTTGGGGTTGGAACAAACAATGAAATTTCCGGAGCGACCGTCATCGGATCAATATGCAAACGGCTGTATCATTGTCATATTAACACACGAGTATGTCTGATGCGGGTAAGGTTCAGTCGGATGTTAATGATGGATGTGGTTCCGCGAGGTGGTTTCCAGGAGTGCCCTACACCACCGGGCAGTGAAACCAACCTTAAAGCTTAAGGTGCTGCTATGTGTTGCTATAAGTCTGCTCGCTACGAAGTCCACGCCGACACCGCCGTTGCTCGACTCTGACCCTGGCCATTTCAAGATGGATACCGGTACCACTAATAATGTCTCTGCTTCACTCGCGATGGGGGGTGTCTTCGTGGCACTGACTGCGACCTTCATGTATGTCGGTATTGTTGGTGCCAAGAAGCTTTCTTGCTAGGGAGTTCACTGACGATCTTCTCTCGTTGTTAGACTTTTCGGTGTGAACCTGGGTCAGTTTAACTCTTACCGTGTTATGTTCCCCAACGACAGGAAGCGAGTGAAGGTCATGGTGCGCTCGGTATTGTTCGTTCGTTTCCAGTCCCGCGCGCTAGTAGGAATACTGAACAGCCCACCGTAGCGTCCTCGACGTCGCCCATACATGCTTTTGCGTTGCCCTCATATACATGTATTCGGTACGATGGCATGGAAATGAGGCGCGCATGTCGTACATTCATTGGTAGGTCTTACCCACTCCGAACATTCTGCTCATGAGCTAACACCAAGCGTGCCAGGACCACTGCAGTAAGTCAAGGCAGAGCTTGTGAATGCGCTCTTCCAGCTGAACCCCGTTGCTACTCAGGTATCCGCCGCTCTCCAGGTGTGTTGAACTCATTACTACCGCGACAGGCTTTCCACTCATATCTATTGGCCCCGTTTCCAGAACGCCACTCTTTCAGTAGTACAGGGGTATGCATTTTTCCGAAGGCTTGATCCAATGTGTAATGCTCACGGGCGACCAGAGCGTCTGTCTACAAATTATGGCTTCGTTCGTTCGTTCCGCTTGGTCGCTGCAAACCCTGCTTACAACGTCCCTAGTCAGCGAGCGAAGCAAGATTGTGGCAGTGGCTGTGCGTATTTTCCAACGGATGCGCGCCAGAGTGTTTGATCATTGTGATATGTACGTTTTGTCAGGCTTTACTGACAATCCTTCGAACCGGTAAGTCTCTGATGTTGCACTGGCGTGAATTCACTTGACCAACTTCTCCACTACTAGCATTCGGATACGGTGCGTATACTACTGTATGTTGAGTATCGCTGCCAACCTCTTGCGTACGTGCAGCCTCAGATACTCTCATGTGAGTCCGGGGGTCGATGTGTTCAGACTCCAAACGCAACCCGGTTCCTGGGCCTAATGACCTGAACTGTCACCTCAGGCCTATGAAAAATGTCTGGTCAAATTACCGCGACGATAGAATAGCTAGGGTATGTGTTGAGTGCTCAGCATCATGGTACTGCAATGCTTAGTCAGTGCCTGCGTAGATTATCGTCTTAGTCTCACTTTCGTGCTCTTTTGCCGATGACGCGTTCATCACTGCTAGCCTAGCGTATTACCTTCATAGAAAGCGGACCGGTATGCGCGGGTATGTGTCAGGTTATTCCTACGAATTATCAAGTACCAAAGAATCACAATAGGACCGAGTACATCATCCGGATTGTCACACTCTATGCGGTTAATTTTGGGGCTCTGACGATGTGAGTGACTGATTTCCTCCGCTGCTGAAATCAACTGAACCGGGCCATTCGTAGGTTGACATCGCTGTCTGCGTTGCTATCTGTATGTATACATCGTTCTGACATCATAGTCGGCTAATTGACGCGAGGACGATTGTTCATGTCAGTTCCTACTCTACGAGAACAGCATCCTTTTCGGCGGGCTGGTAGAGTTATCTACTAAACGTGAGCTATCCAAATCGCCCACAATCGCGACTGACTGAACAAGTCGATACCAGTCTTCGTGGGTTCGTTGCTGGCAAAGTAGGTGTCGTGCTCACATAACTCGTACTGCGCATGAGCTGACATGCACTCGTTGACAGCCTTAATGCCCGAAAATCCATCCGAGATAACCAACCGAGTGCCGTCGAGTTGTATCCTCGTGACTTGGAGCTCATACATACCCGGATCGCTTAGTATTTAGCCCACGATTGAATGTCTAAATGTGGGCTGCAATGACCTCATTCTTCATGTCTTATAGTGACCGCGCCGAATAATCGTTCATCAAGTAATCATCAAGCACTATACGCGTTATCTCGGTGTGGACAATATTTGCCTAGTGAGGATGTTCGTACCTGAAAGTTTGACGAAGAGGACGGCATAGTCTCAAAGAGTCGATCCCGACCCTCCAAGCCACCCTATAAGGTAACCCGTCCCGGTTCCCTACTAGAGTGGCTTGGAGGGGTCGGGTTCGAGACGAGACTATGGCGGCAATGATCGTAACCTTAATTTTTTGGCCCGGATGCTCAGTACAACCGGAGGAGCAGCGGCTATTAATGCACAACCTTGCACAGTCCGTTCCTCGACGTAACCCCAGTACAACCGCCTCGTCGCAGTGCACTTTTGCGCGGCCGCATCAACTACGACATCTCAATCCACGCTGTGTCTCCATGAACAGGTCACTCGAGGAGTCCCCCTCGTCACTCACTACGCATATCCCTCCTGCCCCTAACGAGACACGGAGGCACCCCCAGTCAAACCCGAGCGAAACTGAGAACCGGCTTTGCCGCATTTGCCAGAACTGTTACAAACCAGAGCAGGACGGGCAGACAATGAGGAAATGCGGTGCTTGCAAGGTGGATAGATATTGCGTACGTCGATGGCCCTCCCTTGCGCCTCCGAGTCAGCCGCCAGTAACATTGCCGCTTACGAACGTTACTGCAGGACAAGAATTGTCAGAAAGAAGCCTGGCCGAGCCACAAAGCTATCTGCAAGATGCACCGGGAGGCGTTCGCCAAACTGCACTCTCGTGCTGCCGACAGTGTGGAGCGCTCTGAGGCGCTGCGCGACTTCACGCGCAAGCACCGTAGGACCATCAGCCATGCTGCATGCCTCAGTGTCTGCCACTTTTACCTGCCTCCGCACACCGCAAACCCTGCTGCCGCCGCCCGGGAACGAGAGGACGTACTCTTCATCGAGTTGCAATCCAGACCAAACGCTCAGCGCGCGCGCGTTGAAACACGGTTGTTCGTAACGGGAGCGCAGCTCGGAACCATGGACTTGTTTCCTGAGGGTCAACGTGAAGCGATGCACCTTGCGATTCGTACCTGCAGGGAGAACACAACACGGCACAACGGACCGTGCGGTGTTATACTCGTCGCGATGATCCTCATAGACCCAGACTTGGTTCGCGGGAACATTATGAACGTTGTGCCGGTAGCTTTGCAGCTGGATCAACCCTCCCTACTGCAAGGAATGAAAGTTCGGTGGAAGGAGTACCTTTTACACATGTTGAACGAGGGCATTGTGTTGTAGTTCCCGGCGGCTTCTTATTCTGACGATCTCGGAGGAGGAATGTGTAGGTTCAGTGTACATCGAGCCTCGTTGTAATTTGTATCTACATCTCATTGTAGTCCTGAAGATCGCATGTTTTACTGTTTAACTATTGAACTCGATCCCTCAGTTGCTATGTAGCACCGAGATTCCTGTCTGTATTGCTCCTCGCCTCATCGGCACCTCCCCAGAGTTCACGATCAGTTTGCACTTAAGGAGTTGTCGCAGCGCATGCGAGCCAGGTCAAGTTGCAGCCTCCGGCAGCAGTGCCTCCGAGTCGAGTGGGATGATCACGACGGAACGACATCACTGTGTTACAACGCACAACACAATGACTACGAGGGATTTCTAATCACTTCATCCATGGCACCGCCTCAATGTCTAGTTCCAGGTCCTACGAAGGGCGCTCTGCCCTGAGCACTACATCCTTTAAGTCATCTCACGCATGGCTCAGAAGATCACGATGGTGCCGGGACACACCACGACGTGCTAAACCGACAGCGTAAACTTTGTGAAGATTATCTCTGCTAGTACGTTCTCTTCATTCTAAATCCCCGAACCAGTACCGCCTGACAGTCCATTGAAGCGTCCTTTTCGCCGCGGACAGACCATCACACTACAGAAGCTCATCAACATCCAGCTCGCTGGCACGCCACAATACACATACCGTGAAACAGATGTATTCTGGCCGCGCGTCGCTGCCACCATACCTCCTGAACCGATCCGGCTCAGCCAACTCGGGACATCCACAATAACCACACATATGCGCGAGTTCGTCCTCCCCCAGCAGGATCTCGACCTCGTGCGCGATTCTCGCGCCGCCTGGCTGGGCGATCATCATGCGCGTGCGGCCTGTTGCGCGTATGACGGGTGGGCTTGCCTGGAGCAGTGCGCTGAGCATATCAACACTGCCAGGACCAAGACTCCAAGGGATGCGGTCCATGTCGCTGTCAAGCCATATCAGCGGACGTCCTGCGGGGGACAGTTTCGGTGCCTCAATTGCGCGCGCTGTGGTCGAGTAGTTGAGGGTGGCCAATTTGCGAGTCGCAGCCATGCCGTAGGCCCGCGAGAAGACGAGCATGTATTGGTTGGGATTGGGCTCGGCTTTGCGCGCAATGGCGAATTCAAGGCTGCCGTTGCAATATCCCGGCGTCGTGAAGTCTAGGATAGGCATTAGTGCTTTCGCGGCGGGGTGCTGGTAGTGGGTCAACACCGTCTCTTTTGAGCACGTAAATCAGTGGTCGTCTGGGAAAGGATGCTGTGCATACTAGACTGAGACACCGCGCCCCGGGCTATCGACGGAGCCGATCGTGGGACGCCCTACACGACTTTCAGCAATGCGAACCGGCACAGCTTAGGGGATGCAGGACAATTAGATGAGACATAGGCAACGCAACAAGACCCTGCGGACATGGGACGTTGCCTCAAATTTTGACAGTAGCATTACTTTAAGTACACAGCAGCTTTCTTGAGGTGTTACATTGTCAAGTTACGTTGTTGAACTGAGCATTGAATGAGTGGATAACAGATGAGCGTGGAATTCAGAACGTAGGCAGTTGAGGCGCCGGCGCCCAAGGATGCGGTTCAGCGCGTCGAATCACGTGTCGACACGTTGACGCGCAGCAACGAGGGCGTAAGTTGGTCGGATTCACATGGGTCAACCTTACCTACAGTGCAGGAGGGTTCTGAGGTTGGGACAACCCGAAAGGAAAGGAAACGGAAACGGAAAAGCAGTGCGGATATCTTCCCCATATGTTTACATAAATTCGAGATGATTATTGTCGAGATTAATGCAGTCCAAACCCATGCGCACACGACCCCAGGAGGAGGAACAATCAGAACACCAGAGACTGTAGCAGTGCAGACTAGAAGTAAAGGCCAACCCAGCCGTTCTTCGACTCGACGACCATCTTGTCCACGCCGTCCTTCTCGCCGACCCACGGGAGCTGGTCCGCGAGCCTCGGGACCGCGTCGTGCAGGCCAGACGCAGAGAACGAGCGGGCAGTCAAGTTCACCGTGCCGCTGAACGCCGCATCCTTGTACGTCAGGTAGAGGTCGCCCGTGTTCCTCACGCGATGGACGCTATCGATCGGGCGGTGGGGGTGGCCGGGGTGGCTCGCGTAAAACACGTCCGCGCGCCCGCTGCCCGTGGTCGTCTCGAGGTGCGCCGTCGCGGGCGGGTCCGCGGGCGTGGGCGCGGGGAAGACGTGCACGTTCAACGCAGCGTCGCCGCGCGCGGTCGTGAGCGTCGCCCTGTCCTCGATCGTGACGTCGCCGACGAGCCAGCCGCGCTGCACATCGATGAAGAGCGCGCTCGCGTGCACGCCGCGGTGCGGGAGCACCATGTTCGTGTTGTCGAAGCCGGAGGAACGGATGACAAGCGCGTCGAGGTCGAGGTTCGACTCGCCGTCGAACTTGATCTGCGTCGTCGCGCTCGACTGAATCGTCAGCTGGCGCACGGTGTACGGGACGTAGACGGTCATGTCGAAGCGTAGGCACGCGTTGCCGAGGACCAGGGGCGTGGAGAGGGACATCTTGCTGGTGGCATCTTCGTCGCCCTTGTTGGGGTACTTCACTTTGATGCTGTCGAGAAAGACCGCCTTGTTGGTGCGGACGGACATCTGGTAGATGAGATCGCTAGCCTCGTAGTCGCCCTGGGCGATAACGAGCGTGCCGACACCACTGCCGCGAATGTCCAGGGTGTGCTGGCCCTCAGAGTCAACAGGTACCGAGTAGGTTAGTTTCTCCTGGCCCTGGTAGAAGTGAGGAGCATCGGCACAGGGTAGGGACTTGCTGAACTCGGGCATCTCCTCAAGACCAGTGGGCTTAGGCTAGGAAACGATGCTCAGAACTGATTTGCCAACTCCGTATCCTTGTAACGACCAACCTTCACCATCCAGATGGCGAACTGGACGAGCTGCCAGCCAAGGAGCAACACACATACGATGCCAAAGGCCTTCCAGAACAAACCGCACCTAGAGATCGCGTCAGTCCGTCGTTGCGGTGGCGCGGATGCGCCGCTACGCCCACCTTATGCCACAGCACATGCAGCAGTCTGCCTTCTTGCGCGTCCGCCTAGTGCTCGTCGCAGGAATTTCGGTATCAAGCGTCGGGAGCCCGGCGCCCTCGCGTGAAGGGCTATGCAGAGCAAGAGGGCCCGTCTCGCCATCGGGTTCCGTAGGGAGCTGCCTGTCTGTCCGACGGTAAACGAACCAGGTTAGTGGTTCATGCTACCAGACCCGGCGCGCAGCGCGACCCACAATCATCCCACTTTTCCTTGAGCTTCAGCGCGGCCATCACGCCAGCTACCATTCCCCAGAAACCAAGGCCCGTCGAGCGGCGTTGGGAAGGCGGCATCGAGGCGTTCGAAAGGACAGACGAGAGTTAGTTTGCGGAAGAGTGAAAGACAGAGGAAAAGGCAGCGAGACCGTACAGCGGGGTAAACCGTCAATTATATGGAGGGCGCGACGCGAGGGATATCAAACAACAACGGAACAGGGACGAACCTTATGAATAAGTATGATCCCGAGCGGCTTATTCCATCTGCCCACGCTGCCATCGTAATCGTCTTGGCCCAGAGTCCGCGCAATTGCAAGGCACCGAGCACACTCTCAATGAGACACAACCTTGCTAATCCGGTCAGAGAAACGCTGAAAAACGTGGGATTTGCCAAGGATTTGCGGTGCCGGAAGAGGCCCGAGACGAGTCAAGATTGACGAGACGGGCTCTCGTTGGTCGAGTCGATCACCGGCATACGCGCGTCTTCCACGCCATGCACATCAGTGGTCGTCTCGAACCTCGCATGATCAAGTCGGGATGATGGGCCGTAGCAGCCTCCAACGAAGGCGTTGTTTGTCTCGTTCAAGTCGATGGCGGCCCATCTGTGCCATTGCCCGCGGGTCGCACCCCCGGGATCTGGCAATGGCACATATGCGGTACTAGACGATCAGACGAGGCGTTGTGGAGCCGTGCGAACCACTGCCGTTCGCGAGAACCATCGGCGCTCGACCCTCTGGCCTCGAGGCTACTGCGCGCTCCGGGCTGTCGGGATCAAGTAATCCACACATAGTCTCGGACCAGACCCTCCGAGCCACCCTAAAAGGGAACCCGTCCCGGAGGGTCTGGAATAGAACCGCCGGCGCTAAGGGGACCATTGCGTCTCGCGAACTCGGGTCGGCGCTTACGCTACATCGCGCCTCCTCCGTCCCACTCGTTCGCGCGCACATCGTGTTTACCATGTACCACACACTCTTTTAATGCCAAAAAAACTCTTTTATCTATACCTGTTTTTGTCTCGCTCCTGGACTGTGCTAGCGAGCACCAAAACAACAGCATGGCTCTTGTTGAGCAATGGCCTCCACCTCGCAAACGTCGTCGCCTTGAGCAGGATGCACCGCGACCGCTGCCTGACGACCCACAAACACCACGGTCCGGAACCTCTTCCAACGCACAGCTCCCTACTCCCAGTACGAAGAAGATACACCGACGCGATTGAGAAACTGCACAAGGCGTTTCGGTGCACGGTTATCCCAGAGTAACAGACTCGTGACCACTTGGTGAAGGTTTGTTTTTTGGCTTCGTAGATTGAGCAAGACAGAGGTCGCCAGCGTACATCCCTACCATTTTATCATTATCAGAGTNGTGACGTCTTCTTCGTCTTCTTCGGGCTGGTCTGGTATGTCACTGAACGGCACTGGGGGCCAATCTTCCAGCTCGAACGCATGCACGGGCGAGGAGCTCGGGGCAATAGAGCTTGAGGCCTCCGGTTCATCCCAGTCGGCAGGGAAGTGTAACTGGCTGTGGCGTTGTGCAGAGCGTGTCGGATAGTGTAACGGCATGGATTAACGAGGTACTAGGTACACGAGGGCGAGCCCAACGCGATGTGCGCGCGAACGAGTGGGACGGAGGAGGCGCGATGTAGCGTAAGCGCCGACCCGAGTTCGCGAGACGCAATGGTCCCCTTAGCGCCGGCGTTCTATTCCAGACCCTCCGGGACGGGTTCCCTTTTAGGGTGGCTCGGAGGGTCTGGTCCGAGACTAATCCACACAGGGAAGCCGTCTTCCTACCGCAGTGACTCTAGAGATTTGTGCAAGATGTAGTACTGGAACGCTCAAGGCAATATGAGCGACTGCAGTACGTGCTTCGTGCGTCACGAGCTGGCAGTCCGCAATGATCTCAATTTGACTTCACGCAGCTTATCAAATGAAGACCAGTGAGGAGCCGCACTGGCAGGAGGTATTCATTTCATCAATATTCATAGTATTGTTTCACAACAACTGATGCGAAGGACGTCTCCTCGGCCGGTTACGATGGGAGTAAGCATTCAGACGCAGTGAGATTACATGGATCCAGACACATGCCGCGTGTAAGTGTCAATAGATCTGGATGGAGGCTAGGTCCTGCCTAGTCATCGGGTTCAGTGTTCATGGTCACATATATATCTGTTACAAGTGAATGGTCCCCTGGTCTTGTCCATCGACCTCCGAGTGGTAATTCGGGCGGTTAGCTGGGCGTCTCCAGTCCACCGAACCAATATCGCTTCAACGCCCATCGTAGACTCCGAGTGAGTTTGGTTTGGTCCTCGCACTGAGGGAAATCAGCAAAATCCGCATTGCAGGGTTTGTGAGGGTGCCCACATTGGAACATATGTACTGTGGTTGAGCGAGGTCGTTGTTGCACCGCTTGAAGCGCCGCGGCGCAAGTTCAATAAATTCGGGAGCCCCGCAATAACAGCACATATGTGCAAGATCATCCTCGCCCATGAGGATCTCCACCTCGGGGACTAATTTCAGTGCGCCTAGCTCGGTGTGTATTTTGCGCGAGTTTCCGGTGAGGCGTATCACGGGCGGCTCAGCTTGGAGCAATATGCCGAGAAGCCCGCGGGGTATGGTTGGGTTTGGGTCGAAATCGCAGTCGAAAAAAATCCTGGGATATTTGGAGGGGGAGAGAGTAGGCGCATCAGCCTCGGCAGCTGTCGTAGAGCGATTCAGGGTGACGATTCTCTGATCGTAGGCCATGCCGTATGGAAGAGCACAGACGAGCATGTACTGATTTCGATTCGTGGCGTCCTTGCGAGCAAAAGCGAAACGCAAGGTATTGTGCCCAAATCCGGGAGTGGTAAAGTCGCGTAGTTGTGAGAATGGCGGCATACTGTACAATGGCATGCTGTGAGCTGGTTTGATACTGGAGAGGGACTCGCGATGACTTGGACGGAAGACTTGGTCTATATCACAGGAGAAGGATGAGACCGACCATCCCGTTCAAACGCGTCGAGGCATAGCCTGCTTTATGCGTGTACACTGGCCGTCCACATATGATGACACCAGCTAAGTCCTGGGAAGTAGATCCCCGACTTCAAGTGTTTTGGCACTCGGGCTATGTAATAGTACTAGGACATTAGTAATACGCCGCGCGCTGTGCGACGGTGGCTTAGACCGGGCCCGGCACCGGAGCGCTCAGGCACCAGCTCAGCAACCTCAGTGACTCGAACGACCGCGAGCTCGTCGCTCGAGTACTACTACTAGTACTACTAGTACTATTGTATGCAGTCATGGTGAGCTCGCAGAACACCTGAACTTTGGAAGACACAATACGTACTAGTTGTCGATGTGCTTCGTAGCCCTGTGGCCCTGGGTTCCCGGAACTTTCCAGACAGACTCGTTCTGAAAAGGCCATTGAAATCATGATGGTATGACTCGGAAACGTAGTACGTCCCCCTCGTTGTTCTTGATGTCGTGGCACTGTGCAGGATGACCTACCTTTGCGATCACTTGTCGAAGCGTCTCCCCCCTATAGGGTAATCTGAGCGATGCGCGTGCGTTCGTTATCGTCACCAAGTGCATAGGAACGCCTCCCCGCCAGTGGTCGTTTCAACCATGCATGGGCTTCTCGGAGAGATTTGATACAATCTTCCCGCCGCCCACCCCAACGCGTGAATTTCTGCTCGTGGCTGAGCATTGTGGACTTTGGTAGACTTCTTCATCTTCAAGACCTGTATATATGCAGTGAGGCGACAGTAGTTTCCCCCAGGTTATCTGGTATCACCTCTCCTGTTGGCACTCAACGTTACTCCCCGGTATTTCTGCGAGATGCAATACTGAATACTGGGTTGTATCACTGACATACGATAATTAGCAGTGTGGCAGTCCGGACTGCTATATTCATGTTTTTCCCTACCACTCTGGTAGCACTCCTTCCACTCGCAGTCTTGTCAGCGATTGAAGCCGCGCCTATTGCCGTGAGCTCTGGGCATAGTGTATTTTCCTCTGAAGCTGGTCCCTGATCTTCGGTCACTATTTTTCCAGGGCTTGCGAGGGTATGATCGTGTCCCGACGGCAAATGTGGGTCACCTACTCTCCATCGTCAATTGGTTCACCGCTCACTTCATTTACCGCTGCTACCAGGAACCTCCACAATTTTCTGGTAACCTAAATTCGCGGACTGTGGGCTTTCGACTTGCCGGAAACGAAATAGCGGAATCTATCTTCAGGCGTGACAGCGAAGGTACACACTTTCAATGATGATTCTTCAGCAGTGTCCCTTTTCTCGAGGCTAACATATGTCAGAATTCATTGGCTGGCATGGAACAAACTCGGTCAGCATATGAAGCAGATGTCCCTTTGCCCACTACTTCATGTTCGTTTGGCAGCAGATCACCGCGAATTTTTGGATGCATCACGGAACATTGGATCGGCCTCCAGCTCGCCAAAGCCTCTCCAACTACCTTGGGATCTCGAACTCGTCCTTCAATACGCTTACATCTGGAGCTGACGCACAGCTCGGTATGTCCCCCTTGCTTTCGCATGACATGCACTTCACGATTGGCGTCCAACTCGTGAATTGACCACAATCTTCTCAGGTGACGGTTTGTACATCAGCGATAATCAAGATACGTACGTGTCATACTACCGCAGCCTTCTGAAAACTGAGGTTTATGACTCCGGCTAGCGCCATAAGATATGCGCATATGAATGCCGTACACAACCCTGGGACGGAGCCGCGAGTCTGTGCAATCTTCGCACGCTCCTCCAACGAATGGCGAAACGAGATCACAAAGGTACTTCAATCAACAGCTTGATGGACCACGAGTACTCCCCGTAGCGGGCTATGCTCACTATTTATGCTCACAGGTCTTCATCCCTGACATGCTCGTTGGGGATGCAGGCGACAAGAAACGGAGGGCAGAACATGAAGCACATAGGGCTAGCTACCTCAAGCATGTAGCCCCGAACGTTCCAACGCAAAATATCGTGAAGATTTCCCGCCTTGACAAAACGCGTCCTAGTACGTCATACTCAAGCAACAAAGTGGGTCTTGGTGCTGAGACGCAGTCCACTGTATTCTAGAGCTCCACGACACGAATCAGCTTCTTATTCCCGGCGGGATCCCCACCCGGTTCTCAGCTTTTTGCGCTCATTCAGATGTTCCTTTCAGGTCCGTCCAGGTTCCACCAGTTCGTTTAAACTACTTGTCGTCTCAGCTTCATACGGCGTGGAAGATCTTAGGCACTGAACACGTATAGCGTATAGACCAGGTGTACCGATGCTATTGAGTATTGCATACGACAACTGCCATGGCGGAACCTGAATGTCCAACTCACCACAGCAGTGCCAGTCGAGTCCCCGCCAACGAGCATCATGAGGGGGGACAGAAGCCGGACCTGCACAATACACAGAGGCTACGCGCGGTTCGTCGGTGCTGTGAGTAGCGTACAAAGGTACGTAACGGGGTGCGTGTTGAGAACGTGCGTCATCGGGTTCAGTGTTCATGGTCACATATGCATCTGTTACAGGTGAATGGTCACCTGGTCCGATTGTCCATCGACCTCGTAATTCGGGCGGTCAGCTGGGCGTATCCAGTCCACCGAACCAATATCGCTTCAACGCCCATCGTAGACTCCGAGTGAGTTTGGTTTGGTCCTCGCACTGAGAGAAATCAGCAAAATCCGCATTGCAGGGTTTGTGAGGGTGCCCACATTGGAACATATGTACTGTGGTTGAGCGAGGTCGTTGTTGCACCGCTTGAAGCGCCGCGGCGCAAGTTCAATAAATTCGGGAGCCCCGCAATAACAGCACATATGTGCAAGATCATCCTCGCCCATGAGGATCTCCACCTCGGGGACTAATTTCAGTGCTCCTAGCTCGGTGTGTATCTTGCGCGAGTTTCCGGTGAGGCGTATCACGGGCGGCTCAGCTTGGAGCAATATGCCGAGAAGCCCGCGGGGTATGGTTGGGTTTGGGTCGAAATCGCAGTCGAAAAAAATTCTGGGATATTTGGAGGGGGAGAGCGTAGGCGCATCAGCCTCGGCAGCTGTCGTAGAGCGATTCAGGGTGACGATCCGCTGATCGTAGGCCATGCCGTACGGAAGAGCCCAGACAAGCATGTACTGATTGCGATTTGTGGCATCCTTGCGAGCAAAGGCGAGACGCAAGGCATTTTGGCCAAAACCGGGAGAGGTGAAATCGCGTAGTTGTGAGAATGGCGGCATACTGTACAGTGGCATGCTGTGAGTGACTCGAAAGAACAGGGACTCGCGATGAATTGGACGGAGGACTCGGACTTGGTCTATATCACAGGAACCTGAGGATGAGACCGACCATCCCGTTCGAACGCGTCGAGGCATAGCCTGATTCATGCGTGTACACTGGCAGTGCGCAAGCGATGATATCAGCTAAGTATTGGGAATTCTTCAATTGTTTGGCACTGCCAGCGCGCGGGCTACTCGGACACTCGATGGGGTGCGTGTTGGGAACGTGCGGATGTGCTGCGGTGCTAGGCGCAGCCGCATTCAAGTGGCATACTCAGTAGTATGATCACAGCCCATGCTTCTCTTTACACCAAGACGTCTTACCTACGACGATAGAACATCTCTAGCATATATCACGGGATAGAACATGATTCAACCGTTGTACTTCGCCCGCGCCGTATACCATACGCCGTCCGTGCCCGTGACCGCCCGCGTATACTTCAGCAGCAACTTGTCGCGCTCCTTCGCGTCCACGACGATGTCCTCCAGGAACGGCGTGATCTCGTCCACCCTCCAGCGCGCGCGTGTGAGGAAGAGGTCCGTGAAGCGCGCGGCGGGGTCGATCGGCAGCTGCGATGCGGGGAAGTATGTGAGCACGGTGGCCGGAGGGTCTTTCAGGTCGTCCGTCCGCGCGAGGTAGTTGCCCTGTGTGGGGCGTCAAATCTGGATGCGTGGGCGCGTTGGGAGCAGAGGCTTACGGTGAGGAGGTCGAGGGAGACGTCGGACTCGAAGGTGTCGCCGACGCTTCGGCGCCATTTCGCGAGGAAGTCGTCAAGCGGGAGGGTATCATCCTTTGAGGTGCAGGGTACCCTATGCGTCAGGCATACAATCGGCGACGAGTGCGACGCGTACCTTGTACGGCCGCAAGAGACCTAGCCCCACTTCCCGGACGATCGCGGTCTTGTCCATGGTCCATTCTCCGGCGACGATGTCACCGAACCAGGCCATCACCTGCCTCGATATATCCCCCTTGATATCGTAGCTATCTTCAAGAGCGCTGCATATGTCGCTCACAGACACGGAGATATGGGAAAGTGATGACGAGACCAGATGGTTTAAGAGTGATTCGAGGATGGTGTTCAGGTAGAAGGGAGAGATGGGACGGAGTTCGCCTGTTAAGTTCGGGATATTCGATCGTCAATGCAATCGCAGTCCACGCGTCCCACGCACCATTGACAATCAAGACACGTCGCTTTGTGAGCCCCTGGTCCAGTTCGGTGTCGCTTGCCTGCAAAGTCTCTCTGGCCTGTTTGTACGTGAATTTCTGAGGCAACAGGCTATTCATACAGTAGTCAAAACACGAGATCTCAAACTGAACTCACTCCGTTTGCATCTGCAGGATAATCGGCATACAGCTCGTCGTCCTCCTCCGAACGTTCGTCGTACTCCTTTCCCCTCAGCAGTGTGTCCAGCTTGTGCAGCCGTGGTATTGAGGGCACTAGCTCAAGAATTTCGTTGAGTTGATCGCGCACCACCACAGACGTTTTAGAGTCGCTTTCTTCTCCTGCAGTGGCTACGATTACAGAGTTCGATAGAATGACGGAGCGTATTGTGTACGTCTTGTTCGTGGTACAGAGCACGGCATCGTCTTCAGAATTGCCCTTGATGCTAAGGCTACACTAGCTGCCCGTCAGTAAGATACTATACGAAACAGTACTCTGATGTACTTGCCTTGGAAGGTTGCCAGGGCTTTCCTCGATGAGTTTGCCGAGGTCTGACGGCAGTTCAAGCAATTTGAACGCGCCCGTATCGGCCAGAGTAGAGGAAGAGAACTTCAAGATATACTCTGTCATACAGTTAATAATTTCACCCTGAGGTATTGACGAATTCTGGTCGTAAGCCACAGATATGAGGATGTAGCTGAAGTGGATGACGGTGGCAGTCAGAGGGCGACGCGCTTGTGGCTTCGGAAACACGGTGCACATGATGGACTCGTTGGACAAGCGTGCGAAGATTGGGATCTTGAGATCCGATCCTCGCAGTTCCGCGATCGTTTGCCTGTCAAGCAAGCACGTGCATGAGCAGGTAGTACGTACTCTGAGCTCATCGTTACTAACAGTAAGTACTAACCATGACATTCACTTCATCGTACTGGGCCGTTAGCTCGAACAGTTTCCTGCTGATACGTCCACACTTACATACACTTGCCAGTACGAGAAACAAGGCAAGGGTTAGCTTGGCCCTTATGTAAGCTCGCCCGTGACGCAAGGAGGAGGACTCCATTTTAGCCAAGTTGCCTATTCCCACTCATTGTCTCGATTTCTCCAACCTTTACCTGACTTTTCGGCGATAGCACAGTCTCATCGAGGCCCGCCCGATGCTCGACGAGGAGACTGCTAGTGAGATTGTATGTTGTCCGCTACTACTATCATCCGTCAAATGCTTAGTACTGACCGAGGATGGCAACAGCAAGAAGGAGCTGACAAAGAACGACAGAAATGTCGTCGGGGACTACACGGTGTTACACGCTCGTCGACGTCATGTGCGCGCCCTCGTCCGTCGACGCCTTCGGTGCACCGTCTGTATATAATCCCGTAGCACGTCTTAACCACAGCATCTTGCTTGCATCGACCGCCTCGCCATGTCCGGCCTCGACAATGTGAAGTACGACTCGACTAACCTCCAGGGACAGTATGCCTGGACGGACACCCTGAAGGGTGTCTACTACGGCCCTGGGTCGGTGAATACCGCACTCCCGAAGCTTCTCAAGACTTTGGGAGCGTCGAAGGCGTTGGTGGTCACCGGCCGGAGTCTGCACGACAAGGTGAGCGCACCCATCGCGCGATCACGGGCGGACGCTGATCCCGACCCCGCCGATCCGGGCAGACGGACGTCGTGAAGAGGGTCGAAGGCGTGCTGAGGCAGCACAACGCGTACGCGGCGACCTTCTATGAGATCGGGCAGCACGCGCCTGTCGCGGGCATCCACAGCGGCCTGAGGGTGTTCAAGGAGACCGGCGCGGACGTCATCGTCTCCGTCGGCGGGGGCTCGCCCGTCGACGCGGCCAAGGCGATCTTGTACTTCTCCCAGCAGGAGATCGGCGGCGAGTTCCTGCGCCAGATCGCCATCCCGACAACGCTGAGCGCGGCGGAGTACACGGTGCGCGGGTCTCCTTGTGCGAGCACCGGGTTGGCGCGTGAGCTAAGTGATGGGTAGGTCGGCGCAGGGTACACGAATGAGGAGGGGAAGAAAGTGGCAGTCAGCTCTCCGCAGCTCGCGCCAGCGGGTATCATCCTCGATGCCGAGCTCACGCTCGCAACGCCTGAACGCTTGTGGTGAGTCCCCCTGCACGATGTTACTTCTGGCATGAGATCTCAGCCCCGTACCAGGCTTTCTACGGGATTGCGGGCAGTTGACCATGCAGTAGGTTCGATATAATTATGTCCCTCAGCCATATCTTGCTTCTCATACTTGTCTCCGACACACACAGAGAACCTGTACCGACCCCTTATCCCTCCGCCCGTCAAGTACCTCTGTTATGCTGCACTTGTCGATCTATTCAAGTATCTCCCTGCCTCGAAAGCGAACCCGCAAGCAGTCGACATCCGGCAAAAGCTACAACTCGCTTCGTGGATGAGCCTATGGCCTATCAAGCTGGAGAAGTACAGGTGCGTGCCTTTAGTTTCTGCACAAGCAGGCGACAGAGATCCCTAACGGATGGGCTACGAATCAAGTGCGCTGGGCTTGTCTCATGCGCTGGGACATAAGCTTGGAGCCGCATACAGCATCCCGCATGGCATAACCTCCGTGCGGCAGTTCCTGCTACTGTACGATAGAAGGTCGGCTCAATGACATCATACAGTGCTTAACGCTCGCACCGACCGTCGCGCTCAAGGCCGAGGTAGCCTCCGAGGAAGACAAGGAATGGCTGTCCAACGCGCTCTATCATCTTGCCCAGGACAAGACCGGGTCTCTGGACGGCGACGTCCTGAAGCTGTCCAAACTCATTGACGAGTATGTCTCTCCTTACCTCCATCACGTCAACGCTTCATGGATGGCTGACTGGTGAACGCAGCTTGGTGGTAGAACTCGGCTTGAAGTCGACGCTGTCGGAGTACAAGGTCCCACGTGAGGATCTGCCGAAGATCGCAGAGCTCGCAGTGGGCAGCAAGGACGATCCGAGCTATCCACGGGTCATCCAGCTTCTCGAGGGCATCTACTAACTGAGGAGAACCCGCTTCCGGTCCGCGCTTCGCAATTCTAAGTAGCACAAGGAGATCGTCGGCCGTTCTGTATTGCTATGTCATCTTCGCAAATAGTGTGGTAGTGAATAGCACGGAAATGGTTGCGATGGGATAGGACCGCGGAAGGGCGTGACAAAGTTGTGCGGTATGTATGACTGGGGTTGGCGTCATCCGCCTGCCGTCAGGTCGACGCGATCGCATACGGCCGAGCGCGCTGCAGCGCTATGTTCTTCTACTACCCCACGACTACCGCACCCCTTCTCTCCGCCCGTGTGCACCGCGGATGTCTCCTGATTCTACGCTGAGCTCGAGACGTTTGTGGGCCACTCTTATTCGGGCGTAAACGACGACAGTACCATCCCCTGACTCGGAGGGCATCCCACCCTACGCATAGCCCGCACAGTATTGGCTGGGCTCAATCAATGACACCTCTCCTACGGCGCAGCGCTGTCTCTCGTGCCCGCCACGGCACTTCTCTGATCCCTCTGCAAGGGTTGAGCTCGAGCAAGGTCACGCTCGACATCCGCGGCGGTCCCCGTGGGCGCGGCGCGCGGAGGACCCTCGCCGTGCTCGCTTGTTCCCAGACTACGCTCCCACCTTCACTCTTCCACGCTACTAGTACTACCGCAAAGACGGTGTTTGTGCCGTACATGAGCGCGAATGTCACAGCGCGCAGGCCGCACTCGGGTCAGGCGAAGGGGATTCAGAAGGAGCCTGCGGCGCAAGACCATGACCATGACCATGCTACACACTCGCACTCACATTCGCACTCGCACTCGCACTCCACATCGTTCCTCGGAAGTTTGACACACACGCACGGGCCAGGGGAGGAAGGGCACGGGCACGAGGCAGAACAAATCGTAGAAGCACTCCAGAAAGGCACAGGTACGTCCGTCGCGTACGTCTCTCCAAGCACCGGCTCTTCGGACAACTCACGCACACACCGGGGGCACAGCGGACAGGGGCAGCCGCATAACGCTCATAGGCCTGTTCGCAAACATCGGGCTAACCGCGTCGAAGGGCCTCGCGGGATGGTACATGAACTCGGCGTCGCTCCTCGCGGACGCAGGACACTCACTAAGTGGTAAGTTACGTCCTATCACCCTCCGAATTCGAATCCCCCTCACACGTACATTACCAGACCTCCTCGGCGACCTCGTGACCCTCGCGACATGGCGGCTCTCGCGCAGACCGCCCTCAGAG
The DNA here is from genome assembly GCA_001931775.1 of Fomitopsis pinicola. Lineage (NCBI taxonomy): Eukaryota > Fungi > Basidiomycota > Agaricomycetes > Polyporales > Fomitopsidaceae > Fomitopsis > Fomitopsis pinicola. The sequence continues at coordinate 59,654 of MPVS01000104.1, read as the reverse complement.
CTACACCCCTACGGCTTCGGCAAGTTCGAGGTCATCGGCTCCGTGACCGTCTCCCTCCTCCTCACCGGCGGCGCCCTCGGGATCGGCTACCACTCGCTCACGCTCCTCCTCGAGGCACTCGCGCACTCCGCCGGTGCGCTCCCCGCAGGCGCTGTGNGAGCGCGGGCCACGGGCACGGGCACGGGCACGGGCACGCACTGGACCCGAACGCGGCATGGTTTGCGCTCGCGAGCGTGCTCGGCAAGGAGTGGCTGTTCCGCGCGACGAAGCGCGTCGCCGATGCTGAGCGCAGCCCGGTGCTCTACGCGAATGCGCTCCACCATCGGAGCGACGTGTATGGGAGTGCGGTCGCGCTCGTTGCGATCCTGGGGACGTGGTGGTTCCCGCACCTACCGCTAGATCAGATAGGCGGTAAGCTATATGCGCGATCTCTGTACGGCGCAGTGCTGATTTTGCTACAGGGATCCTCGTGTCGGTCCTGATCGTCCGACAGAGCTGGGGCGTCCTTGCCGGTGGCTTCCACCAGCTCACAGACGGCGGCGTCTCCATGCGGACGCGGCAGTCCCTCGTCGACGCGCTCGCGCCCCTCCTCGCCGTGCCGTACTCCGCGCCGCTCGCGCAGTTGGAGGCGCACACGATGAACTTGCTTGGCATCCGCGACGTGCGCGCGATGCGCGTGGGTGGGACGATGATGGTTGACCTCATCGCTGACGTACCACGCACGCTGAGCGTCGAGGAGACAAGCGCCCTCGAGGCACAGATCTTTGGGACGCTGAAGGCGGCGAAGAGGGAGATCAAGGAGGTGCGGGTGCGGTTCCACCCTGTGGACCGGGAGGTCGTGCGGGATGAAGGTGTGCATGAGCACTGATTTATGTGCAACGTTGTAAGTAGCGTATCTTATAATCTCGTGACGAGATCTTATGCGCTCTGCATTGTGAGCGCGCGTAAGGCTGCCGTGGACGTCTTCAGTTTTGATCATACGACGCGCGAGGTGTTCTGGACGCTTCCGTGGACTGCGACAACCCGGGGCAATTCTCAATAGTCAAGGTTGTGGGCCCCGAGCGACCAGGGGGGCCTTCACTACTCAAGTAGTGTTACGCAGCTCACATTGTCTCAGAAACGTCGCAGTGACGTATTCGAATCTCGGAATCTCAACGACGAGGGCCCTTCAGAGTTCGGTCTGCGTACGCCGTGCAACCCGTGCCATTGGCCTCAAATTCCATCGTGATATACCGATAGTTGACCTACTATATTACCCGAATAGAGCGACACAGCCTACTGGTGCTATAGCTGCTCTGCCTGCTGCTACTTTATTGACGTCCGACTGTCAGTGCTTCCCCCGTCATGCCCGTGCCGACCATTCATGATGACCAACTTCAGGAAGGGTGTTCCGCTACCATTCGGTATCGCACGCGAGGACGAATCGAACGCTAACCAGTTCATGCTTGTCTATGATCGATCCTACGGCTTCATAGAAGGCCGCGATGTCGGCATTCTCAATTGTTCCACCTCGCCCAAGGACACATCGCCTAACACCCACCGGGCACCCACTCATTTGGTTCGCTCGGATATCGATAACTTCGACTTCGTGACCAAGGCCGGGATGCTGAACGACTTGCTCGAGGCGGATCCTCCCATTGCTCGTCGCACGGGCGAGACACGTACATTGCAAGCTGCTGATGGCAGCAAGCGCATGGAGCTAGAGGTCGGGATCCTGCTGCCAGTGGATGAGGAAGAGCTTGCTCGCATTTACCGCTACTGTGCAGCCCTCGAACGGGTGGAATATTGCCGCTACGAGCGGTGTGGCACTGGTGAAGCGATCCACCCGTACATGTGCTTCACTGTACGTTTCGTTGACCTCGCAGTATGTAGATATTAGACTCACGGAAAAATGCGTTTTTCTTGGTGTGCGAAGAGGTCATGAGTTCGGGAAAATATGTCATGGGCGTTGGGACGAATGTTCTTCTGATGGGATGAAGGGTTTTGCGTACGCTTGATCGCTTGACTCGTTGTAACGGGCTGATAAGCGGCATCAGGAGCCTCGTACTCTTCGTTGTTGTGCTCCACACTTCAGGTATTATTTTCGAAGGAAGGAAAGGCACTATGCTTCAAATGCGATCTTCGTAGACGGAGACAAGTACTGTACACTCAACACAAGATGTTAACATTCCGAACCATCGTCGTCTGCACGCTACCGCAATGTTAGTACAATATACATCTGCTCTCTTCGTAATGAACTAGGCGCTCCAAGCTTTTGCGACGGTATAACTGTCGAGCCACTCGATCTTAGAATGCATTACCTCTCACTACCATGGCGTTGCCCTAGCGCCCTGCGCCAGAGCGAGTTGCTCCATCTCGAGTGCCCGTGAATTATCTCCAACGACGCGGTGGCTTGAGCCCCCAATGCTGGCTCCGCATTCAGGACACACTGAACGTTCCATGGCTCCGCCGCACTGTGTGGACGACTCCGTTAAATCGGGTCACAATGTGATGACGTGATTCTACTCACGTCAGCTATCACATAGATGTGCCCATTGGGGCATTTGTAGTAGTGCCCAGCATGGCCTGGTCACACAGCCAGTCAGCAACCGTTTCCCATCTCGTTGCGACTATCACGTACCGAAGCCAAAGCTCTTGACGACCGCTGTCAATTCGTCCAGTGATACAGGTTGATAGAAGGTAGAGTTCCGGATAGACCGGGCGATCGTTTCCCATTCCTTGACAATGACGTCTGCAGCTTGTGTGAAATTCGCGGAGAGCCATGCCTCTTCTGACTGGCCACGGCTGACCCGCGCACAACGATGACGATCAAGGATAGACTCGACTGTCTTCAACGTCGTGTCTAGCTTCGATCTTGCGCGCTCCTCTAGCTTCTCGCGTACGTCGGCGAGCTTTCCACTCCGCTTGGTCGTTTCCAGATTGAAGCGGAACTGCTCCAAGTCCACGCGCATCTTGAGCAAAGCACATTTCGTGAACTGACGATGACTTTCGGAGTCGACAGCGATGGCAGAAGCGATATCAAGGTCTGCTGCACAAGACCTGAGTACGAAGGAGATGTACGTAGCCCAGGCGCGTCGGTTCTCCGCGGAGTACTTTGGACGCGCCTGCAACGCCTCCGACCACGCCATCGTCACATCCACTAGGAGCAACCGCAGAGTGATTGACGTCCACATCGCCTCGACGACAAACCGCTTGTCAGCCCGCGGCTGTGGTAAGCCGACGCCCATTCGTGCTGCGCGCATGGCGTACTCGTGCGGGTTCCTAGGAGCATGTGCAGGATCCTGAGCAGCGGAGTCCATCTCTTTCTGGTAGAGATACGAGAAAGAAGCTTCCCATGCTCGTAGATGGGCAGAACGCGTGTTGGCAACGTTGAAACATCGGTTGTAAGCCCCGAGCAGCTTCTGGGTGACCTTCTTCCATAGTTGAGCCTCGTCCGCAGAAATGGCATGTAGAGTCGCATTCGCCGGATCGACAGCCGACAGAGGCACGGGGGAAGAGCGCGTCGCTTTGAGTGTGGATGCCTGGTTCTTCAGGCAGCCCTTGATCGGGACAGAGTGCTTCTTGACGGCAGCCTTGGTGGCGGCCTCGCGTAGGCGTGCAATGAGCTGATCCTTTGATACAGTGTCAAGATCACCCTGGATTTGTACCAGAGATTTCGACATGTGCGACGCGACGTTGTTCTCTAGGATGTCGAGATCGGCACATTTGAAGACGCGGCCATAGCGAGGAGCAGTAATTGCTGCGCGACATGTAGGGCAAGCCGGTGGCTTGAGGAACTCGCTGGGAGGTGCTTTCAACCCTCTCCACTGCCCTGTAGCGTCGTCGCGGTCATAATATTCATGGAGGGCACATATCCCGTCAAGGGTTTCGACTGTGAAGACATGTCGACAGCTTGGGAGTGTGATCAGGAATTCGTCGAGTGTGCCATTCTCGGGCTTGACCATCGCGAGGGTAGAGCTCATGATAAGGTCCACGACGATGCCGTCCTTCTCACCCTCGCCTAGGCACATTGGGCATAGTTGTATTGAACAATCTTCGCCGCAGACTAAGGATGCGATGTGAATACATGTGTTCATAACGCCAGACGATGTACGTTACCTGACGGACAACGATGACCACACTGTAGGAGCTTCTCACACGGCTTGTCACAGGGAAGTCGAGTGCATACCTTGTGAACATTGGTAAAACAACCCACTATCCGATATATGGAGCACTTACCGAACCGCAGGGCACTTTGCAAACATGATGCATGCATTGCCTGAGTGTCAGTCGATAATCAGTAACCACGCTATCATGCGACGGCTAGCTTACCATGTACACGGCTCCTGACACGGAGCACAAGGGGTCGAACAATACGAACGACAACGGGCGTGCGGACAGACCTGTCTGCATGGCTGTTTGCAGTGTGTGGTACACTGATGGCCATCCGAGCAAGCCTTGCCACAGAGATGTCCACAATATAGCGTCTTCTCGCAGGGATGTCCAATATGCGCTGTACGTGGGCGTGGGCTCTGAATTGTGCTTTTTTCATCTTCTGTACTGTTCAGGCCTTGGCATTGGGAACAGAGAGCTTTGCAGTTGCGACCACAACACCCCATGATCCCGTTGCAGGTCTCCCGGCACGGGACACTTGAGGGGTCCTGAGAGCAACGCATCAACGTATCGTGTTCACAGTTCGGAAGCCTTCTAGTGACCAGGACATTACAGGGAACCTCGGAAAGGTTGTCCAGTTGATGGCTGCATCGCATATATGCTCGACATCACGTGTAGGTTCAGAAGCTTTGTAGACGCACCAGTTTACATACGCGGCTTCGTGGCCACAGGGCAGTCCGACGTTTTCGATGCGTGTCATACACTTGCCACAAGAGACAGCACACTGCCTCATGCAAGGGTGACCACGGACACAGAGCCGGGTGCAGCGCTGTTCACACACGACCGAGCGATGGTTGGGGTCGTCGGAATGACACTGGACCGGATATAGGCTCTTACTCATGGATTATACTAGAAAGGAAGAACAAGCTGACCTTGTACGGACAGATGTGCCCACATTCAAGACGAGCATCACACTGGAGGAGGCAACCACCTGCCAGGATCGCGTTAGAAGGTACGATACAACACATCAAACGAACTAACCGTCCGGGGAGATCCGCGGAAGTTGTCCGGCCTCAGAGATATGCTCAACACGATCCGGATGACGGTTGCACCGGACTGGAAATGCATCGCCGACGCAACCGCGCTTCTCGAGCTCGGAGATGATGTCGTCCCACATTTTGCTCCTGGACTTGAGATCGGAAGCATTCCCCAAGATGTACATGCCCTCGCGCGCACGAGATAGGGCGACTATGAGAAATGCTTGATCAGTTCAAAAGTTCAGAGGCTACCCTGGCTTGCGCACCGTTGATACGATTCGACGACTGAAAGTGGTAAAACAGGTAAATCCAGCAAACGGGGCGATATGCAATGAACTACAACTCACCTTCAAAAAACCTATGTTCGCTCGTCTGGCAGACGTGTGCCCATAGGCCACTTCGTCTTCTTCTGCGCCACCCGAATTCCTGACCAGAGACAGTATCACAATCTACGGCAAGATTCAGCGTTCCTATTAACGGCATACAGCTGGGTCTTGTGTACCTTGGCCTCTTCGCCTTGGAAGTTGTCGACAGTGCGGAGGAGGATCTACGCGTCTTTAGAAAGTTGTCGCGCGTAAGGAATACCATACTCGCCTTCCTGGTCACCTGCACACGCTCGACGGTAGTCAGCGGGGGCTCGTCACCCGATTGCTCACCCTCGCGATCGTCCAGTTCTCGCTGATCACGTTCGTCGATCACAACCACGACTTCACTAGCTAGAGCATCTCGGACCCTGGCCAGCTGTCCTAAGTATGCGCAAAGGACGACTATGTCGCCGTCCCCGGAGTATGGCCCTTGTCTGTTTGTATGTGTATCAGCCCCTGTAACTGCTGAATGTTTATGCTCCACTGGCCTTAGCAAGTAGATGACGAGGTCCTTGATGATCGAAACCTGGTATCACACGAAAAGCAGTGAGTCGTTTGCGCGATATGACGCATGCGAAGCCTTACCTCATAGTCGTTGTACTTGCTCACAGCATCATCTTCGGATCCATTCTCGGCATGACAATGGGAGAGGAAAAAGATATCGGTATTCATGCCTTGTACGTGTGGATACTGCTTGACGAGTTCATGGTCCTCGAGTTTCGGGTAGAGCGTGGTTCTACCAGATGTTCAGCATCTCATGTAGTGCATATGTAGTCCACGTTGGCCTACCGCACGAGATGCGATATTTCTGGGCGCATCCTACGCTGGACATCAATTTGGGACATCGGGAAACCTCCGCTGGACAGGCGCTCCATCAGGGACATGTCGAGCTTGTACAAGACCCCACCGCGTCGGTGGTCGACAGACAGTGCTGCGAAGTGTTCAAACCATTTGTTTGTCACAATATATCACGGTCCACTCACAGTAGTTGTTGAGGTTGGGGCGCAGTTGTAGAGGGTCACCTATCATGATGAGATGTTGTACACTCTCTACGAGGCTCCCCAAGATGTGTGCCTCGAGGACTTGGCCCGCTTCCTCCACTAGCATAACCCGCGGACCTATGCCCTGGATAATCCACGATTGGTCGACGTCAGAACGGTGAGGAGAAGTCTCCGAACCTTCAAGAGGGATGCCAGTTTTGCGGCGCCTGTATAGGGTGACGGGGTCAATTAGTGTTTTTGTTCTCGATGTGACCATCCGATCTACATACCTGTAGTAGTGCATCCAATGATATCGACGTTTCGCAGAAGCTGCCGGCGAGTCTACACGCCCATTTCAGTCTTTCCATCGTTCAAAGGGATACTAAATCATACTCACCTCATCTTTCCCTTCGTTGTACTTGCGTGAGGCATCGCGGTGACGTTGCCGAAGGCGCTCAAATTCCATGGTTCGCGAATTGTGCAGCATGGCACGTACTTCTGCTTCAATGAACGAATGGAACCGTTGTCGCTCGGGTCTAGAGTAGTCCCAGACATCCTCACAGTCACCCTCCAGTAGTGTTTGCAGACTTCGATCTTGTCGAGGAACGGATGGTATGACATGAAGCCCACAGGCCAGGAAAAAGTCGTTCACATCGTGAAAGTCCGCAGGTTGTATGACTGTGGGATCAGCGACGTCGGGAACCTGAGGGGCCGCAGAATCAGGTACGTTTTGAGTATGGGCAGCAGCGACCGGCTCCGGGTCACCTGCGTCGTCAGAGTCCTCGATGACCATATGTTTCCAAGCCTCCTCAGGGGCAATGTCAGAGTCATCATCTTCGGGATCCGACTCGTTCTCTTCGACACCTGGAACTTGTGGGGCTGGTTCAAGTACTCCCACCGTGTCTTCTGAGTCGTCTTCTGCCAGTGCGTCGTACCGATTCCGATTGGTGGATGCCCCGTTCAGCACTGTACTAGGGTCGACTTCTGTAGGGCGTGGCGGTGCATGCGCACGTTCAAGAAAGTCGAGATCGTGTCCCGCGAGCCAAAACGCATAGAGGGACGTGTCAACCTCCTGGTTACGACCCCCTCGCCCACTCGTATGCCAAGTACCTAGGCCATCCTCGGTTCTGTGTAGTTCGTAGAGGATTCTGATCCACTGAGGTATCGTGTTGATGAACTGAAAGTGGCCCGGAAAAGCGAGTTCCATGTGCGATGAAATCTCGCCTGAGTCGACGCTGGTTTTGCCGAGCTCGGTCATCAGCTTCTTGATGTCTTCCTCGACGCCCCGCATCTCACGGTAGTTGCCAGCAAAAGCATGATTGAGACGAGACTTGCCGGCGACTTCCTCCATGCGCTCCATAGAAAACTCGGCGATCCGCTCATCCGTCGCCTTCGAGCGGCCGAACCGCACGATCTTCTTGGTGATGCCGGTATCGAGGACTGAGCATAATAGATGGTCAAGGGCGTGATTGGTGAACGCGATCATCAGGATGGGTCCGACCCCGTTCGCAAGGAGCGCTCTCAGCAATTGCACTCCAGTATAGCTCTGAAAACCAAAGGTCAGCCCCGTCAAGATGAGACCAACGATAGCATGCCCCACCTTTCCTGTTCCTGGTGGCCTGGGAGTAGGCGAGGATGATGCATGAGCCAATGTTTGGGCATGGGTTGAGGAAGCAGCTTACCCTTGTATCAATGCCACTTCACTTGTCAGAGTCGTGATGATCGCGTCGGCTTGACTTGGATCAAGTATGCTTCGCTCCCGAAGAAGTTGGCGTGCAGTAGCGATAGAGTCCGGATCCGATACGGAGAGCACTAGGTCGTCTACACCGGCATCCGGTGGGAAGAGCGATGTCAGTTGAAAGGAGAAGCCGGGGACGCGTGCATACGCCGGCAGCGCAACGGGGACCTGACTCAGGTATTCCGGAGGATGATGCGTCAAATACTTGCTGAAGGGCACGATCTCCGGCTCGACGCGCAGCGCGTCCAGGAACGGGCGAACAGACTCGTACATGACCGTCGCCTCGACGAGAAGCTTGACACCGCCGTCATCCCAGCTCGAACGTCGCATGCCCTCGATCGCACGCAGCTCGAGCTCGGCGTCGAAGAACGCGACACGAATCGACAGACGGTCGGCGGAATGGCGGGTCGAGTCGACAAGGTCGCGCGCCGAGCTCGCGATCGTTCCAAGGTGAACGGCGATGTCGCGATTCGGGCGCTGCCAAATCAATGCGACGAGTCCTCCTTGCATCAGCCGCTTGCTCGCCATGTTTTCCCAGAATCTGGCGCGAGCACTGGGCTGGCCCGAACGTGCGCGTCCGGGCGGGCTATCCATCTCCAGCCCGATTGACATACCGCGCCGATCGGGTACGAGGGGCCCGAAGGAGACGTTCGTGTACGCGTTGAACATGACTGCATCCTGGTTGAAGATATGACCACGATATTTACCCCCGCGATGTCTCATAAGATCTGCTAGGCGGGTATCGCGAGTCGTAGACAAGAGGTCGTCGAGAACAAGCTGAATGGACGAGCGGAGCGGAGCACTGTACACGAGATAGTCAGCAAGACTTCGGGGTACCATGAGAACAACGTACATGAGTTCTTCCCGTAGCAAGCGGAACTGGATATCCAGCAATCGCTCCGTGCTCTCGGAGGGAAATGGGTGAGGCGCACCATGGAAGTTCGCAGGGAGGAAAGGGGGGTTCCTGCAGGTAAGCTCGCCGTGCGTGGGGGCGATTCGGATATCCAATATGTCGACAAAGTCGTTGTCGTGACGCGGGCCCTCCCGGCGAAGCTGCCCAGGACCCTCGTACGCGTTCTCGAGAGCGGCCAAGAGGCCCTCGCTGACTGCTCTCGACGGCGTGGCAGCGAGCGCGAGGTCTCGCATCCGCTGTTCGATACGTTCCATCTCGCCATTCTTGCGCTCCACGATGGAGACAAGCCGATCTACTTGGCTGTTGAGATGCTGAATGATATGGTCCCGCGCAGAACTCGACGCGGTCGCGAGAGGATCGTCGAAGGTGGGGGGTGTAGATATGATTCCAGCGACCCAAGCATTCATCCACTGACGCAAAGAGAGCACGAGCGGGCGGAGGGGAGGGTGCGTGACCAAGACGTTTTTGAAACGTGTCACCAGCCTATACTACTCTTGAGAGACGGTGAGATGCGCGAGAGCGATGTACTCACTCGAAGAGCACTTTGACCAATGCCGCTAGTACCTGGCTGATGAGCGGGTCTTTGCTACCGGTCGCAAAAGCGCGTGGGTCCTTGAATGATCTTTTGGTGATTGCTTCCTCCATACAAGACTGTACCACCTCTGCGAAACGGCCAAAATGTTCCAAGACGAGGGTGTAAAGGGCGCTAACGTCGAACATGCACAAATGAGCTGGTGGGCATAAGTAGGGAGCATTCACGCACTTGACAGCATGACTCGCAACACTGGTGGCCACATGCTCGGAAGAGAAGTACTGAAAATCATATCAGCGCGTCGTTTACAGCGGCACATAACAATCTCACTTGTAGCAGCGGCACATATCCACGTTGGAAGGACAGTTTCATCCTTTGATCGCCTGCGCAGATTGTGACATCTTCCCATTCGAGAATGTCATTGATTCGGCGAAGTCCGTTTCCCTGTCCCGTGGCCAAGTCTATGACTACAAAAACACGGAGCATGCAAGTGTGTCAACATACCGAACTCAAGGTGGTCAACAGTAGCTAGGAAGTTTCTCATAAGCGAACGCACATCGACAAACCAAAATTCCAAGACGAGTGCCTACCTGGCCATCTTCGGGCGACTAGTATGAGGTTGATCAGGATATCGTGAGCTGGGTAGAGTATCAATACACCCACCCATTGTGTATTGTTCGTGGAGGCGTTGCTTATCAGCTTCAAGAAACTGTACATGTCAAGAACGTGACGAAAGCGATAGTTATCAAACAAGAATCTCTTGAGATGGTTATGAACTTCAGACGGTGCCAACTGTCTTGAAGGATCAGCAAAGAAGAAGCTATCTGTACTTCGTTCGGTAAGCTTCGCCAGGCCGCCGACGTTGAGAAGCGGTGTGATGATCTCAGCAGTTGATGAAGCTGTCCCTTGCGTGCGCATCGTAGGCGTAGGTGGAGCCGAAGCATGCCTCGGGGAGCGTTCATGTTTATAGCGACACTGGAACCCAAACTTGCATTCCCCATCGGCCCAGAAAGCACGACAGACTCCAGGGGGAGCACTTGCGCTGCCTGGAGTCTGCGCCCCGCCTAGGGAGGGCGAACGAGTATGAGCTGCTGGTACACGCGGATTCAGTGCCCTTTGCCCAGATCCTCTCGTGGACATAACGTACCTAGCGTGGTAGTCGGTCTGTCGTGCAGATACCGACAGCTACTTCCCCGCCGGCAACCACCGCGGCCACTGAAGAATCGGCAATGCTCTCGAGGTGACCCAGACATCAGACAGGAGGTGAAGGAGCGGGAGCAACAGGGAGAGACGAGACGCGCTGCGGAAAGCCCTATATCGCGCCAGTGGCGCCTCGCCTCGCTCGAGCCTGTCCAGCATGGTGCAGCCGGAGTGGGGCGATCCTCACTGGGAACAGGGCCTCGTGTTTGATGAGAGTGGGTGCATGCCCTCTTGCCAGGACAAATCCTGGCTTAAGGGTACTTCGTTGCTACACGCGATTTCAGCCTCGAGTTACTTGTCAAGATATGCAACGAAGGCGCGGCCTGCACACAAGGAGCAAAATTCCATCCCATATCGACTAATGGTCGCCTCTACTTTCACTTACCACAAATACGATCATGAAGGCGAGCGCCGTGCGAAGCCCGCGATGCTGTCACCTTCGATGATACTCGGATTGCAGGGCGCCAGTGCAAAATCAGAGCCAGCGCGAACATGTGAAGTTCACCACCGTACTTCACGCTGGACTCTCTGTCTTTCTGACCGGGCACAAAAGGTGGAGACACCAAGATGAAATTCGAACCTTTTCGAAGACGTTGGATTAATGGCGACCGTCACAATGCACGACAGCGGCGGCACGCACCGGGAAGCATATGCAGCAAGGAGCATACCTGATCCGCGAACGGCAGTCCTCATGTTGGACGGGAATGTGTCCAGACACCTGCAATTTCCGAGGTGATTTCCATGAGTCTAGTCTTAATGGCTTCCAAAGCTTACGTACCATGATTCTGTCCCTCAAGAAGGGCAATGCAACAGAGGGCTTCATCTTTAGGGAGCGCTCGGTCTTCTGGATACCGTGCATCGCTTCTAAGTGACGAGAAGCACGAGCATGTCGACCCCAAGTACTCTTCTGATCCCCATGCTTCCCTGCCTGAACAGGAGGTTGAGGTCACCGAACGACTGAGAGCTCTGGGGACTCGGACTCCGTTGGATATGCTCGATGGACTTCCCGTACGAAAGTCTAGGCCTGGCCATAGAGTTTGTATCGTGGTGTCGGTATGTTGCGGTCTCGGGACCCGGGAAAGATCGAAAGCATATACATTGAGACGCGAGAAGGTGCGAGGAGAGGATGAGTACAGCGACGGACCTCGGAGAACTTGCGGGCGAGTAAACACGTGAGCGTGACCATCCCCTCTCTTCCTAATAGTATTTAGTAATAGTTCGTTGTCCCGACTCCCAACTCCTCAGAGCACTCCGATGCCCATGCTGAGAGCCCGCTTCTTGTCTGCAAAGAGGCCGCTATGCAGGCGTTACGCTACTGTCCCCGGGCCTCATGCTTTAGTGTTCCTCGAGCACCGTGCAGGTGTCATTGATTCTGGCTCATTGTCAGCTCTCACAGCGGCGCAGCAACTGGGTGGTCAAGTCACCGGCCTCGTTGTCGGGGGGCCAGATGAGGTCAAGGGCGTGGTAGAGAAGGCAAAGAAGTATGTCGCCAGCTCCTTCATAAAGTCCAGGCTCTAACAAACCGCTCGTTCACGCCAGGCTGAAGGGTCTGAACACCCTCCTCCATAGCACATCGCCGCAGTATGCGGCACCCATCCCTGAGGTAGTCTCCCCGCTCCTCGAGAAGCTGCTCTCGTCCGGCTCGCCATTCACACATGTCGTCTCCGCCCACTCATCTTCCGCGAAGTCGCTCCTGCCCCGTGTTGCCGCACGGCTAGACCTCCCTGCCGTCTCGGACATCACTTCCCTCGCCCATGACACCGCAGACAACGCAACGACCTTCACGCGACCGATCTACGCAGGCAACGCGATTGCGACCGTGCGCGCCCCATCCTCGGTGCCCATCAAGTTCTTCACCGTGCGCTCGACGGCGTTCGCCGCGGCGGCGGAGCAGGACACCCAGGCAGAGGAGAAGTCGCTCGATCCGGTCGAGGTGCCGAACCCGCCGACGCAGCATATCCGGACGGACCTGACCAAGTCGGACCGCCCGGAACTCGGTGTTGCGAGCCGCATCGTCTCGGGTGGTCGCGCGCTGAAGAACGCAGAGACGTTCAACGCGACGCTGGAGCCGCTCGCGGACGCACTCGGCGCGGCGATCGGCGCGTCACGCGCGGCCGTCGATGCGGGCTACGCGGACAACTCGCTGCAAGTCGGGCAGACGGGCAAGGTCGTTGCGCCGGAGCTGTACGTGGCGGTCGGCATCTCCGGCGCCATTCAGCATCTAGCAGGCATGAAAGACTCCAAGATGATTGTCGCTATCAACAAGGCGAGTGGTTCCGCGCATATCCATTCAGGCGGGGTAGCTAACGACTGGTCTGTAGGACCCCGATGCTCCCATATTCCAGGTCGCCGATGCTGGACTGGTGGCAGATCTATACGAAGCGGTACCTAAGCTAGTGGAAAAGCTCAAATCACAGTGAGATAATACCATCAATTATGATGAGAGGGGTGTCCGCCGTATCATATACTGTGAAACTCAGTGGCCGCTTTTTGGCCGCAACCAGGGTGCAAGTGGGGTAGGCACATTCCAGCATACGTTTGCTCATTGTACAGTTACTGCACACATATTCAATAGGTAACACCGTAGGACCCAGGCCGAGTTGGACCGGCAGTAGACCTTGTATGAACGTGACGTCGTGGCCACTGGAAAATGAGTAGAATCGATGAGCAGATAGTGCAGTAAGGGCAAAAACTAAAGCCTCCCTGGCGGGGAGTCGAACCCCGCTTTCGCGCGCGTAAGGATAGTTCATGGCGATGCGATGACAGGCGCGTGTACTAACCGATATACTACCAGGGACACAGCATTCATTTGTCGCTCATGATTATATGATCATGCCGAGTATCTTCAGCAAGATCTTGCACATAATCAGCCTAACCAAGCATAACCAGTAGACTCCACTGGTGGACATGCAAAAACTGATAGTAAACTCGCCGTCGATCACAGGGCTCAACTCTGTTTGAGCCCCCTTCAACCGATATGCATATCAGCTTGAATCGCTCCTCGTGCGGCCTCTGCCTCTCCAATGACGGTATGGGTAAGCCAGCTCCATTGACGCTCTATAGCAGGTCCCAGGGCATGCAAGTCATCGCCATGAACACCGTTGAACTCGTACATAACGCCGGAGTCATAGGAGCCCCGAAGGACATGGTTTGCGAGGGGCAGTCGGACATGTTCGTATGCAAGGAGAGCTCGCGGGAGCGTCGTCAAGGTGGTAGAGGGACGGCCCAGTACGCGTGCGAGAACGAACGCGTCCTATTGTCATAAGCAGTTGACATGACCATCGCCCCGGTACCCAGAGGCGGACGTACCTCTATCGCTTGGCCGGCGCCCGCTCCTTGGTGTGGACTCATGGCATGCGCCTTGGGCACGCGGCGGTCAGCGACACATATCACAACTGTAGCGGTTGACTTACTGCATCCCCCAGCAGCGCGATGCGGCCTGACACATACGTCGGGAGAGGATCGAGGTGATGAATGGCCCAGCGTGTAGGTTGCTCGATGCACTGCTCGAGTGTGAGGGCATGAATATCAGCGGCGGAAAGTTTCGCACGGACTTTGAGTATGTCCATCACTTCAGGCTCCCAGCCGTCGTAGCATTCAAGGAGCTCCTCCTTCGTGCAGTTCACCACCCATTCCTGGTCATAGCTCGTGCTATCCAGCTCAGGTCGTGATGCAAAGGCAACCACATTCACGACACTGCCCCTGGAAATAGAGTAGCTGACGACGTGCTGTGAACGAGATGACTTCCGTGGCCTTGTCATGCTGTAGCAACGAGATACGTACCTTGCCCTTGCCGCAGTACTGTATCATGAGCGACTTAGCTCATGACCAACGAACGGACGATGATGAGATGTACCATCATAGGTGTCTCGATCGTCCTATGCTCTCCACCATGTCTGGCCCTCAGATGGTCGACAGGGATAAGTCCACGGTAGGCCATAGTACCGGTCCAAACGGGATCGATGTATCGCAATAGTGCTTTCTGGCCTGTAGCAGCCACTTTCTCTTCGAACATCTGCTTGCGGACAGTAGACTTGATACCATCGCATCCTACCAGAATGTCACAGTTCGCCGATGTATTATCGCTGAAGCGCAGCTGCAATGGACCGTCGGGTTCAACTTGGGAATACGACACCAAACGCTTGCCGAAGTGTGCAACGTCCTCCGGTAGTGCATTTACGAACACGTCGAGGAAATGTGCTCTGTGAAAGCGGATGCAACCATCTGACGCGGTGCCATTTAAATCAAAGGTGTACAGCCAGAGCAAGTATTGCTCACATGGTAGCTCGAACAAATGGAAGCGATTGCCTTCCATGGGCTGGTCGGATTTGCGGAAATCGAAGCCCACGCCTGCGGGGTATCAGGCTCATTCAGGTGTCAATCTTTCGAAAACCTGGCTTGTTTCGCACCGATCGACCCATCCGGAGGGGCATGTGCCGTCTCTGTAAGCTTCGACCCCAGTCCGAGCAGGTTCAATATCTCCCAGGTCCTCGACCAAATCATAACTCCGGCCCCGATCTCCTTGAACTGCGCGGCAGCTTCATACAGGTCGACTTGAATGTCCGGGCACCTGGAGAGTGCCACGGCGAGGCACAACCCTCCAATACCTCCACCACTATAATGAGGATTTCCGTGGTAAGGATATGGAGTTGAATCGGCTCACAACGGCGTACCAAATGGCAACATGAAACTTTGGTTGGGGCATGTTCTACGTTCTGCGTCACGGCTGCAAATTGTCCAGCCTGTTGTTTGTAGGGTTTCTCGGGCCATCCCGACTCTTCTGCGACTGCTTCTAAAAGTATGACAGGGAATGACGATATCTCGGACTGGCCGCCGGCGCAAGATAGAACATAATTGAGTTGCAGTTGAGCATCACCAGGACCGGATATTTGGCGCCCATAGGATAGCGAGCCCGATCTTGATCTGGGTGTGATCACTGCTAGATTCGATCAAGATCTCACTTCAAGATTTTCTTGAGCTCGACCTGATCCGTGCGGGCAAGGCGCAGGCTCTCCTCGCCGTCAATATCCTCCTCCGCGTATCACTTGTACTTTGTCGTCATGGCTGATAATCTCGAAACCTCGCTGACAAAGATTCGCCCTCACACTTCGTCGTCTCTTCCTCATCAGAAAACACCCGCGACCCTTCTTCACGCTCTCGAAGCGACCTTCCGCGAACAGAATGCGCAGCCCTCACCAACTGCTTATTTCGCCGCCTTGTTGACTACTCTAGAGGGTGCATTACAAGCCGCACCTACATCGGGACCACCACTGGGTGACGGAGATGTTCTTCCTGCGGTCCTCTATTTACTCGCGCTTGTCACTCCGCATGTACCCCACCCCGTCATACGAACCCATCTAGACACGACCATATCTCTGACATCGCCTCTCTTCCCTGCACTTGTTTCTCATGCACCGCCGCTGAGATCCCAGCTGGGTCTGTATAGTGCGGTCTTCCAGTCCCTCGAGCGTCCGCAGCTAGACACCCAAGGCCTTCGCCAGTCGTTCAGCTTCATTCTGCAGCTCGCCCTGGACCCGCGTCCGAAAGTACGAAAGAGGGCCGCTGAGATCGTAAAGGATGTCCTCGCCAATCCACCGGCACCGCTGCTCCAGCACCCGTACGCTCAGCGAGTCGCCGACTGGACCATCTCCGCACTGGGCGAAGTCAACTCAGGTGCGCCTGTCAAGTTCAAGGGAAAGAAAGCAGAGGCGGAGAATCCGGACACCGCCATTCATCTACTCGCGTTCTTGCGCCCAGTTCTGCCGACGCTCCCTGCTGCCGTGAGTGTGATTCATCGCTCGCAACATGTCCTGACTCTAACCAGGCGTCGGTAGTCACTACCCTCGATCACCTCATCGCTCCTACTACTCCCTCGTCTCGGAAACCCTTACCTTGCCCAGTCTGCGTACTCTATCCTCTCCGATCTGCTCAGTTCCGTCGTGCAAGACCCGTCCAGTGGTATCCGAGACCAACTCTCGGACATCCTTGATGCTGTCTTGTCATCTTCAGTAACGAAGACGGACACCACACTTGCACCCGTATGGGCAGCCGTCCTGGGCAACTGTTTGCTGGCGCTCCATGCGACTGACCCGGAGAAGAGTGCGGGGAACGTGAGTAAGGCATGGAAGGCAGCCTGGCCGTTGCTCGAATCGCAAGACTCGGAGACTCGCAAGGCGGGCGCACAGGCACTCAAACAGGTGGGGAAGTGCTTCACACCCTGTCTCATCAAGGCTGCACTCTCGGAGAACGCCAGTCAGGAGAAGAAGTCCGTCATCGGGAAGATCATCTCGCAGACGACGAAAGCATTTGATGCCCTCAATTTCGCTCATTCGATCCCCGAGCTTCTCTCAGTCGTGTCGTCGCTCAGTGAGAACCTGAGGTACCGTGGTGGGTCAAGGACGGCCCCGACCGCAGCGGAGCAGCTTCTCCTGCCGCTTATTACGAGGGTCGGTGACCTGCGAGTACAGAAGACCTTCGAGTACAAAGAGGCTGCCGACGCTACGCTGAGCACCGCTATGCAAGTCTTGGGCCCGGAAGTCCTCCTGAAGGCACTTCCGCTGAACCTTGAGCCCGCCGATCGGTGCGTACATCTGTACTCAGCACGCTGATATTTCATTGACTGGCATACAGACAAGCCGGTCTTGAACCGCGTGCTTTCCTGCTTCCGCTCCTCTCGCAGCCACACCCCTCGCCACTGTGCCACTTCCTGGGCTACTTCGTCCCTCTCACAGAACGCATGTTCGACTTGCAGCAAACTGCTGATGGGGCAAACCGCCAATCGGAGGCGAAGGTGTGGAGCGTGCTTGTCGAGCAGATCTGGCAGGGCTTCCCCGGATACTGCTGGGGCCCTCCGGACCTACAGAAGGTAACGCCCCATGCAGCCGGTTGCGATCGGTTGACTTACACAGAATGTTGTCTTCATCAGGCCTTGACCCCCGAGTTCGCCCAGCTGCTATCGCAGCTCCTCTACAACCAAACAGAGCTTCGGCCCGCTGTCCTCCGCGCATTGAGGACGCTAGTGGAGTCCAACCTCGCGATCGCTGCAGGCGAGCTCGATAAACTTCCCGAGTCCGTGCGGGCCGACGTGATATCGACTGAGGACGCCGCAAACAACGTCGAGTTCCTGCGTGGGCAAGCAGAGAGCTGGCTTGCCGTGCTGTTCAACGTCTTCAGCAGCGTCGGGCGAGATTCGCAGGGTATGGTCGGGGACGTCATCAGCGTGTGGGCGGGCATCGCCAGCGAGCAGGTAAGTCGTGCGGAAAGGCGTTGAGTTCGCGGCTGATCCGTGCTGTGTAGGATATCGCGAAAGCGTACGCCAAGCTTGTGGGCCTGTTCAAGCAGAATCTCACAAAGTTCGTCAAAGCTTCGGGCGCGAAAGACGTAGAAAACATCACCGCTGTGACCCAGGACCTCCTCGTGCTCGTGCTACCATACCTATCCTCTGTGGACGCGACGGCGCTCTTCGAGCTCTCCCTCCAGAGTGAGGTACTTGAGAGCAAGGACAACGGCGTTCAGAAGCGCGGGTACAAGATCCTTGCGAAGCTCGTAGAGGGGCAAAAGGCGATAGTGGATGCTGAATCTGTGATACAGCGACTGGACAGCGTTGTCGATGGTCTAGCCGCAGCTGCTAAGAAGGTCTGTTCCGCCGCTTGTTGACTCCAGCGCATGGTCGATGCTGACTAGACGTACGTAGGATCGATTCCACCTGCTCACCCGACTCGCCCTTCTTATCCCGCCTGCACACCTACACCTTCTTCTGTCAATCATCCCGGAAGCTGTGCTTGGAACCAAGGAGCCGTCGGAGAAGGCTCGCAATGCTGCATTTGACTTGATTGTCGTCATGGGTAAGAAGATGAGCGAGGGCGGTGTGGTTAAGCGTAGTGCCGTCGATGGAATGGACCAGGACGATGTTCCCGAAGGTACTGCTCGCATTTACCTTTCGCATGGAGATTGGCTGACAAGTCTCTTAGCTACCGCCAGCCTGGAAGAGTACATGACCATGATCGCAGGTGGTCTGGCGGGAGCAACGCCCCATATGATCAGCGCGACTGTCACAGCCATCTCCCGCCTCGTCTTCGAGTTCCAGGGTAAGCCAGACATACTGCGCCGTATCCATCGACGCATCTGACGCCCACCTAGATACGCTATCCGCACAGATGCAGAGCGAGATCTTCACCACACTCTTAGTCTTCGTCACATCCGCTAACCGCGAGATCGTCAAGTCCGTGCTCGGTTTCATCAAGCTCGCGATCCACACCATGTCTACCGATCTCATGCGCCCGCATCTCAAAGACCTCGTCCCCGCCCTCCTCCGCTGGTCGCACGACCACAAGAACCACTTCAAGGCGAAGGTGCGCCACATCTTCGAGCGCATGATCCGCCGGTTCGGGTGGGAGGACGTGTATGCGTGTGCGGGCGAGGAGGAGGCGCGCAAGGTGCTCATGAACATCAAGAAGAGGAAGGACAGGGCGAAGAGGAAGAAGGCGATGAATGCGGAGAACGACGACGACGAGGTGCGGTCGCTTCAACTCGTCCTGTTCAGCACACTGACATATTGTCGTCCAGGAACCTGCTGCCAAGCCCTCGGGAGGTGATGCGTTCGAGGACGTGCTGTACGGGAGCGAGAGCGAGCTTGATGACAGTGATGACGAGGTCCCTACCGATCGCAACGCTCGGCCAAGTAAAGCGAAGAACAACAGCGGAGGTGCACGAATCCGGATAGACGACGATGAGCCAATGGATCTGTTGCACGGTGCTGCAGCGCGCCTCACGAGTACGTCCTTGTACTTTGTATCAGCATCCCACGGCAGTGCTGACATGAAGCGCAGACGCCAAAGGCGGCAAGCGACGCAAGCCTGGCCAAGATGCAGCCCATTTCAAGACCGATGACGACACGGGCAAGATGGTCATCGATGAAGAGGAGGGCGAGGAAGACGGTGAAGCAGCGGACGACGTATATAAGGAGAGCCTCACATCAACGGACGGCTTCACTCGAGGTCCGAACGGGCGCGTTAAGTTCAACAAAGATACGAAGAAGCGGCGTCGGGAGAATGCAGATAACGACGAAGATGTCGAGATGGGTGAGGCAGATGCGCGCGGCGGAAAGAAGAGCAAGCGGAGAACGGACGTCAAGCTGGGACACGAGTTCAAAGCAAAGGTGCGACCATGCGACACTTGTTTAATATCGAATTTACTAACGTCCCGTACAGAGAGCCGGGGGCGATGTCAAGAAGGGTGGTGTGGAACCATATGCCTACATGCCGTTGTCGCAGGCAGCCAAAAAGCAGGGACGCAAAGGCGTCGCAGGGAAGCGATGAGCAACGTGCTTGTATCCATACGCGTATTTCACGCATTTCGTCTCAATGTAGCCACTCCGGATCTCATCGCTACGAGGTGGGCAGAGTTCAACTGCGCAGATGCGCGTGAGCACCTTCTGCCCGCAGACGTCCTGAGTAATTTATGATGTACGGCTTCGATTCATCCCATGTCTCCACGGAAGGTGTGCAATGGTGGGGCGCTATTTTGAGACACTACTTATCGAGAGAATGAAGTATCAGTCAGGATGATATGAGGGGGCGAAGAAAACAAAAAGTAATGTTCCCAGGGGGAGTCGAGCCCCCGTCTCCACGGTTTTGCGCAACCTACGGCTGCAGCCACAACGTGATGATCTGACCACTAATCGATGGGAACCATAGTGGGGCGAGGTGCAATGCGTACATAACTCAGGTATGCCGATTGGTCGGTGGTATGGCAGCGGGCGGGACTCACTGACACTATGACGTTGGCGGTGGATGATCTGGGCTTGCGGCAAGTCCTCCAGGCGAGGCGGTCTGTCGGCTATTCTCCCGCTTCTTCCTGAACCCTCACAATGCGGAAGACCTCCTACGTTGTCGCATTCTTCGCCGTCCTCGCCACAGTCATTCTGGTGAGCTACTCGCGCCAACCCGTCGCACACAACGCTGATCACCCCCAGAATGGTTTCTCCATCACACGGCCAGACTGGTTCGCCTGTTGTCCCCCAATCGACCCGCGCGTTCGCTGATGTGTTGAATGGTCAAGGCTCATCGTGAACAACCCCCAAGTCCTCCACTCCAAGATCACCGTGCAGTATGGCCTCGACAAGCGATGCGACAGGCAAGTGATCGTCATCCCCGGCCTCCCTGAGGGCAGCCGGCTCGCCTACACCGACTACAAATGCCGGCCCTTCCCTAACCGGGTCGTTGACAACTGCGAGAAGGAGAACAAGACGTTCTGCATGGTATGGACAACTGCGCACTACTTCGCCGAGCTGGGCATTGGGTTCGGCGTCGTTGCTTGCCTCGCCGTCCTGTTTGGCGTCAGTACTCACTCGCGGCGGCGGAGGATCTGGAAGATGGTGGCATGGCTTGCAGCTTTCCAAGGTGCGTTCATGCACCACGAGTGATAGACAAATTCTGATGCGCGGAACCAGTGGTCTTCACCGTTCTAGCTTTCTCAGTCGTGACCCACCTCTATCGCCTTTCCATGTACCCCTCATTTGAGCGGGCTCGCCCTGGTAGGTGTCTATCAACAGGTACTTTGGTAGCGCATCCATGTGCTTGCTGGCACGCTGCGAAGGGTGTACCTGAAAGAATTCACTACGACGCCGAGGTGGCTGAGAGAATCTTCGGGAGCTCTCAATCCCTCGTCTCGCTACCTTCGCAGCCGCTTCATGCAGCGCCTACAATCCATATGCACATGATGATGCGGGTCTGCAAACACCTCACTGACAAACCTCGCAGGAACCGCGTATGTCCTGAACACCCTCTCTTGGGTGTTCGGCGTCCTCGCAACGGCAGGTATCATCACCACTGGTATCTCCGCCAACAAAGGTCACCGCTGGGCAGCAGGCAAGCGGGCCTACCGCCCCATCGAAGGTTGATCGGGTCATGACCATGCAACCGTCGTTCGTCCTTTTCATCACGTCTCCTACACTTGTGTTTTTGTACACGCCCCCACTTAGCATACCAGTCTCCCCCGCTTGCCCTGACCGTGATACTGGACGGTCTGCTGTGTCCTATGCTTCCCTCTCGTCCTCCTTATTCAAATTAGCAATGCACATTAGCAATGAAATATTTTATGGATGGATAGATGGTCCATGCGTAAGTGGCGTCAGTATTCGTCCTCAGGGTAGTCCACCTGGTCGTACAGCCGCAATGTCTCATTCCAATCGCGCTTCCTCCGCCGCCGCACAGAGAAGTACTTCGCCTTGCTCGCCCACCGCCCGCGCACCCTGCCCTTCTCCTTCCCGCCCGTTCGCTCAAAGTACGTCTCCGGGTCGGGTGGGAGGCCGAGCGTATGCACCGCGAGGTCCATGACGCGCGCGTGCAGGCGCTCGCGCGTCGCGTGCAGCGCCGCGATGCGCCGCGGGCCCATGCGGAGGAGCGTCGTGAGCACCGCGAACGCGCGGAACGCAGCGACGGCGTCCTCGAGCCAGCGCAGCGCCATCCACATCGCGACGGGCACGAGCGGTGCGGTGAGCGGTGCGACGGGGAGCGTGAGCAGCGTCGCGCCGCCCCAAACGCAGAGCCCGGAGACGAGCCCGTAGATGAGCTTGTACTGCGCGATCTCGTCCCAGGTGTCCCAGATCGGGCCGGTGCGCTTGAAGCGCGAGACGGCGACGAAAGTCGTGAGGAAGACGGGGAGCCAGAGGAGTAGGCCTGGGAGGGAGATCGTAAAGAGGAAGGCGGCCCAGCCGAGGCGCACGCCGATGCGGTAGAGGATGATGTGGGTGGGTAGCGGCCGCCGGATGCGATCGTCCTTGATGCCGTGAAGCACCAGCTGGTCTTGGTACGCCTGTGAACATCAATGATGTCAGTGGATGGTAAATAACAGGAATAAGCAATACCTTCAAGTCGTCTCCCAACTGTCGGATCTTCTCGTCCTCCCCTTGGGCGCCCTCCCCGTGCCCGTTCTCCTTGTTTGCGGCCTCGCCGTCGCTTCCGCTCTGGTTCTCGGATACAGGCTGCTCCGCGAGTTTGAACGCCTCGAGGAACGTCCGTACGACGCGCACGTAGTCTCCCAAGCTCATCGTTGTCCCCAAGGGCGCATACATGCATGCCGCCAGCTTCGCGTTCCGGATCATGCGCCACGAGGGGGCGTCCAGGGTGCCAAGGCTGATCTGCTGGTGCATCCTCGCTGTGAGTGCGCGGACTTCCTCGTAGTTCACTGGAGCGAGCAGCTCCGGGTTGTCCTGCGGCACTCGGTCAATGCGCGAAGCTTGGTACACACTCTAGGCACTTACCTTCGGGGTGAATCGTAACGGTTCGTGGAATGTGACCAGAACATCGGAACGAAAGTGCTGCCGGTGCCTGTAAATGCATGACGAAACCGTTGTGAAGACAAGTCTGAGTGCAACTCACATGTAAGTAACTGAACATGTTTGAACAAGGACCTCGAAGTCGGGCTTGTCTCGATTGCGCGAGAGGACATCAGAGACAAGTCGAGCGACTAAGGATAACATGCATCAAATGGTGTTCGTGACTTCAGCAACCATTCACACATACCTCCAGTCTTGAGCGGAGCGATAGTCGGGTGGTACCTGCTCATCCCCTCTGGAAACAGGCACACCGCATCACCGTGCTCTAAGGCCTACAGAGTGCGTGGCGGCGCAGATGAGGCCCTGCCGCGCAGATGTGAGGCATAGTGTGTCGGACTCACTTCGATGAGGTGCTGCATGACCGCAGAGTTGTCGGCGTCGCCATTTGGAAAGTCCTGTCGCCGCTTGATAGGCACGGTGCCCGCAGACTCGATCAGCCAGCTGGTGAATGTCTTCCTGCCAAACTGTGTCGACTTGGCTGTGAGGCGCAGGAGATTTCGTCTCTGCCATTGATCAGATGGCCGTCCTGAGCTTCGCGCGAAGTACACACCTTGGACGGGATCGCCGTGACGAGGAGGCTGGCTCGGGGACTAGGGTAAGTCATAGTAAGAAGTGCCCTGACCGGGCTACTCACAGCGCGTCCGTTAGCGAGTTACTGTGGTTCGCACATACGATACTACGTGGCATTCAGTCTCCTGCGTCCTTCGGAGTGTACCCAACCACGTACCAAGGCTTGCCTCTGGGCGGTATTACGTGTGCATTTTCGACGACTATGGTGCCGTAGAAGATCTTCAGCACGAACTTGAACAATAGTCTGCAGTCCAGCATCACGTCTCAAGTCAGGCTGAGTTGCCTCGGCTGGAACACGAACACAAACACGGACCTGATGAAGAAGTATGACCAAGGCGTAGGTGTTCCGTTGGGCATGCCAGTCAAAATAGTATATGTTGGTCCGGTCAGACGTTATGCAGGGCTGGTTGAAATGGTTGTGTAAGATAGTTTCAGCATACGAAGAGCAGGCGAGCGTGTCGGGGGTTCGGAAGAAAGAAAAGCGCGTTCACTGCGGATGGGCGACCGAAGGCGTGGTCGTCGTGTGGTGCGCTCAATGGAGCACACAGCCATGACCAACGTTCGCGGCCGCTGAGTTTGAGCGCCCAAACGCGCCGCGGCCGCCAAGCCGCCATTCTCCATGTCGCAGTGGCGCACGTGTTTACCCCACACCCGAGGCAACAAGCGCCTGCAGGGAAACGATACTACATTATCATGTAGTGTCCATATTGACTTGGTCCAGCAACAACCCTGACCGGAGGAGACGAGACAGCCCTCGTGTCTCTTCGATGCCATTGCCGCGCTGAAACTCAAGTCACGACAAGTAGGATGAATGTCTCGCTGTGCGCCGGTTCAGGCTGGCAGCATAGGGCCGTCGGCCAGACACTGGCAGGCAGCCCTACGGAATGCGACTGAGAGACGGGCACCGTTCTTGCTTCGCATAGCCCATCCCGCGAGGGCACGGGACTTTCGACGCTTGGTACTGAGATCCCCACGACGGGGACTAGACGAACGCGGCAGAAGGCAGAGTGCTGCTGTGGCTTGAAGTAGGCGTAATAGCGGCGCACAAGCTCGAGATCCTTATGGAGTAGGGCGAACTCTCACATTTTTGTAGCTGTTATGGATGTACCGAGTTGGCCAACCCATCTCGATTCAAACTGCATGGTGGCGGTGACGTGCGGCCATAAAACATTTGTTTCACGGTGTTTGTCAGAGAAGCACGTTGCGGCGACGTGATCTTCCGAGCCATATTGGCCTATGCCGTGAAATGACTGTAATTTCATAGGAACTACGATAGGTTGTCATTCCAACGCGTGACGTTTGTTGGGCATCGCGCCAGTGAGCTCTCAGTGGTGGATTTTCCACGCAGGCTCGTGGCCATAGTGGATGGTCGGGATACCTGCAGGTGGGTTAGGGCCCACGTCCACGCAATGAGCCTCAAAGTGATCCGCCAGGTGGTCGGGGATGACGAGTTGATTCGGGCCAGGCTCTGCAAGCAGCACATGAGTACAGAGGCCACGTAAGACAGAAATGAAGACAAGCGCACTCTCCGGGTCAAGCGGTCCAAATTTGATGGCGTTGGAGTCTTTCTTTCCAGTCTTTCTTTCGATGTACTTCTGTCTCTCCTCTTCCGACACATGGTCACCGATGAGGTGGTCTGGCATCCAAACCTAGCATGGGTTTCGGCAAGTGTAAACAGATCTGCCACTCTAAAGACCCTGGCGCTCAACAGACTCACCTTCGTTATCACGAGTCGCCAGTTGGCAGATTCCTTCGCGTAGATCGCGCACACCTGCTCCTTTTTCTTGGTGGAGTGCGCGTTCCAATGTGCGAAGATGTTCGCGCTTAAGTGATGTATCGCGCAAAGTCAGTTCAGAAGGATAGACATTGATGGGGGGACGAGCGTACGTGAGCCAATCATCCGTAACATACAGACCGGGCCCTGCCAGCACTGCCTTAGTAGATCGCAAGAGGTCACATCCAGGCATGCACATACCGAGATGCTGGCCGGATCCTGACGCTCTTCCTCGCTTAGGCTTCACAATCTTCCCTGCCTTCTTCCATGACTTAGCAGTTTTCTGTAGTCAATCATGTTAACGTAGAAGTGCGGTAGATCATAACGAGCGCGTACGATGTTTGTGCCATGCCATCCGATGAACTCTGTAAGAAAAAAAGAAAAAATTGTTTGCTACCTCGCGTCTTGTTAGCAAGAAATGCCTTACCCTTGTTGGTCCGTCGGCTAAGGTATATCGGCGAGTCGACAGCGCGTAAGTACAGGTCTGAAGAAGGGTACAATTCCCTGAACTGGTGGCGTTCCAAGATAGGGGCTGCATGGGTTGCCATCGTGAAGTACAGAACGATGCCCAGCAGGAGGGAAAGGAGGCGGTTCATGGTGTTGTCCTTCGTATTAGATAGAATATGATAAAGGCTGCACAGCTGGACAACCTTCAGTCAGAGTCTGCGTGAAGAGAGACGTCGGGAGCTCAACTCACCAGCAAGAATTAGGGAAGGGAAAGAAAGAAAAGGCTCTTAGTAGAGATAATGCCAGTACCTCTAAGGGTCGAGTCCCTGCCTTGCGTCTTATATGTCGGATCATGACATCAGATATCCCCCTCATCAGAAAACTGGGCGGTCGGTGCCGGATGCTATCCGGCGTACTTACCACCCACTATTAATCATGCACGCCCCGGGCCGGCTCCAGATGCTCGTCGGGCAGGGAGAAGCTGTCTCCCAAGGAGTTGCCATGCGCGCGTCAGAAAGGGGGGTTGTAAACTGTTAGAATGGTGTTTGAACACGTCAACCCGCAGGGGAAGGTCGGGGAAAGGCGCCACTGGCAGCCGCAGCGCGGCCGTGATGTGTTCGATCGGTAAAAGTTGGATCTGAGATCCGAGTATTAGCCTACTTATTAGCGGGCAACGGAACGCATCGCCACAGCCACTGGCACCGCCACAACTCGCCATGCACTTGGGTTATGGCTCACGCTTGTCATGGTGAACTGCATAATAGTCCTCTCGCCTGCAGCCTGATCCCTGCTTTTGCCTCTTATACGTATTGGCGTGCAGTCTGTCGCGACCCACTGCCAACCATCATCCCACCCCCGAGTCAGGCTAAACCCATGCCCATCCGCGACTTCTCCAGCCCGGCCTTTGCTAATGGCTACATCCACTTCGCTCTCGCGCGCAAGGAAGATACGAATCGTAATCAATACATGCTTGTCCTGGCAAGAGGCTACGGCATGGCGGCAACCCACAAAGGCGCCACACTGAACAGCTCGACGCCTTCCGCTGACGCGCCTGCGCTCTCCTCCGCCGGTCACCCACTCATATGGTTCGACGCAGACTGGGAACGCGACCCGAGCGATGCCACCTTTCCAGAAGGAGGCCTGCTGAACGCGCTGCTAGCAGCCGAGCCTCCCGTCATACGGACGACCGGGCGCACGCGCACCCAGTCCACCAACAAGCGTGGAGAGCGGGAGGTTCAAGAGATAGAGATCCTCCTTGAAGAGGACGAACTTGCACACATTTGCTACTACTGTGGCGATGTCGAGCTACTAGAAGGAGACCGCTGGCAACGGCGTAACGATGATGCGACGAATCCTGCGTATTGCTGCACCACGGTAAGTTGACGTCATTCGATGTCTCCTGAGAGGCTGACCCGAGGGTTCGGATGTAGTGTTTAGGGCAGAGCGCCCTTCGTAGGACATGGAACACGGCATTGAGGCGATGGCATTGATAAAGCGATCAGAGAGCCCTCGTAGGCATCGCGTTATCCATCGTATCATGCTATGATGTCATTCCGTCCGAGGTTTATCTCATTCGAGGCACTACTGCTAGAGGAGGCTAGAGGCTGCTTGACTTGCATGCTGAGCGAATCCACGACGCGCTACGACTCGTGAATTGAACATGACACTGGGCAGCGCGCGCGCGACGATCGCGACATGCCGCAACACCGGTAGCGAGGCCATCAGCCGCAAATGTGCCAATAATACAGTTGCGAAAGGGGGCCAATCATTTGCAACTCCACAGAACCTACCTTTTGGCGAGCATCTGGGATATCTCACAAGCCTCTGCTAATACGCAATATAGGAGGACGGCCCTGTGTTTGATCATCTATACGGGCAACACTAGGTACGCTCAGAGTTGGCGGAGCTCAGCTCCG
Source organism: Fomitopsis pinicola (assembly GCA_001931775.1). NCBI lineage: Eukaryota > Fungi > Basidiomycota > Agaricomycetes > Polyporales > Fomitopsidaceae > Fomitopsis > Fomitopsis pinicola. Next base: position 31,753 of record MPVS01000104.1, on the reverse strand, counting down.
GGGAGCTCGTCTCCGGCGCCTGCGTAGCGGGCGCGCCACAGCGGAACCCCAGCTCCGCGCCAGATTTTCGCAATCGGATTGGTGCCACCGTGAGGATGTACGTCACGCTGTGACTGTAGTCACTCGCACTTCGCGTCGTACTGCACCTCCTCATGCACTGTACAAACAGCTCTTCAGTATTCAAGATATGCATTGGAGTCATACAGTAAGTAAATGAGTGCTAGAAGCAATAGGCAAACCCACGGACTCGGATGTGATACATTCTGTTGGTGCGATCCAAATCAGGCAAGTGGTGTTCACCAGCGTTATGAAGGTCTCACTACTGTTGCACTACCCTATATACTCGCTTTGATAACACAGAATACTATTCATGAGCACACAGAACTCCCATAAAGATATTCTAGTGCTAGTCCAGAGTGCCGTAACCTTGTTTATGAGGACACACAGCTCGAGTCACGTGGTATAAAAAGTGACCAAGACGTGCAGTCCTAATTGAAAGCCCATGTACTCCAAGAGCCCAACTAGAAGAAATACATGCACATGAAGCCTCGTTAAACCTACTCTGGTATGGAGGTTCTCATGAGTTCGAACAATTGACATAACGTTCGAAATGCACCGTCACCAGCAGCCATGAATGTAAACCCTATATCTGGGTTTCCGCTGCATTTCACGGGCCCGCTGCGGCGCGCGCACTACGCAGGCGCCGGAGACGAGCTCCCCGGAGCTGAGCTCCGCCAACTCTGAGCGTACCTACTTCTGTTGCGCATGTTGCGTTGCCCGGTCTTAGACGATGCCAGAGGACCGTACCACGCTATGCTGCAGCAGTGGCAGCGGCGATGTGCACAAATGGGATGAGAGGAAAAGCACCGGATGGGCATTGGTCACCCCACAAATTGGGAACACGCGTGTAGTGCTTGTGAGGTGAGGAACAACAGTAATGGACCCTTGGTTCTACCCCTGCCGTCGAGTTCAGTGAATATACAGCGAGAAATGGTAATTATAACGAGACAACGAGGGGTCAATATAACGAGGCGAGGAGGGTACACTGGCATACGCCTCGACGAGTATCAGGCGGTGCCAATGCGGGACTTGAGCTATCGAGAACACTTAAGTCGACTGATACTACATTACAATTCCCTCGTTCAACATGCGGTACAGGGACATCTTCCACTGATCAGCCATTCTTTGCTCTACTAGTAGGGCATTCTGGTCCAAGTGGAAAGCTATCGGCACAACGTTCGTCAAGCCCCCCTCAGGTAAATCAGGGTCCACGAGGTGCATCGCAACGAGCATGGCACCGCGCGGACCATTCTCTCGCGATGTGTTCTCCCTGCAGGTACGAACGCAAAGGCGCAGCGCTTCACGTCGGGTTTCGGGGATCCAGTCCATGGTTTCGAGCTGCACATCCACAGCGAAGAACCGTGTTTCGAGGCGCGCGCGCTGAGCGTTTGGTCGAGGTCGCAGGCGGATGAAGAGTACGTCCTCGCGTACTTGGGCGGTGGCAACAGGGTCTGTGGTGTGTGGGGGCAGGTAAAAGTGGCAGACACTGAGGGAAGCAGCAACTCCGATGGTGCTACGGTGCTTGCGCGTGAAGTCGCGCAGCGCCTCTAAGCGCTCCACCTCGTTGACACCAGTGGCAGGACGAGAGTCAAGTTCGGCGGACAACTCCTGGTGCATCTTGCACATTATTCTGTGTGCGGGCCAGGCTGCTTCCTGACACTTCTTATCCTGCAATGTTCTTAGGTGTCAATGTCTAGCTGACTTCGAGGCGCAAGGGAGAGCCATCAACGTACGCAGTATCTAGCCACCTTGCATGCACCGCATTTTCTCATCGTCTGCCCGTCCTGCTCTGGCTTGTTGCAGTACTGGCAAACACGGCAAAGCCGACTGATAGATTCGCTCGGATTTGACAGGGGGTGTCTCCGTGTCTCGTTAGGAGCAGGAGGGATACTATGCATAATGAGTGACGAGTGGGACTCTTCGAGACTGTTCATGGAGATACAGCGTGAGTTGAGATGTCGTGGGCAATACGGCGACGCCAAAAGATACTGTGACGAGGCTGAGGGTGCTGTATGTGGGGTTGCGTTGAGAGACTGGACTACTGGCGAGCAGACCTGCGGCTGCAGGAAGCATCGAAATCCGGGCCAAACAAGATAAGGTTACGGCCACGCCGTCCAGTATAGTTCAGCCCGGCGTGTACATCAGTACGTTTGCGCGCGAGGTCCATGTATCTTGTATATCGCCTCAAGATATGCCTGAAGCCTGCGGTCCAAAACTGTCTTATAGAAGGGCGACTTGTCGAAGTGGAGGAGATGACGCGAATAAGTATTCCGCAAGCGCGCTTTCGCGCGCATTGGGCAACGACTCCGAGGCGGCGCTCACGCGCACGTGCCGATATACATAGGCGTAGGGCGGCGGCCTATGCCAGTACTCACGGCCTACCTGTTCCTCATCGTCCCGACTACTCTGTCAGTGTATATAAGTGCCCAAGGCGACGATTGGACCTGCCATAGAAGACCAATAGGGCTGGCTTACCCAGACTACCGCCGCTGGAGAGAGAGGGCAATTGATTGGCATACCGCTCAATAGGTTCTTTCGCAGTCAAACTCTCTGTTATTATTGACTCCTCCATTTACCGTCGTTGCCTGCAGTCAGGGCCTCCGAATCGAGTCAGACCGATCCCTTCCACACCGGCGTGAGGTAGGCAAGAGATACCTAGAATCATACATTGTTCTCATATAAAGGCTGCACCGCCGATGGCCTATGTATAGGCTCCTCTGCATTCTGCGATACATGCCGCACCTATCATATGATAACAATCGGTACTGTACCATCTTGGGAGCACAACAGTGGTGAGAGGTATTCACCTCGACTTGAGTCAGATCAACCACGATGGGGCATACCACAACCGGGATCCCATATTATATCTATCATAGATATACTGTACTGTTTCAAACACGTTACATAGCTTCAAGAAAATTTTTTGAGCGGAAGTAATATATCTTCATACCCTGGGCACACCCTGCACAACACGCGGGTACGCCGACGCGATCATCCCAAACAGCGCCGGTGCGCGGTACGCCAGCACCTGCGGGTCTTCGCCCAGCCCCACAAATCTGCCCCGAGTCAGCCTCGACGCCGCTCGGAAACCCAAGAGGAAACACGTACATGGTCGAAACGCCTGCCTCGATAGCCGACGAGAGCGTCATCACTGTCGCGCATACCGATCAGCCACAGCAGAGACAAGACACGTGGTCCGGGTACGTACTGCATTGCAGGCCAATGAGGAATGAGAAGAGGAGCACAGGCGCGGTGTACTGCCCATCGGTGTTGTACGACGGGTGTGTGTCTGCATGGGGTTGGGTCAGCACCTTGGACGGCTCCGTATACATGAGGCACAGATGACTCACAGCGCAGATATAGGTATGCAAATAGTGAGCACAGCATGCCTACCGCGTATGCTCCCCACGTGAGAGCTTGCAGGATTGGGTTGAGCAGGTGTGCGTGACATGTCGATAGAAATGATGGACACTCACTCATGCCGACGAGCGAGTCGTTCACCAATGCGTCGACTCCGCGATCGCGCAGGAGATGCCAGGCGCTCTGTGCAGCCTGCATGTACGGCTTCCCGTAGAGCGCTGCAAGCCAGGCGTGAGCGTCTCGCGTCTCGTTCCACACACTCATAAGGGCTCACCAATTTCGATGTATGCGTATCTAGCACGCGGTCAGCCTGCGAAAAAAACCCCTGCCTAAGAGTCGGAATGGGCTCACCTGTTGAAGTACTGCACCATCCCCTCGATGCAGCCGACGATGCACTCCGCGCAGCAAGCGAGGCACACCTCCACCGCTGCGGTCGCTCTGTAAGCGCACAATGAACGGCATCCATCACATGAAAGAGACTCACGGTGTCCCTCCGCGTTCGCGTTGTTCCGGATGGCATTCAGTATGAGCCTGATGATGTCCAGCAGAGTCACAATGAGCGATCCAAAGGCGATTGAGCCGAGCGAGAGTGTCGAGGCGCGTCCGAACGAAGACAAGGTCGGGTGCCGGGGCTATAAGAGTAGTACGTTGCGGTCAGAATAGCTACATGGGAAGAAATAGTCTCGGTACGAACCATCGCGCCCTGGTCGCGAGGGCCGAAGTAATACCACGCTAAATGTTACGTCAGCATCCGACTATCAATGAGCGAAGACTCGGATTTGTTAGACCTACACCCGAAGGGCCCGCCGGCCAGCGTCGCAAGAGCGACGTTACCAATAACTTGGGATGTCCAGAGGTACGAGAACGTCGCGTAGAAGATTAGGCCAGCGACCTTGCCACCGGAGCAGGACGAGCCAGAGCCGCACGCTATATCACGGCGTGCTTGTTAGCGAAACAATGCGAACGAGGTAAAGCAGACGCATACATGGATTTCCGGGCGTCCACTTTGCATAGCTGTGTTGCATGGGAAGGTCAGTCAAGGGGGCACGAGATGCGCTTGCGCCCAACGTACATAGCAATGACGCTGAACGTGTACCACCTAGCCGTCATGTTAGCTTTAGTACTCGGAATCCTAACTGATGCTCCTACTCACACACTCCACGCCGCCTGCATGATAAGTGCCGTGAACGCGACGCCATATACGCTCCAGTGGTGCTTCGCAACGTCCATGACGACTTGCAGGAGCAGTGAGGCGAGCGGGATGCGGGCACGATATCCGAAGTAGGCGAAGATCGAGAAAAGTGCGATGATAGTGAAGATGATCGCCCCGGCTGTGCGGAAAGCGCGTGAGTCTCGTACGGAGCATGTACTGAGCAAGAACACGCTATACGTACACCAGTAATGTGTCACCCAGTAGTACACGCATATACCGCTGAGCAATGGAGTCAGATCCTTCGTTCGCGAGAGTTGAGACGACAGACGTACATATTCAGTGCGATTGATAGGATAAGGGTGAAGTGCATGATGAAACGCGTGAAGAAGCGCGTCAGGATGAGATATATCGTAGACAACACAAGAGCGGCCGCTGTAATGAACAGAAGCAGGTAGACGGTATGGCTGCCAGGCGCGCCTTCAGCATGCAGTTCAGCAAAACAGTAGTACAGCGGGCAACTCACTAGTCAAGGGTTACGCTAGTCCCTGAGCTACGGCCGACACCACCGCCTAGGCCACCGTTCTTGACCCATTGGTTAAGAGCAATCCCCGACAGCGCGATGAACCCAAAAAACTACGCCCGGAGTCAGCCCCTTTGCTTTAGATCGGCTCATTGTGCGATAAAACATACCTGCGCCACGAAGAAAATCAGGAACAACGGGTCGTTGACACGCTTCCTCGGTCTGAAACGGTCCCCTTCGTACGGCGACTTCTGGCCACCGCCATACTCGTCTGTGGGCGGTCCTACAGGAGGCGCGTATTGAGGCGCGTAGTTGGGTGTCGGCCCGGGTGCGTAAGGCCCGCCCTTTCCGGCGTTCCAGTTGGGCATTCTGTATCGTGACGTCTAAAGCAGGCCGAGGTAGATCAAGCAAGGGTCCGAGCAAAGACGCCGAGCAGGGTCAACGTTCTGAAGGCGACTGGAGGGAGAGGCTGGTCGTGGTCAGAGTCGTGAGGGGGTCGTGGCAAGCAGGAGGCAGGAGGCGAACCGAACAAAGGACGCGTGCCCGAAGCTAAAACGCAGACGCGCTTTCCGGAAGGGCGGCGAGGATGGGCTGGGCATTGAGACGAACGTCTGAGTCGCGAATGACTGAGTCGGCGCCACCAACCTTCGCATCGTGACATCATTCCACCTGCCACCGCCCCCATGAGGCAACTACCGTCCCGGGGACCAGATCCAGATCGTCTCAAACACTGCGGCTCGTGGCGCGCGGATATTGATGGTTCAGGGACCGCCGCTTCCTGACATTGACGAAGGAAGATCACACGATCTCTGACCAGAAACTGCACTGGTGTGCTAAGAAGGAGGAGGAAGAGGTCAGTCGATTTAGCCTCCGATCACCGAAGGGATAAATTATGCTCTTAGTAGCATTATAGCTGACAAGTACAATGATTGCCAGGTACAAATCGATGAGTGATTCTCACCTAAGACTTCTGGTGCACTCGGGCACATCGACTCCCACTTAGACCGCAATGTGGGTACCGCCTGGAATCAACGCTTCCTCGTCATGACAACTTGAATGTACGTTGACTCTACTCTCTGCATGACCACCGGGTCGCGCAAAGTGACAGTCAACTTCGGCTCATTTGTGCATGCCAGTGTCGCGTATATGTGCGGATGTACACCATTCCCGATATTAACACATCGCCGAATGCGGTCACTACCGTACCCGTCGTATTTAGTGACACCCCTACAATACAATTAATCAGACTTTGTCCTTGTATACGTGCGGTGTATGCATGCAAGACCCGTGAATCAGCAACGAGGGAACGATACGAGAAAACAGTGACACAAAGGGACAAGAACATAGACCAGGTACGAATGCTGTATCGTAATACAGCGCACGTGTTCTGAGAAGGGAAAAGTGTAGCGCATGCATGCAGTTAGCGACAGAACACGCTACAAGAGTAAGGGTAAGGGATAGCGTACCTGAGACATCCAATACAAAACATCCTAGTGGGAAGGCTCTGGCGCGATCACGCCTGGCGGGTTCCTGAAGCGAGTAACCAGGACCGTGACATTATCGGTCGAGTAGTTCTTGTATGCGTAGTCAAGCAGCTCCTCCGCCGCTCTTCTGCAATCCGAGATATTGCGCACAAGCTCGCACGCCTTCTGATCTTCAACCACATCCCACAACTGCAGAGACCCGTGAGAAGCGAATCATATGTACTTGGAATATGCGACGCACCCCGTCACAGGCCAAGATCAAGAACTCGTCCTCCTCAGTCAGCTCCGTCTCCGTGGTGTACGGCGCACCAACGACGTACTCCTTCATCGACGAGTCGCCCAGACTTCTTGTTACGGCGAGCACACCGTTGACTCGCCCACTCATGACGAAGCCACCAGCATCCATGATCCGCTTCGCCTCCTGCTTGTCCGAGCCCTTGTGGTCGTACGTCAACCGGATCGCCCGCCCTGCGCGGCACAGCACGCCCCGCGCGTCGCCGACGTTGGCGCAGTAGAGAACCCGCCGCACCGCGGCGTTGACAGGCAGCGGCCACGCGTTCTTCCCCTCCCCGGAGTGCGAGTCATGTATCGTGGGCGACGACGGGTGATCGTGTCCGCTTTTGAAGAAGTTCTTGATTCGGCTCCGATTGGTGGTCTTCTCGTCGCCCTCGCTCTGCTCCGCTTCAGGATGCATGTCCTTGAGTGCGGTCTCGATCGGATCGAACTGAGGAGGGAGGAAGGACTGCATGCCGTCTGCGTCCTCGAGGCGGAGGAACGCAGTCACGGCGGTGCACCCTGCGTGCATTTTGCCATCCGACTCTTCTGACAGCCGGGAAAGGTGGCCGTCGACATCGTGGAACGTGGTATTGAACACATCTGGGATGGGCGCGGCCGGATCGCGCTTGATCGCCTCGAGGAAACACTGCGTAGGCACAACATATAAGTAGCTGCGGCGTTACCACGAGACGGCAATGCGCGAGGACCCCTAACAATTGGTGGGGAGGTCTGATACCGAGCTCGGAGTTTGTCTGGACACGTCATTTCCTGTCATGTTCAAAAGGAAATAGGCCGCTAGCCATGTACAGGCCCCGGTATCTTTGGACTGGGAGCGAGGGCTCGCAGCATACAGCATATGTTGTTCTGTATCGGAACGTGCATCGGGCCTACGCCTACCCAACGCCGACCTTTTCCTGCACAAAGACAACCAACGCTCCCGTGTGCGTGGCGTTTGTCCGGCTGAGGATCAGACCTCCAGACGCATTGTCGGGGGTCTTGAAGTGCGTCGATGGACTCACCGTGGAGAAATTGGCGCCGCACCACTCCGCCGCTTGCTTTCCCGCGTGGCCGTCGAAGATGGCGAAGAAGCCCTGGCCGTAGATTCCCGCGAACGGTACTGTAATGGTGTGTGCGTCCTCCATGGTCCGTCGGGGACCCTTCGAGTCGGTGACTGAGCATTTAAAGGACAAATTTGCCAGATAGGCGTCATATTCTGAAGAGCTGTGGCACATTGAGTCTCTACAAGAAAACAAGCAAATGAAGGCTCACCCGTTGGCTGAGGTACCTGAAGACGATATATCATGTTAGTGGTCAATGCATGCAAGCCAGATGACTCAAGTGTGCACGTACTGTTCCCGTTCGTATTCGTTAGGACGCGAGACATGGTGTGAGTATGTGGAGGTTAGGAGGGAAGTGCGGGCCACGTTCAATAAGGAGGATAGGCGAACAAGGCGGGAGCAGGTGGGGTTCTTATGGCGGCGCAGTGGAGGAAGAGGCAGAGCAGGCGCCGGGCGCCATGCGGACAAGCGTCATGGCACGTGCAGCCGTTGTGCGCGTTACCGTCACGGCTTTGTCTTCCGCCACAGAGAAATGAATTGATTTCGATCGCTCTGCCTTGTGCTCGCCGCATTCCCTTGTCCTCCTCGGCCACAGCCTGACAACCACGCATATAGTCGCACTGCACTGCACACACCCGCGCACACTTCATCGCTCATGTCGAGCACATACTGCTACATGTACGTGCAGGCGATGTTCCTGCGAGTACGCACCGCCGCATACTTGACTTCGACAGCATCGCATCACCCACCGCAAGGTTATACCAGCGGCTGACAGGCCAAAGCAGGAGCTCGGAGCTCAGCTTAGGTCAGTATGTGACCCTTGTGTGCGCCTCTACCAGAGCCCAGGTCTCTCCATCTGAATTGTGTCCATTAGCGTTGGTGGGGTATACTGAGGCACAGCCGTCATCGGGCGCACAGGACAATACGGGGCTATACATGTGGCCGCCCACATCCTGCTGCGAGGGCGATACCGTGTCCGAGATGGGCTGGTGACAGCAAGGTGTGTTAATAGATCATTTGGAATTTGTCCAGCAAGCGTTCACGCAAAGGTTGTACAGAGCAGGGATGGCATTTACGCATGACTGCAGGGACGGCATACACATACTGACATGGTCATGAATCAACTTAGCTATATAAACTAAACAGCATCGAGGAACGGGAGAGACACAAGGATGACGAGAGGAAACTGGAAAACCAAGGAGACGGCGGAGAGCCAGCTGACAAGTGCGCAACCCAGCTATGAGCACAAGAGTCACTAATACCCTGCCCCAGAACTGCCGACAACCTGACGCGCTTGCAGCGATGGTGACGCCATCGGCGGTTGTGGCGACCGTGTTGGCGACCCCTGCACCTGTGTCGCGGCCAGCGAGCTGTTGAGCAGGTGCGGCGACGGCGTGAGAGGCGTCGCCATCCGCGCTGCCATGTGCGGGTTCGCTGGCGACGCCCGACCTTGTGGCTGGCCCATATGTGCTCCGGAAACGGCCATGTTGCGCGACATGGGCGTGCGCATCCCGCTTGCTGACGGCGTGCGCACGGGCACGGAAGGCATCGGCGGCGACATCGCAGGCGGCGGCATGCTCTCAATGCTGTTCATCTCCGCAGTGTTCGCAGAGGGAGGACGCTGCTGTTGGTGTTGCTGTTGGGCGACGGCCGGGGTGGCCCACTGCATGTGTCGGACATTAGCGAACTGTGCATAGTTCGGGTGACCATTCTGGATTACATGACCGAGATAAGCCGGGGTACGGAGTTGCAGGTTCGGATTATTCGCTTGCGCGGAGGTATCGGGGGCGGGAGCCATGGACGCATACGCAGACTTCATCGTCTGCATTTGCTGAATGGTCAACCCGCCGGTACGGTTGTTGGCATGCATGTAAGTGGCATTCGGGATAGCGGAGTAGGCATTAACGGTCGGGATATGGTAGCCGTTCGAGACCGCGGGCATAGCGACCGCCTGTGGAGGTTGAGGCTTTGCGCGCATAGGCGAAGTATTAGTGGTGGAAGCGTCTGCAGCTTGCTGTACGGGCGATCCTTGCTGACGAGCGTGGGGACTCTGCGGAGGCGCGGGTGACTTGACCAGTTGTTCAGCACTATCCGTGCGCCCATTGACGTCGTGATTACCGTTCATCTGAGCAACAGCGGATGGAGCCGGGGGCGACGCCTGCACGTTGATGGCTGGCAAGGATGGCACCCGCATACCCCCGTTGGAAATGCGCATATGCGGAATTGCAGGAGGCGCCATCTGCTTCAGCTGCGCCGCAACGGACACTGGCGTGCCCGCCTGCGAGATCGAGGGGCCGGAGCTCGAATGGGACGATGCCATCGGACGAGCAGGGGTCGCAAGCGGCGGAGGGTGTCGCACGGGTTGCCTAGTGACAACCGTTTGCCGGATTGGAACGATCTGCTGCTGACGACCATCACTTGTGGTGTACATGATCGTCGAGTCTGTCAGGAGGCCCGACATGTCCTTCTCGGATAGCAGCGTCATACGTTGAGTAAGATACCTAATGGATCGTCAGTGGCACTGCCAAAAATCTACGTGCTTGCACTTACTTCGGGGCATAGTCATCGACGAGGACGCGGTCCTTTTCGTCCGGGCCCTCGGGGCCCACAGCAGGAACATCGTCGGCGTCGAACCTCCACCGTTCCCGAAGGCGTCGTTTGCGTTCCTGCTCCTCTAAATCATCGTCTTCGTCTGATGAGATGATCGACGATGGCATCGATGCATAACGTCGATCTAGATGGAGACGTCCACCGCGTCCGACGCGTAGGCGACCTGCCACGGCGGGCGCTCGAGGCGCTCGAATAGAGGAAGGAGAGGGCGACGCGGAAGATGACGACGACGGTAACGAAGCTTGCTGTTCCTTCAGATACTTGTACAGCCTGCACGCATACGGGGCTTGATACGGTTGGTATGGGGCCTGTAAATAATATGTGAATGTATGCGACTATAGCACAGACTCAGCACTTACGTCGACATAGTCTTCCCACTTCTGGTCTTTCTCCTTCCGCTTGGCCATGTCTTGCTCGACTTGTAGCTGGATCTCTGCTAGCCGCTCCTTCGGGCGAATCGCCATCTCTGCACGAGCCGCAGGTGAGGGCAGCTCGTTGTCCCGCGTTCGTATTTTAAGGGGGAGACGACTGCGACGTGCATTAGCGGCAGTAACCACGCGTTGCGGAACTGGACATACGCGGTCTCTGTCTTTGGCTTCTTCGCCACTCGTTCCTTGTCGTGGAACAAGTCCTCATCTTCCTTTGTGCCCAACCCGGGGAACCTCCGCTTGAGGTCGACGAGCTTGCATCGTTTGTCCCAGATGGCGTTGCCATGTGCGACCGCGTCGCGCTTCCGCACCTCTCGTTGGAGGACGCTGTTCGCGAGGTCGAACGCCGTCGTAAGCTCGCTCTGCAAGCGCGTCATCTTGTCCGAGTAGGTTGCCTGTTGCGCACGAGTCTTGCGAATCGCCTTGATCTCGCGGCGGCGGAAACATATGTACGACTCATTCCTGGTATCGGTCTCGTCGAGCTGTTGACAATCAGTACGTAAATGTCAGCGTCCGACACACTTTAACGCCACTCACATTGACAGCAGGTATAATGGGATGGCCCCCACGTTCCAAGCGCCGCTCCCGCCAATGCGGATAAATAGTGCGGGCAAGTCGAGTTAAATGAGCCGGCGTGAGCACCCGCACCCAGTCCGGAACATTGTAGAGAGCAAACATAGAGGGCTTCAAGTCATCCATGAACGTGTCTTGGTATTCACTAAACGGTGGGAACGGCGTGCCCAGTTCGAGTCCCTACATCACACGGCAAGTCCATAAAACACGCCAACACGAGACAAGAATGAGGACTAACATGGTGCAGGAACTCGGTCTTCTCATGGGTCACCTTCTCAAATATTGCCATCACAAGCTCGAACTCGTCTTCAGACATGTGGACGGGCTGAGGGATATCGGGGTCCTTGCCCTTCGCTTTGGAAGCCCTCCCTGAGCGTGTACTAGCGCCCGACATAGCGCCTTGCGCGCTGGTGCCTTCACCACCAGCCTCGGCGTTGTTGCGTTCGAGCCAATCCTCGTCACGCTCGTCCATGTAATATATGAATCCGTTTGCAAGCGCAAATAGCGTGGACTCCTCCACCGTGTCTGAGAACTTGAGGTACGTGACCGGGTCCTTCCATCGTCTAGAAGGATACAACTCTTCATAGTTGTCCACAAGCCCGGTGCTGTCAGGGGTTGGGATGTAAGCCGCCGGCGCCGGGTTATCCTTCTCGGACCCTCTGGTGGATCGTGCGCTGGACTGGTAGCGTGTGGCCGCCGCAGACAATACAGCCTGCAAGTGGTGTTCCTATTTAGGGAAGCGAGGGCGCTTAGTCAGCATTCCGCGGATTGTGTTCCCACGCCGACAGCCAATCAGAGGATGCCACACAGTGGCTTTCAACAAGGGCGCGCACAGCGAGCACAGCGGGGACCAGAGTACTCACATTTGCATCCTCAGCGTCCACGCCGGCCGTAGACACAACTCTCGCCTTTTCCTCGTCTTCATCGAGCACGATCGGGTCCGCATCGATGCTCTCAGTGATGACCTTGAGACGAGTCTTGTTTGTGACGCGGTTGCGGTTGCGGAGGGTGGAAGGGCCTGCGTTGTGGTTTCGGGGCATATCATGGAGCAAGGAAAGCCTCGAGGTGAAAAGATGTCGGTAGGCAGCGGGTAAAGTCGAGGAGCGTGGGCGGCGGCGACGCCTGGCGCGTTGTCGAGGTGTGGCCGGAGACGAAACCGGCCATTCGCGGACCGGCCCGTGCATTCACTTATCGGTCTGCTGACGTAACGGGAGACCACTACCATTTATGGATATGCAATAGACCACGAAAGATCATCGCAGCAGGGGGACAAGATCGCAAAGCGAGGGGCAATTCCAGGCAACTCCAGGGCAAGGGAGAAGCGAGGGATGTATTGTCAGTCATGTATAAGTCTGTGTAGGGAAGGTCGTTGCGTCAGTCACCGCATGCGGTCTCTCGCGGCGCTCCGATGAAGCGCAACGCAAGTGAAGAGATAGAACACTCACAAATACGAGCGACAGGCGCATACATCGCAAAACACGAGCTACAGCCAATGCCTTTATTCCTGACGGGCGGTTGACCACCGGCTTGATCCACAAATCTCCATGCGCTGATCTCCCTTTGAGTGACCGCAGGTAAGGCATTGAGCTGTGTGCGAATGAAGCACCGAGCGCAAGCTATTGAAGAGCAGTGAATTAATGAGATCAGTGCACACAGTACATATGCACGTAGAAAATGGTGGAAGACTCACCTGTTGATATTTCTCTCGACGCCCCTTGGTCAGAGGTCATAACGAGCGACGAGGTGATGACGGCTCGCCCTCCTCTATGACATCGGCTGGGTCATAGAAAAAGCAGAACGTACCCCTTTCGTGCACTCGTGTGTCGTTATCGACCTGAGGCGAAGGTAGAGGAGCGGGGGCATTTCAGAACACCCGTCCTTGAGCCCAGTCTGGCTACGAATGCTCGGAGCCATGGCCCCTCATGAGATGAGACTGATTCAGGGAACAGATGTGTGCAAGGAGAGGGGCTTGTGGAGGACAGTAGAGGGGTGACGAGGGTGCGGCGGTACGATGGGGAGGAGAGCGAAGAGATGCAGCCTTGTGTCGCACGCCCCGAGGCCCGACAGCCACCATCACGTGCCCTCATCTCACTGTGCAGTTGCAAGCGCTAAGTTAGACCCGGAGTGCCGTTTTGGGAGTCTGTGCTGGGCTTCCTCTACCTTCGCCTGGTTCACCCAATGCGATATCTTCTACCGTGCAGAAATCACATTATTTTCTATCTGTCTATCCGTGACCTCCCAGAGAGACAACATAAGTACCGTATATGATTTCAGCCTGCGGTAGTCAAGATCTAGATGAATCTGTTGACGGCGGCTGCCGAACAAGCAACTGGAGATCAGTCGGGCTGTCCTCTGCGCCATCGCACTTTGTCCGTTCCACATCTTTCGAGCGTGTCGAAACCTGTGGATGTCTCAGCAAGCAGCCGTACCTAAGCCTTCGCTCCAGGGGGTCCGTCTCAAAGCAAGGAAAGGTGCTGTTAAAGCCCACGCCAAACACGAACCCACGAGTGCGTCCCATCATCTCAGATCTCCAAGTGTGTCCCCTCACGCGCGCCCAAAGTCTTCAGAGACCAGCTCTACAAGCATCTCGAGACTGTTCCAGACAACGATTTCGAAGGCGTAACCAACAAGCTCGTACAAGCCGGCTCGACCCTTGAGTACCTCAAGTATGCAGACGCCCTATTCGAGATTTTGCTCATCGGCGGATTGCTGCAACCGGGCGGCAGCTACCTCGATGACGGCGCGCCGCCCTCCCCGTTCTCTATCCTCAAGGCCAAAGAGCCAGTGGAGGTGGCTGACGTGAAGCTGTATATCGACGTCTTGAACAAACTTATCAGGAGGTGAGTGATTTCCGTACTCCCAATGTGCTGGTAACGGAAACCACATACGTGCGAAGGTACAAATACTTGCAGAAGCCCTTGGAAGAGAGGGCCCTGCCTACCCTTCTCCAGTATATCAACAGATGGTCCGACGTTCAACGCGACAAAGTTGGCGTGGCAACTGCGCTCATGATTGCCCAAGGCTTAGCCAGTGCGAGTTGCCTGCAGAGTCTAACCAAAGATCACCTTGTGAAGAACGGTGTGTTGTATCCCAAAAACGAAGGTCGTTGTGAAAGCTGACTCTAGCGAAGACGTTGCCGTAACTGTCGTCACGACCATCTTCCGTGCCTACCTCATGGAGCAGTCCATGGACCACCTAGCGTCCGCCCTCAAGCGTGGTGGGATCAAGGACCTGGTCGCCTTCTTCCCAGAGAACAAACGTCAAGACAAGGCGCTCGAGGAGCATTTCCGCAAGGCCGGCCTGCCGCAAGTTGCAGAGTGGTGGACCAAGCGGCAGTACGCCTCTATGAAGGAGGATATCATCAGGACCCTACATGATGAGCTGGGCCATGGTACACCTCACGATGAGGCAGGTCTCTCTATCCCTGTTTGAGAGTTGAAGGTTGACCCTCTGGCTCTTCCCCTAGATCGTTGCTGCCATCAAGAGCAGACAGGAGGAACGGTCCCTCCCGGAGACAGAGTTGATTCAATGCATCTGGCAAGGACTCATCCTGTCTGTTGACTGGTCAGCGCGTCAGGACCAGAACGAGGCGCTCGCCATTCGCGAGATCACTGTACGGCATGCCCGCCCCACTCTCGCTACAAGCCCTGATGTTGTCTCTCCCTCAGGAATTCACGGATGTCCTCCAACCATTCTGCAACGGCCCGAAGTCAGAGGTCGCTCTAATCAATACTGTACAAGTGTACTGCTACGAGGATACGCGGATCATGAAAGCATTCCCCCAAATCCTCAAGGTAACTACTACTGTCGACAACGCTGGGCGTGTGACTGACGACGGTGGCAGGTGTTGTACAATAAGGACTGTATCTCTGACCAAGCCATTATTTATTGGCACCAGAAGGGTTCCAAGCCGCAGGGCAAGCAGCACTTTTTGCAGGCGACTGCGCCACTCGTTAAGGTATCACGCGCCGGTCTTCGCGTAGGTGCTCGTTCACTAACTTGTACGTCACTTCCAGTTCTTGCAAGAACAAGATAGCGATGAGGAAGAGGAGTAATGGTTCAGCTTCCTGGGCCGGCCGATGTACAAGCTAGCGCGCGTACGTCTGCACAATGTGCAGTATCAGCGAATTAGAATGAGAATCGCATTCGAGTAGTGCACGAATACATATGTACACGCGATACACATACATCGACGACCGGACAGTCGTACATCAACACAGCAAGTTTTGAGTATACAGAAAGGCTGCCAGGCCCGAAAGCAAAAAGAAACAATGCGCGTGTGCGCCTTCCACCCATAAGTATCACACTACAGGCTTCTTCATCACATGTCACCACGCCTCTGGCATTGGCGGGAAGTCGCCCTGCCAACCATTTGAGTTGTGCCCCATTTGCAGGAACATCCCGTCCGACCCATTCGACGGGAGCCCGAGGTCGGTCAAGCTCTGCAAGTATATGTCACGACCCGAGACCACGAACGAGCATGTCATTTGCAGACGGACCTGTTCCTGCAGCCAGACAGGTATGGCGGACGGACTGAACATCGCGCGGTCATTCGGCAGCGAGCCAGGCAGCATGCCCAGCTCCTCCACCGTGAACTGCAGCTGCGGCATAATCGCCGGGTCTATAAACGAAGGCGCCATCATGTCGGGCTGTCCCGGCATGCCGGGATGCCCGACTGGCGTCGCGACGCCGAGCTTGCGCTTCAGGCTAGCTAGCATGACACGGAGCGTGAGCGCATATCTGACAGGGCATGTCAATGAGTCGGTCAATGCTGTAGTAAAAGTACGATGTACCTTTCCGCAGCGACTTCAGAGAGTAATTCCGCCAGCTGCTCGACCTGCATAGTGATCGCGGCGAGGTCAAGCTCGCCGGGGTACAGATTCGCCATCTTCAGCAAGAAGAGCCCGGAGAAGGCAGCTGTCACGAGACTGTCATGTACAGCGTAACGAAGAGCAGCTCTGTAATACGAGGCGTCTGCATGAGCACCCATGAGAGCGCATGTGCGAGTACACTGACCTGTAGGTAGGCGAATTGAGAAGGTTGGACAGGCAGGCAGATGCAGCGTCTTTTGCCTGGAAGGCCAACTCCCGTTGCTCGAACGGCATCTTGTCCCACGAAGTGCCGCGAAGGGCAACGCAAACGAGCCACAGCTTGGCGTAATGGAGTTCCCCGGCAAGGATCTTCCGAGGCAACGCGTCCTCATCCATAGTTGCCCCTGCTGCACCGTTAGCAGTGAACGGCACCCTCTCGCACATACAACGTACTGTGAAGCTCATCGCAGTCTTGCCACCACTTATCCAACGCTATGTTCGCCCGGCGGATGAAAGCGAGGGTGTTGTGGTTCACTTGCCCGTTGAGAGGGGACAGCGTCTCATAGATTTGAGCTACACAATTGCTGTCAGCAGTGTACCATTCAATGGCGCCGTATAGCACCTACTCTTCTGGGCGATTAGCTCCACTTGCGAGATTAGACGGACGTCAGTCACCGAGGCCATAGGATGCGATAATAGCAGGCGGCAATGCTTGATAGACGTCTCATCCCGAAGGACAACTGGTCGTCCGGTTCCAAGACTCATCCTACGCAGTGGATGAGAAGGATCGCTCATGTAAGAAAATGGATACGCACTGATGATCAAACCAGTACAGACAAAGCCATATGCGCGCGGACACGACTGAACAAAACTTAGCTGAAGATATGCAGAAGAATCGAATAGATCGTACCTAGGTTGCGCTCCTCCTCTTCCGTCCTCTTCTTCGAGTTCTCAAGGTCGGCCAGCTTCTCGAGCGCGCGATGCAGCCCGAGATCGAGGGCCATACGCATAGCATGGCCACTGGGTAGCCAGCCGTTGGTGCTCCACGCAGCGAGCAGTAGCATACCTGCCACGTTGCATCAATAAACATCGACGGATGGAGAACCGTTGCTACGCACCTTGGACCGCTTCCTTCCGTACTACGGGACCGAAGAGAGAAGACCGAGCGATGCCCTGGGCTTCTTCCAGACATTTGTAGAATGTCGGGCTGAACGGACCGGTGCCGCTGCGAATCTTGCTAGCTATCGCGAGGATAGAGTCGAATGTCCACGGCGTACGTTCTTGCAGCGCTTCATAGGTATCATACGTGGGGTCGAAGCAAGGGATGAAGTAATGACAGCCAGAGAAGAAACTGATAGGATGTCAGCGTGTAGTGAATGTGCGGATCAACGTTCACTGACATATGGAACAGCTCTCTCGCTTCGCTGTCAGAAACGAGGCCCTGCAGATACATATGCATTCAGCACTTCGGTATGGAAGCAAGACATAGCGTACCTTCTCGACGACATGAGGGAATGCATTCCGGGGCGTTGGCTCAGCCTTTCTACGCTTCTTCACTCTGAGGGAGCGGTAAATATCAAAGGACAGGAATTGATGTGGCTCAATTGACGAACCTTGGGGGGGAAGCAGAGGTGGCGGCAGCAGCCTCCGCGGCGGCATTTGCTAAGCCTTGCAAGGCCTCAATTGGGGCGTTCAACGTGGCTCTTGGCAACGTGTCTTCGGACTCGTCATCCGATGACGGCGCGGTGCTTGGGACAATGCCGTAAGTTGCATACTTATGTGGCTAGAGGGCCCCTTAAGAGTGTCGTTCAGAGTCGCGGGAGTAGCTCAAACGTACCGGCGCCGCGAAGCCCGGTAAGGGCGGGAATGACCTGTTCTGTCGCGCCGGCGGACCGTCAGAGGGTCCGGGCGATCCGTACATATCGACCCCGTTGGGACGAATTGACGGGATGGGAGGCGGCCCGCCGTTCGAATACACAGACTGCTGCATGAGTGCAGCGGTGGTTTGACTTTGCTGCTGTATCGCTGACAGGATACGGTCAAGAGACGACTGCATTCCAATCATTTGACTTTGCATAACCTATAGCAAACACTTCAATGAGCCGGCTAACAATTGTCTCGTGTATGCGGGCGCGTACGAGGTATTGGCCTTCCAGTCGCGAGAGGCGTCTAGCGGATTAGGGAGATGGTAGGGTAGCGGTCAGAGGGCAACGTGAGGTGATGGTTGGCAACTTACTCAATACTGGCACCAGTGAAGACCTGTGCATTTTTCTTTTCTGGCTTTTCGAAGACACAGGGAGTACCGCTCAATTGGCAACGTCGACAAGGTGCCTACGCGACCCGGGCCGGGCGGAGAGGGCGGGCCACAAGCGGGCAGTGAGGATGCGGCGGTGTAACAGATGGTCAAGACGTACCTCTCCTTCACACCTATTCTTGCCCTTACGGCAAGCAGTGCAGGCCCGCGCGCCCCGCTTGGGGATGTGAGCAGAACCGACAGGAGGCGGGAGGCCCTGGCCCGAACCGTTGGCTTCTAGAGGCGATTGGGCCATCTCCGAGCGCTGGCTGCTTGCTGTGAAAGACGTTCGGCGCCGCTTAGCTGACGACGGTTCGTATTCGTTGGATGTCGTCGGCGACAGAGACATCGTTGCGCACAGCGAGGAGGTCGCCACGATCTTATTAGATCCCCCGCTGCTCCCCGCTGACCACCGTGGGAACATACGGCTCTGGGGTGCCAATTCGAGTAACCCATTCGCAGTCTGCCACCTGACCCTCCCATCCTTCAACATACCCCTCTCTCGTCCTTTCTCCGCTTTCTAGACTTCTCCCAAGTTTTGCGCCGCACGAGGCTGTTCACCAAAATGAATACCTCTTTGTCGTTGTCTTGCTCTTCATAACACCTTCGTAGTGAGGCTCGCTCGCAGAGGCAAGGCAGTATACCGTGGCGGCGGCACCGTGTTCACACAACGCTTGCATCGAATTCACATCAATCAGCGTGCTGCGGAGGCCAGATAGTATCGAATCCTTTCCAGGAACCAATAAGCGGTAGACATCAATAATCTTCGCGGCCTCTAGCTCAAGTGCTCTGCTTCCCCAGTCTATCCTACAGGCACAACGACACATGGTGTCCCCGTATCGACTGCTGGCTACACCAGCAGTCTTCGCACAGCCCCCTCAAAGCTTGCGAAATGAGAGAACCTGTCTTCGGGTTTTGACTACGGAGTGCCGCTTACCCCCTTCGCTCAGCTCTCGCCTTTCGGAAGAGGCGCCGTCCTTCGAGTACGTAACAGCACGCGAACTTCCTCAATTTCATGGAAAGTTAATCATGTTGATTGGTTTAGAAAGATACTGCTCCCAGCATACCAGTCGCGACGGCCTGCCGTGGGCAAGTCTGCTCGTTGGAACGGCATAGGCGGTGTACTGACTACCGACCGTAGCGCTTGCTTACATTTGTATGCAGGTCCCCACGGAGGCGATATGCCCTACATAGCTCCGACGCTCATGGTCATTCGGACGCGTGCGCTCCGGCCTTCTGTCATTCCTTGCACTCCACGATGTCTAACGCCGCTGCTCAATGACCGCTCTCCTTGCTATTTCCTTAGCTACGCTTGTGCTAGGGCTTGGCAACTCAACGAACCCATTCGAATGACCGTCACGTTCGGAACTTCTCGTCAGCGTCTGCCCGCAGATCTCCGGCCCGGAAGACTCTTGCAGGATGGCTTCTGTACGTAGTCCCTGGCCTCAATGTGTGAGTACTTCTCGTTCCATAGCGGAAATATCTCGTCTCCAAGCCTGCAGGTCTCAAGCTATGATGATTCGCCATTTTTCAAGAATGAAGCCTGTCGTATGTATTCATCATACCTTCGTGCAGTCTTGCGGCCGCTACACCAGTAGCTCAAATGTTGAAACCAGCGCCTCGATCAACGGAAGGCTAGCGGGGGTAGATAACCCTTCAACAGCAAACCTGCGGCGTGCTGGGATGCTAGAATTGTCTATTCGGGACGAGGCTTCAGGCATTCCGACGAGCTCATACCGCAGATTGCACAATGCAGCAAGATGACGCAGAAAAATTCTGAGGGTAGAAAGCATCGTGATATGCAATATACTATTTATGGTACTCAGATGACGTCATGACCAAACCTTGGTGGCTGTCAGTGTCATGCGTACTGCCAGGCGTCATGCATAGCGGTGCATCAGAGTGGCTGCTTCTGCTGAATCTGCTCCGTATCAGAACCTTCATACAACATAAAATGCAGCCATGCCCTCTCTCCACAATCTTTCTCACCAAGCTCCTCCAGTGCTGAATTCGTGAACGGGACGTTCTGACTCTGTATCGACAAGCCCTCACCGGCCTCCCCGCATGTCCTCCAAGCAAACTTTGGTCGAAACCTTTCTCGGCGCCCTCGAGGGTGCCGTGTCCGTTCTCCTCACTTGCTTCGCCGGGTACGTCGCGGTGCGTGGCGGTCTCCTCAACCGCCTGACCGTGAAGCAGGTCTCCAAGCTCTGCACCACCCTGTTCCTCCCATGTCTGCTCATCGTGCAAACGGGCCCGGAGCTCACGGTGCCCTCGCTTTCTCGTTACTGGATAATTCCTCTATGGGGCCTCATCTCGACCTCTATTGCTCTCCTCATCGGATGGGCAGGTCAATCTCTCTTTGGCCTCAAGTACTGGACCATCATCGTGTGCGGCCGGCCCAACTCGAATGCGCTTCCGCTCCTCCTGCTACAGAGCCTCGAGTCCACTGGTGTACTCTCCCATCTCTCGAGGAACGGAGACGACATCAAGACGACTCTAAGCCGCGCTAAATCGCTTCTCCTGCTGAACGCGATTGTGCAACAAATCATTACCTTCCAAATCGCACCTGCCATT
Organism: Fomitopsis pinicola; assembly: GCA_001931775.1. Classification (NCBI taxonomy): domain Eukaryota; kingdom Fungi; phylum Basidiomycota; class Agaricomycetes; order Polyporales; family Fomitopsidaceae; genus Fomitopsis; species Fomitopsis pinicola. Next base: position 10,553 of record MPVS01000104.1, on the reverse strand, counting down.
CTCCGCTTGGACGACGACCGCAGAAAAGACAGTGGGGGTCCAGGCACACTACGCCCGGGCCCGGGCCGGACCTTGCCCATTGTGCAGGATGCGGAGCGCGTCGGCCTCCTCGATGATGCGGATGAACACGAGGATTCACATAGAGTCGACGGACGCACCGCGCTGAGGCCCGTCGAGGATATGCCGGACTACCGCTGGCCGCAGAGTGTCAAATTTATGCAGAAGCCACTCCAGAATATCTGGGGTTTCATGAACCCACCGCTCATTGGAGCAATGATAGCACTCGTCATTGGGGTGGGTCTTCTCCGTCTATACGTGTTCTTCCTCGCTATATGCGTATTCTTCTTCAGTATATGCGCACTTGGCACTCATTCTCACACTATCAAACTGTCTGTGTGCGCTTCCTCGCTTACTAAACTCTTGTCCAGCTTGCCCCGCCCCTCCATAAGACCTTCCTCGACCAGGACGGTGCGCTCTATTCTCTGATCACACAGAGCATGAAGAACCTTGGCGACCTCTTGTACGTCCGCCCTGCCTTTCCTACGTGCCTATTCTTACGCTCACTGGCATGCATTGCAGTGTCGCTTTACAAACATTCATCGTCGGGGCGGAGCTCGCGCAGGCGCACACCGCTGCGCCAGGCGCGCTCCAGAGCATATGGGTGCTCCTGGTGCGCTTCCTCGTGGCACCCGCGCTTAGCGTGCTCTTTGTCTGGCTCACCGCTGGCAGGGGCTGGTATGTCGATGATCCGCTCGTCTGGTGCGTCCCCTTTCCTTCCTTCTTCTGTCCCCAGTGCTGAAAACGTCACGTGAGCAGGTTCTTGTTGGTGCTTATCCCATCAGGCCCACCCGCGATGCTCCTTGTAAATATGGCGGAGCTCATTGACATTGATCAGGACCCGATTGCGCATTGCCTTACCCTATCTTACTTGGTCTCTCCCCTGATGGCCATTGTGTGCTCGGTTGGTCTCACCGTCGTTGATGCAAAATCACGATCCAATTTGCGTACCCCGCCAATCGAACTATTGAGATGACCACACTGTAGGCATTATATCATATATGGACTTGCGTATCGTGCGATTTCCGATTCCTCGCTGTCTCTGTCAGGGCTATGCTGTTGAGCGTTTTGCTGAGCTCAGATGTACCATGTAATAAACTCTCATAGTACACGATATCTGCTATTACCACCTCAGGCTTCAAGCTTCAAGTTGGAGGGTACTATGTAGCAGGATATTTTTCCAATGATGTCACCATAAATATAGCCGGCCTTACTATTCGCCCGCCTGCACTTGTATCTCTACATCTGCCAGTTTCATTGTATGTATATAGTCTGGGTGACCATCCTCGCGAAGTTTGTCCAATGCGCGAGGGTGGCCACGGGAGGCGTTCTGCCTCGGGATGTCCTGGGTTACTTTGTTTGCTGCACTTCATTGCTTTCTACACCCCCCTTCTGTTACGCGCAGCCCGCGGGTAGTTGCCTCCGCGCGCGCGACACCTCGTCAGCTCGCCCACATGGCCGAACGCCTGAGCGACACCGCCCCGATGGAAGTCGGGACGCCCTCCCTCGTAGACATTCGATGGGTTTCACTCGAGTTGTTATTAGTGTTGGCAGACCAGAGTCTGCCGGTGGTCGATCTGTCGATCCGTCTAGATAATCGATACGAATAGCGTGCGAGGCTGAGGCATACGGTCAGTGAGGATGTGGGAGGTACTCTTTGTGTCTCGACGTACCCGTGCAGTAACTGCATGTGAGAGCCTGCACAGTCACCAACCGAAAGATGCGAAAATGGCTGGCCTGGTGAGTGTCGTAGTCAGCATTGTCGAATCAAATTGACGTCAAATGTCCTCAGGGGCTACGATGGTGGTACGTACTACACAGTCGATAATCACAATGGCAGTTGCAATGTAGGACAACTAACCAAACATGCATCAGGCCGCGGTGCACAGATGTATAGAACGTCCGACATACCTGGGCGCTGCGATTGGAACTTGAAGCGGAACACGGAACACCAGTCCTCTCGCGCCGGCGAGAAGGGGTGATTGACTGGTTCCAGAGGTTGACATTGAAAGCGAGCATACTTATACGCTGCGAGGGGGTCTGAGGGAACCTCCCAGTCAAGCTCTGACCTCCCCAGTCATCACCGGTGACCGGTGACCGTTCATGATCACTACTGGACCTAACTGTTGTACTTACGAGGACTTGGCGATAGGTGATACCCGACCCGAGTCTGAAGGAATGATGAACGTAGGTGAGAATATGTTGGTACGGCAGGAACTAACGTATTTCTCATTACGTAGAGTGAATGACATTGTCGACGGCCTGAAGACCAGGACTCGTCACATTCGCTGTCGTTACATATTGCGTTGTCGCCCAAGTCGGTCGGTATCCAAGATCGACTCGTACGTGGGCTTGAGGACAGTGTCCACGGGTCATTCCGGTGTCTTTTTACTCGGGTCGGACGTTTATGTAGCTCTCAGGGAAAGCATACTGATGGCTGCGAATCCGAATTGGAAAAGAGACATGTGGGGTGGGTCGGCCCAGCGCGTGCAGCCACGTGCACCAGCTCGACCATATGTCAGTGCTTATCCCGAAAATCAGAATCACCTCGACAGATATTTTACGGCGATATACGATCATAGAGCCATGCAACGACCTTGGTCAAACCGGGAGGTCCCTGGATCGTGCAGCAGAAGGAGCGTACATCGCAAGTCATCCGGGCTGACGTCTGCATGCCAGTGACCACCAGTGATTGTCTACTATAGTAGGAAAGCAACGAGAACGTCAGCAGCTTCAGCTTTATCGTCTCCAGGCGAGAAAGCGAGGGCATAGGCCGTTCCTCAAGCTCTTCGATATCGCGCGCCGATATGGTCTAATCTAAGAAGTAAGAGTCTGGAGGGGATATGTAGCGTTACGGCGACCCAGAGAAGCGATTGGTGGGCACCGAAATGCACTGGCATGCAATTCTACCGCATATTATTATGAAAGCAGCCGCATAACATCAGAACTTGTATTCATGGTCATCCATGACGTCCTGCTCAACTTTATGGTAGTCACGATTTGACGGTGTGAGGGCAACATGAATCGACATGCTTTCGGGATTCAAAGGGACCATTCCAGCTTGTCGCAGGTGTTCTGTCGAAGGCACCTCCACCTCCTCGATCCGCTCGCGAACGCCCTGGCTCGTTACTACGAGCCAAATAAGGCGCAGTGGGTCGAAGCTCTCGATAAGCGGGGTACTCTCGATATGCTTGAGAGAAGACGATGCGGCGATGATGAACATGAGCAATGATGCGCCTAGGCCGATTGAGATCTAGGAGGTGTGTCAGTGCATGCCACGAAAATGATTTTCATACAAGTTTAAACCTGTGCGACGTTCATCTGGGCAAAACGAATAAAGTAATTATCACATATGTGAAGACAATGGTGACGGATACTCACACTAAGCTGAGACATGCTCTTAGTACCTTGAAGTTCTGACGTATTCGTCGACAGAACACCGTTTTGCAACTCAGGATCGACAACGTGCAAAGCTACAATGAATTTCGCTGATCGTTATGAAACTCCAGCACATGTATCGAACTTACCAGCCCAATATGCGGCAGAGGTCATCTGGCCTACAATGATACCAGCAAGTGTCAGAGTCCGCAATTACATTTCATGATTGAGTCGAGTATCACTTAATGTGTTTTCAAATAATGGCAGGGTCACTGTTGTATACAAGCTCAACATCTGGGCAATATATCTAGAAAAAAGAATGAGTCCAAGACGTAAATCATGGTAGCTACTCACTGGGACGAGATGGTTCCAACTGCGGAGGTTAGTTGCGGCTGTGTATCATTACCGAGATTGGCCGGCCATTGTGTAATTGCGCCGGCAGCGGATAGCATACTAGCCCACTTCTTTGACTGAGAATTCATCGCAACATAGAGCATAAAGCCACGTACTGAATCGATTTCTGGGTCTGTGGAATAACCTGACCAGTTGTCCGCGCTGAAGAGCTCGGGTTCCCATACCACTGTGCTGCTTGAAGTTGTTACACTGTATGCAGGTTGCAATGGACCCGTATTGATGGGCTGCCCTGTGTTTGCATCAAGTGCAATAGTTCCCTTGATCCATCCAAGCGTGCATCCAACAAGTTGAAGGGGTATGCTGGCATTGCCTGCGAAAATATGTTAACATTGCGCGCCCCACTGATCAGGAACCCAAATCTATTCAGAACCGGTGGATGCACCTTCTACCATGGAAATCGAGTGGCCCTCTTCGTCGGTGATGTTCATAACCGTTAGGAAGAATACACTTCGTCCCTGAGCCAATGTTTGAGCCTGAATAGAAATGCGTCGAAGACGGAATCGCACCATGGGCAGAAACTCCAGGTTCAACCCGAACGAGTTGGCAGAGAGCGAAAGATGGTCGATATCCCATGCACTGGCATACTGTAGCCCTGCCGTGAATGTCTGATTGTTCAGACCTGTGATCAAGTACTAGTCAGTGATGCGTTAACCGTCACGAGTGAATCAGTCCGTACTCCACACGTGGTCGCCGCCAGCGACACCCTCAGTAGGGGTTTCTCCAGTAAAATGAGGAAGAGCACTCATGAACGCGAGGCCATCTGCATCTACTTGAAGTCGTGTGACATTGTCCGATTCGAGTTGAGTGATCATCACATTCGGAATGCTCCCACATGTAACTTTTGCTGTCGCTGTCCCTGCCGTGACTTCGACCAGTGGATCGACGTCTCCACTAGAAGGCGCGCCAGGATCAGGATTCTGATCGATAGTATCATAGATCATATTGTCTTGGAGACCGAGTGTGGTGAGGTATGGGTTAGTAACACGGAATTGAAGGAACGAAACGGCCTGAGACCACATAGCACTCTGGGACGGTGCCGTCGCTCTGGATTATATAAATCCATCCTTCAGCCCGTATCATGAATCGAAGAGCTTGACGGCCACCTACGATGCATTGAAGATTGGCATGCCCATTACACCGGCAACGGGGCCGGATGCTGAGGACGCGAATGACTGTACAGAGAAGAGCGAGGGTGTTGTGATGTGCAAGCAGGAAACGGAAACGAGGTAGAGCGTCACTTGAATCAGCCCGGCCACATGGGAAGGAGACGACACTTGTCTCCAAAGGGTTAGCACAGCAGCGCCTAAACCCGACCACGCGCTCGCGGTATCTTGAAGGGACGTGAGCGTATATCGTCCAGAGAGGAGCACCAGTAGTGTCACATATTGCGTCAGAAAGACGAGCAAGGCTGTGTAAGGCTTTCATGGTGTCAAGCTCGCCGAATCCATGTACGCAGAGGTGCCCACTCACTATGATGATGATTTGCGAGACGAGCGAGGTGTATGTCTGTACGGATGAGGCAACTCGCGGGGGGAAGACGACTGCATGCTCGGCACCGTAGACCCAGATAGCTAAGAGGGAGAGATGCGCAGCTACGAGAAGAGCGTGCAGGCCTGCACATGCAAGAGGGACGAAGATACTAACACGCATGCCAAGAATATGTCCGGTGAGCGAGAAGCAGCGGGTGTGCCAGTGGCTGAGTTCCTGTTATCTCCTTGCTCTTAAAATCCAAGCCTTAAAGGACAGCCCCTGGAGAGCCCTCGATGAATGAGAACCTCGATACGAAATCAGATACAGTCATCAATATGGCAATCTAAAACTCACCGGCATTGATACAATGTGCCAGCTAGAACACTAGTACACCGCCCAAGTTTGACAGCCTGGAAATGTGCGCCGCCGGGTGCCTTTAGGCTGAAGCCTTCCAGCGCACGCGACCTTTCACTGCTTTGGACTTGCCAGAGTCAGCTTCAGAGATCGCCACTGCTCGCAATCAAGTACCTGTGTAACTTCTGCCATTATTTGCCTGTTGTCCCACCAGTACGGCATTGCTGATGGTACGACCTCGCGTTAGTAAGGCAATCTGTCAATCTCTGGTCTGACACCAGGTTATGTCGCGGGTGCATTGAACTGAGGCAACCAACACCTGACAGGGAGCACGTCTACACTGCTGTGGTCCGTCGCCTCATCACCTCTATATCAAACGGAGAGAATGGAAGGCAGTATTCCATCAGTATTGTACATACCGGACTCTTGACATGTACCGACCATCAGCCAAGTCTCGGGCCTACTAACTTTCAAGTTGTGCAAACATCGAGTATGCCTCGAAAGGAGGCTCGTGCCGGCCCAACATGTCAACGGGTCTATCAGTGAAGTGAAGGCCTCGTTGAGTGACTAACTGTGTGGTCGACGTCGCCCACGAGACAAGCTTGTACGACTTGTGTACGACCCAGGACAAGAATCAGACGGATCTATCCGCGTGTGATCCTGGGGGCCTATGATGCAGAGCCCCTCGAGGCAACTTCGCAGAAGATCCTAGCTTGACGATACCATCCATACTAGCATCAAGGGGCACAGTACACATCACATAAGTTGGGCGAAGCCAAACAACGAAAGAAGGACAAGGTGGCTGCTGACTTACCCATCAGTGTGGACTACTTCTCACGAATCTCCGTGGCTTTCCTGAGACGGGCTGCGCCAGACGACGGTATGAAGCTGTAAAAAGGCTGTCAGTGTAAGGGGATCAATGTGCAGCTGAGACGCATGATAGGGTGAGAACGTACCTTGGATAAGCTCACATGGTGGTAGATAGAGTGACGCTTCCTTTCTCTGCGACCTCAGGGCTTCTATCACAGATATACGCAGTCAGCAAACATCGTAAGCACGGAGCAGGAAGGGTCGAGACGATCAAGGCGTTCTGAAGTGGGCCCCGGGGGCCGTGGACGTAGGGGAGTAGAGGGGAGTGCATATGAGCTTCGTTGCAGATTTTTCGGACTGTGAACTGCAGAATGGGAAAAGGATGTCGTGGTCGGGAGATGGAGCGAGTCAGCGGCACTTGCTCATGCAGAATGGAAACAAAGAGTCGGCGACACTGGCAGTGACGGCTCAGAACGGTGGCGTCATGTGATCGCGTTATGCCGCCGACTTAAGCTTCAAGAAGCCCGAACGGGTCAACCACCACCACATCCTTCCAGTCCCTCCCTCATCCGCACCGCCGATACCCCAGCCATGCTTGCTATTCTGCGCTCTCGCTCTTCTGCCGGAAACAAGAGGGACACTTCAGCGAAATCCTCAGCCAGCGGCGGGGCCCAGGAGCCGACAAGCCCACAGACCGACGGTACGCAGTCAGAGTCGCTGGATGCCGCCACCAGCCCCGCGCCTCCTGTTGACAGTGCAGCCGCCCTTTCCCCTTCTGACGGCACACCATCGTCTAACCCCGGGTCGACAGCTGGCAGCGCTGGTCATCAGCCACCGACGGCCGCGAAGTCTCCGCCGCGCGCCGCGAGACGGCTTTCATGGCGACCTTTCGCGAAGACATCCAACTCGCCCGCGGATGCCCAGCCCACGTCTCAGACGAAGGAGAAGACCAAGCCGACCAAACTCGCGACCGTCGCCGCCCATCCGCCTCTGGTGCGCACCCGTTCCGAGAAGCAGGCGCAAGAGTCCGCACTCCTCCTCCGCGAGCTCATCGTCGGCCCGTCCTCGAACCCGCCCAACAAGCTCAAGTCGAAGGCGCACTCGAGTGCGGAAGTCGAGAAGGTGAAGGCGCAGCTGGCGCGGCCGAAGACGGCGGGCAAGGTAATTGCGCAGCTCCGGCAGCTGTCGTCCTCAGACGAGCCGGTCGTCGTGGGCAAGGGGGCAAATGGGGAAACGCTGACTGGTCTCCCCAAGGGCCCCATCCATGCCGTCTGCCTTCCGTACACCGATGCGGAGGCGCAGGACCGCCACTTCGCCCGGCTCGCGACGGACAAGGCAGCTCCCGGTGATGCGCAAGAAGGCGCGACGCGTTCAGTCTCGGTCCATCTGCATACGCAATCGACGGAGACGGAAATCTGTAGCGTCGCCAATGCGTCCATCACGAGTCTGCAGATGGTTTTCTCGGAGGTCAACCTTGTTAGTCTTGTCACTACACCGGACCTAGGTCTTGGTGGACCACCAGATGGACCGGGAATCCTCAGCGGAGCATTACCATCGGCGCAAGCTATCATCCAAGGGGTCGAGCAGATCACACCTCAGCTCATGGCATTGGGGTATGCAACGGGCAAGGCAGTGATGCCTGACCACGCCGGTGCGTAGTGATCTCTGCTTCTCTGCTCTGGACACGCTGAGACGAGGCTGCTGCTCAGGCATCTATCCGCCGACGGATAGGATGTCAGTGATCACATGTAAGTGGGCGCATATAGTCTATATAGCGGACGCTCACTCCGTGCAGACTGGTGGGGATTCGAGGTCGCCATGCCTCCGCCTTCCCTGCAGTACCTCGATGTATGGCGGTCATATCATTTTGCTCGGTCCCACTACTTATCCCTTTGTGTCGACAGAAAGTACCTTCGGTCGCGCACGCAGTCGTGAACTTCTTGACCGCGCTTTCCGTGGCAGAAGGGGGCGTGCGCGAGATCATGCCCTTCGTACGATACATCTCGCAGTTCATCGACACGGAGTACAACATGATCAAGCAGCAGAATCAAGGCCAAGGCGTCGTCTGCGCCGCAACATGGTACGACAGACTCTTCGTTCGCGGTACTCAATGACTGACAATCGGGAGCGTTACAGGATCATGCCCGTCGCCCTCGTACCGCGTCCGTGGGACTTCCCGCAGCCTCCGCCGAAGTCGGCAGACCCTGCCGCTCCCGGTGACGCCTCTGCATTGACCTCTGTGCCGGACCCAGGCCCGACGTCTGTGCCCCTCATGGTCACACCGAACGGCGCGACCTCAAAGGCGAACCCTGAGGGCGGGCACGGTCTCCCTGCCGTTACCGTCACCCCGCCCACGCCGCCGGCGTCGCAGACGCTGAAGACCAGCACGGAGGAGGCGCCCCCTACTGTTTCCGTCATAGCCGCTGCTGCCTGAGGGCGCGAGCCTCCTGTTTATACACCATCGACTCCATCGACTCTGGGACACTCTCGGATTATGGACCTTCCATTCGTTTATACACGTATACCCGGCATTTCTTTCGGTTCGCCCGCATCGCACTTATGTTACGTCGTACGTTAGTCGCACCTGTCTCCTCCCCCCTCGCATGCGTGTTCAGTTCCTCTCACTCGTAACGACCTATCACGACCTTTCTTGTCCAATTTTTCTGTCCTGGATCCACGAAGCCAGGAACACCCGCATTGTGTACACTACTTGGCGAAACATAACGTGCACAGACTCTCACAGCGATACGCTGGGAACCAGGAGCGTGCGCTCGAGATTCAGCGAACAGATATTGGGGATCCGTTCGATCGATCAATATATCAAGTGTGTTCGTACAGGTGAGCCGCTAGATCTACACATTATGCTTCAACTCCTAGCAGCAATCATTGTGTGTGGACAATCTGGTCGGGCTCTGCGAAACGGGCCGAGGCGTCAAACTTGATCGCGAGGGGGTAGGCATGCAGGGGCTTACCGATGTAGTCGATCACCCCGCCCTGCAGAGACTGCAGCTGAGTCAAGAATGCGGTGGGGATACTGGCAGCGAAGCCCTGACACCCGAATCGATGGTGTAAGCCTTTGGGTGGCCAGTAGCTTTGAGATGCACTTACATTAAGGATCGAGTCGAAGCGCTTAGTGACTTCCCCACCTGTGCGATGGGCCGGGATGAGTGAATGCGGGTCCAGGTGTGGCCGAGTGGCTCGACTCAAAGGGAACGCACCATTGGAGTTGACTTCTTGTGCGTACTGCTCGACCTGGTCCTGGGTGACGTTGTCCTTGAAGACGACGATGTAGTCTACCCGCCGAGGGCACGATCAGCGTCCATCTTCCCGTTGCGACGGGCATGATACGCACTTCCGGTGGCGTCAGACATGGTGGAGGTGTTTATGCAGAGTCTCGTTGAGGTGAGAGGTGAGAGTGGCGCTGCGGTCGACGTTCGAGAGTATATGTAGTGCTTCAGGCGAGAGGCGCAGTGGTGGCTCCTGCGCATTAGGGGGGCTTGCTCCGATACCGTGCCGCTGACGCCACCGGCGCGTTCCTCAGCACGTGCACTGTCGCGTCGCGTCTCTGCGCCGTGCGGCGCTGAAACGCGTGACGTCGGGCGCGGGCTCCCCGATCGAGCGGTCTTGAGTCACCGTGGGACTCGGGCGGTGGGTGACTCAGCCACTTGCTCGACGACACTAAGTACTTCAATTCAGTTTGAAGATCACCCGCCTGTCGCTTCTGGGTAGCACATCACAAACGGTTGTGTAGCGGGTGCCCAGCTACCACCGGCGGCTAGAGCCGGCCGGGGGAGCTGAAAAAACATAATATAATTGGAATATTTTCGAACCATGGCTAACAAGTACAAAGGGTGAGGACGGTGGGTAGACGAAAACAATCTCTACCGGCTGGCGAGCGAAGGAGAGAGATCAGGAACAAAGGGCATCGTGAGGAATGCTGGCTGAGCTTACCTGGCGAGCGAAGGAGAGAGACGAGGAAGCGATCCCCTATGTCTCGTTGTCTCAAGTGCCCGCCAGGTACACCACGTGACCCCAGTCTCGCTGCTCCCCAGCGGGGGAGCAGGTATCGC
>MPVS01000103.1:1337-81249 GCA_001931775.1 Fomitopsis pinicola | reverse complement strand
GGACCTCCGGTCCCTTCGGACCTCCGCTCCTTTAGCATGTGATATCACCGGTAACCCGGAGTTCCGGTTCCCGTCTTACTAACGCTGACTCACGTAGCTTACGACTGATGACTCACCATGACTCAGGCCTCACCTGATACGCTTACTGTACGATCAGCTGATGCCTTCCCTCATGTATATATACTGGGCTTGGACGCCCTCTAATGTATTGTTCCTTCCTGCTATCTCCCGTGTGCCTAACGGGTCCCTCCCTCTAGCAGCATCCCTCTAGGTTCGTTCACCGCCCTCACCGCCACTCCTTCTCACTCCTTCAACACTCGATCCACTCGACCTCCTTCATCTCCAAGCCCACCGAACTGAATCCCGCAGGCTGTCTCTCCTCCAGTATTCCGTGCCGTGTTCCCTGCTACTCTGTTCCCTTGGCGCACAACGCTTCCTCCGCAAGCTGCTAGATCATCGTCACATTGCCTCGAGATCCAGCCCTTCTCCGCTACGCTACTGTCACAGCGAGCTTCGTCCTTTCCGCGTATCGGAGGCACATCTTCGCATCTGCCTGGCCCCGCACCTGTTCGTTGAGTGTTGAATTTGTTCTTGCTCTCTGGGCTGGCATCTTGTGACAACTCCTGCCCCCTGCCGGTCCAACCTCCACAAGCCTCGCTGGCCTCGCTCGACCCCATTGCCATGCGCTTGCACTGTTTCACTAGAGCCTCGTAGTCCAGGTTCTCCTATCCGCGTGTCCTAGCTCGCAACGGCGGCCGCTCACCGTTGAGTATACACCGGAGACTCGCAATGGCCTGTTCCTCTCGTGACTTGGAACTGCGTGTTTCGCGTTGTTGTCGATGCTTGACCTCAAGCGCCCCCTCTTTCCGCCCGTACGTCTTCCTTCCGCTCGCTCGCACCGAGCTCAGCGCGGTCTCTGACTCCTCCCCTGCGGGTGTCGAGGTGAGCATCGCCAGTGACTCGCCTGTCCACACTGATCCCTCCGCTTTCATGCTGCGGATTGTACCTTCCACTCTGACACCAGCTCGACCTTGTCGCATATTCTTGTGTCTCGCCAACCGCTCCCAGTCGTGGATGACAGTGACAGTTGAAGCGTCATCCTTCAAGCTCGTGATGCGCTGTGGGGTCTGCCCTGCAAAGGTGTCCGCTATCATGTGTACACCCTCCACTGAGCTTGCGTATACCTGACGTTGACTCGCTCTTCCGGCAGGCTGCACCATAGATCGGGTGAACGAGGACGGAGTAGCACGAGTCACGTAGGCATGTCGTAGGGTTATTACGCAGACCGCAGGCATGGAATCCAACTGCTGTTCGAACCTCGCACCTGCATCTTGTTTGCTTAGTGTAGCACCATCCTCGGGTCTCGTCCGTCGCACCGGACGAACAGGGGACGTTGTACCGAAACGTGTGTGGTCTGATGTGTGTGCCGGCTTTGCTGGACGCGTGCTGCATGTTCCCTCCACCCTTGCGTACCCAAGGAGCTTGCCGACTGCCCGCTGTGCATTGGTCGAGTAGTTGCTACTGTTCGTTACGAAGTTGACAAGCATGTGAACTCGCGTGCAAACCAGCCTCAGGGAGGTGCGGGCTCCGCTGACTCTCTGACGTAAGACAGTGATGTCGCAGGCGTGCTCGGATTCCACTCGCAAACTCTGCATATTGGAAGATCGACCCGCTCTGCTCTTGCCGTCTTCCTGTTGGTCCTCGTACCCTGGCCCCGACCTTCTCTTCCTGCCCGCGTGACCCCCGCCTTCATCCGTCTGTCTTGCAGTCGGTACCCTCCGCTTGTCTCCACAAGCTTCCCGGATCGGCCACCACCGCCGCGGCGTTCGCCCCTCAAGACACGACTGAGATTTGTCCTCTCTCACCGAAAGGAGCTGGGTGGATACGAAGTGCGGGTACCTTGGGCTAGCCTCTAGGTGTGCGTCACTCGTGGGTCTTCCTTCCGCCCGCCCTTTCCCTGCTCGCCACGACCTCCACAGGACGTCTCTGAACCGCCTCCACACTCCTCTCAGGTCTACTATTGCCCCGAGATACCGCACGAGGTCTCGCACCCCAAGAATCGTGTTACGACTCGCCGACGGTACGCAATGGCACGGTTCTCCACCACAGCCTCCTTCCGCTCCTTGCAGCCTCGGCTGTCCGTTGCGTGCTCGTGCACTCGCTGTACCTTGCCGGCCGCTCGCCTGCACTCTACTCCAGGGTGCAAGGCCTCACTGTTGACATCTCCACATCTCCACTCGGACGCCGACACATTCCGCTCGCATTTCGGGGCGCCCTGCGTCGACCAATCTCGCGGCGGCCTGCACGAGTCCTTTGGAACCTCGTTCGTCTCGGCGCTAGGACAGAATCCACCTGGCGCAGAGGAACCTTGGTGCCGCGAATTCATGATGTACGTTCGCGCGCATACATCGCCAGTTTGTGTTCCTTCCGTTCGCTGGCTGTGCTCACGCCTCCGACTTGCTCCCAAGTTGCATACCCTCCAGAGTCCCTGTATGCCGTCATGCGGACCATCCACCGACCCGAAACTCGACTTCGGTGTACCTTGACTCGGCTCCACGCTTGTGAGTGCTCCCTCCGCCCGGCCGTCTTGCTCGCCTTCCCTCCGCCTCCACACTTCCGCCAGGATCACTACCACCCAGAGTGAATGGACGACCTTTCGCAAGCCATGCATCGCACTGCGACCCACTGTCAATACACTGTCACTCGGTTCCGCTCCCGTGCCCTCCTTCCGCCCCTCGCAGTCTTGGTCAACCATCACAAGCCTGTCCAACCTCCGCCCCGACATCGACTCGTTCCGCCCTTCTCTCGAAGCCTCCTGGGTCGACCAATTTCATGGCAGCTCGTAGGGGCCATCCGGGGCCTTGCTCGCCTCCGCGCCGCGATGGAATTGAGCTGACGCGGAGAGGGATTTGTAGCGCGGGTCAACAGGATGCTCGCGCCCACGTACATTGCCGGTACGTGTTCCTTCCGCTCGACGGTCTCACTCGCCTTTCCCCCACCTCCGTGCTCCTCCCAGATCCACTATCGCCCGGAGCCACTGCACAATGTCTTGCAACCTACGCACCGCGTTACGACCCGCTGGAGATACACAATGACTCAGTTCAGCACCCGCGGCCTGCTTCCGCTCTTCGCAGCCTCGGTCGTCCGTTACGAGCCCTCGCGATCGCTGAACTTCGCCGGCCGCTCACTCGTGCTTTAGTCCGGCGTGCAAGGCCTTGGGGACGAAGCTGTCAAACCTCCGCTCCGGCATCGACACGTTCCCAGGCCGCCCGTCTCTCAAGGTCTCCTGGGTCGACCAGTCGCACAGCAGCTTGTGGGGGTCATTCAGGGTCTCACTCGCCTCGACGCAGGGACAAAACCCAGGCAACACGGAGGGGAGTGGATAGTGTGACTTGATGGGATAGGCTTGCGCGTGCACATCGCTGGTGCGTGTTCCTTCCGCTTCCCAGCCTCGCATCTCCCTCCAGCTCTTCAGGTTGTGTAGCATCCAGCGTCTGGGCATGACGCCTCGCAGACTGTACGTTACCTTGCGACTCGAAGCCAATGTGCCTTGATCCGGCTCCGTGCGTGTGAGTGCCCCTTCCGCTTGACCGTCTCCCTCTCGCTGGTCCTCCGGCTGGTCGCCTCCACCTCGCCTCCACACTCCTCCCAAGTCGGCCAACACCCAATGCTGCTGCATGACACCTCGCGAGTTGTACCTCGCCCTCCGACCGGTCATCTGTTTGCGCCGCCCGGCCGCTACGCCTGTGAGCCCCTTCCGCTCGTCCCGACCTCCATCACTGGTCACGACTCCATGCTCTCGCTGAACCTCACCGGCATCTCGCGCATCCTCCATTCGGCAGTGTTCGCGTCTCGCCGGTTCCGCGCTGCTCCCTTCCGCTCTAGCCTTGAGGATCACGCTCGATACTTGCTGACCATCGGCGAATTCGTCCCCGCTGTTTGATACCACGACGTCGATCGTGTGTGTTCGTACGCAAGTGATCCCTGAGCCAAGATGAGCGCTGCCACCACCTTGATGAAGCTGCATACTGACGTCATACGCATGCCCCGGTTCCGGCGCCTGCGGATTCTGAATGCTCTCAGGCTCATCCGCCTTGCTCCTCCCTCCTCGCTGCTGGCCTTTGTCGCTTCTTCTCACCCCGTTCTGTGTACTTGCATACTCAAAGCCGTCGCACCTCTGCACCTCGGTCGGCAAACTGGCCCCTCTTCTACAAACCTCCTGGCCCCGAGTCAACAACTGCCGTGTACGCTCGTCAAGGCGCGCCTCAGGCTCGTTCTGCCGCGTTCAAGGGAGTCGGGTTGATATAGAGTAGGAGTCATAGCGAGGCTGGGTCGGGTCGGGTTCTAGGTGCGCATCGCTTGTGGTTCTTCCTCCTGCTCGCTGATCATGCACTTGCCCGGCCTCCCACCACACGGATCCGCCCAGCCTCCACGCCGCTCCCACACCGTGTAGCGTTGAGAGCACCGCGGTAGCATCTCGCAAGCCGTACATCGCCCCGCAGCTTGTTTTAGGCTCGTCTCGACCCGTCTGCACGCCCGCAGGTGTCCCCTCCGCTCCTTCACTCTGAGCTTTGCTGCGTTCTTCGCAGTTCAAGTCACCCGCTCTGAGTTTGTGCTCTTCCCGCCCCGTGCCTATGTGTTGCGCCGACCGGGCTTTCGCCTAGCCTCGCACGTCCTTCTTGTCACGTCTCTGGCCACCTCATGTACTCCCTCTCGGGCTCGAACACAAGCCGCTCCTCTACTCGCTCCGACGTGTCCTCGGCGCTATCTTTCTGGTTCGACTCGTTGAGCCTCCGCATGCGAGAGTTGCGCTCGAAGTCCATGACCATCCGCTCACGTCGAGGGCTGGGCTCGTCGCCTCCATTTGCTATCCTGTAGGTCTCGATGTCGAGCTCCTGCAGACCCGCGACGATGTTACATGTGTCCTCCTTCGTTGTGCTGTATGCCGTTGTCCCGGTCTTGCGTTGCGTCCCATCGATGCTGATACTACCGGGACACTCCGACTCGCACGCCGTCTGCGCTGGATAGCTCGCAAGCCCCGCTCTCGCCCCGCTTTCGCAGTCACCCTCTCGTGCTTCGCCGCCTTCGCTCGACTCGCAAATGTGCTCGTGCTTCGCACGCTGCGCATGCCATCCCCCGGTGGCCACAATACTCGTCTTCGCGTGCTCGCATCCTTGCTGCTTGCTACCTTCCGCAATGGTGCTCCTGGCCGGCTCGTCGCCTCTGGACACTCCTTTCGCGCTCTTCTCCACCTCGGCTTCCCAGTTCTGAATTCTCCCCCCTGCTGCCTCGCGCATGCTCGACGCGGCGCTAATCGCCTCCAGCTCCACGGGATCACTAGTTCCCAGCTTTGTGTCCGCCGTACGACCACTGCGGCCCCGCAACACATCCACAGGAACATGCATCGGCGTAGGTTCGACCCTCGGAGCCACGCAGCCGACGGGAACATATCGACAAATTCGGAGGGGGGTGGTATATTTGTACTGCGCGGGATGGAGCTCGGTCGATGTTGAGTCGAGGTCCTGGCGCGGGCGAAGTGGGCTGGCACCTTCGTCGCGCCCCGAGTCTTCGGCTTCCCTCCGCTCGCTGTCTGAGGTACTCGCGTCAATCTCGAATCCTCGTCGCCCGTTGCTCGCTTCCTGCAGCTCTGTCTCGTGTGGATTTTGTGTGCGCGTTGCAATGCCAGTTGTATCGGCTCGAGTACAGCACGGACGTGTCTCGGCCGAGATACCCTTGTCAAACGGCAACTGTACTCGGCGCGAGTGTGGACACAGGTCTAAATGGGGTGATCATTCACCTTCACCGCCTGGCGTGCACAGCGCAGTGACCCGGAATGACACCATGGCACGGCACGGCCAGCCCCGACGGTCTGCGGCGTCTTTCGTGCTCCCTCCGTCGTCTCTGCCACGGTTGATCTTCGCGTTCGATACACTCGCATCATCCGCTGGCATGCCTGCGGCTTGCTCCGAGACATTTACAGCAGTGCATATGTGTAGGCTACACCGCCGTGCTCGGGTCGCTGCGTGCATTGGAGGCAAGTAGGCTGTAGTGTTCGAGGTTGTGAAGGGCTTGGAGACGAAAGGGGACGTCGTGTCAGGGGCTTGGGCTGGTTGTGTAAACTCCTGTCGTAGGGCAGATAGTGTAGTGAAGAATAGTATGACCTCTGGGCATGACCTGCTCAATGTTCTCGAAGATGAAGATGCTGTCTCGTGATGAGTCGAAGTTCGAATAGGGTGGGATATGCACGAAAGTGCGAAGCCGAAGGCTTGAAGAAAGAAGCTAGACGACGGATTACCCCCTCGCGGTGGGCTCCAGTTGTGATGCTTGGAAGTGGGGTGCTTCCGCGCGGTGTGTTCGTGCGTAAAGTGCTTCCCGGTAGTGGTCGAGTGGGTGGTAAGGGACGGGATGAGCTGGCAGGGCCAGGGCAGGGTACGCACTCGCGACCTCCGAGTCCTCCCCTTGCTCGTCTCTCCTCATCATCTTACCCCTTGTCTCGTGGTTGTGGTCTATCTTGTGTTCGTTCCGCTGTCGCCGTTGGACTTTGTTCTGCTGTCGCCGTCAGACTTCATTCCGCTGTCACTGTTCGACTTCGTTCCGCTCACGTTCTGACTTTGTTCCGCTGTCGCCGTCCGACCTTGTTCCGCTGTCTTGTACTCGTATCGCCCTCGTATTCGCAGTCGCCCTCGTGTTCGCAATTGCCCTCTTGTTCGCAGTTCTCAATTCGATATTCTCGGGTCTCGCAGGTTCGCCTTCGCAGATCACCAGTGTTGGTGCTGGTGAGAGTCTTCCAAGCTCTTTGAATTCAGAGGAAAGAGTGGGCCTTCGGGGCCCGAGTCTAGATTCTGAGAGGGAGGGAACTAAGGTATGTACAGGCATGTTGCCACGTAAACAGGGAGTGGCTGACTAAGAGTCAGGAGTTACCATAAATAGTAATTAGAGCGAAAACCAGTCAAAGTCCATTAAGTACAGTAAGAGANAAGAGTCAGGAGTTACCATAAATAGTAATTAGAGCGAAACCAGTCAAAGTCCATTAAGTATAGTAAGAGAAAAGCGGAGGGAACATATCCCAAGACAAAAGAGAGTGGAAGGAAACAAGAGCAGAGGGAACGAGAGCGGAAGGAAAGAAAGCGGAAGGAAGCGGAAGGAAAGAAAGCGGAAGGAAATGTGGAACTTCAAGTTAAGAGGGGCACATACTAGGAATCCGGGCTCAGGCGGGGAGTACCCCCCACAGCGTATCCCGGTCAAAGCTTTGGGACTCACTGTGTTCTGGACATTGCAATGCATTAGCTATGTCTGCACCTAAAGTACTGTCAGCCTCCATATACGGTGCTCGTAGATCTGTATGAGCAAGCCACAACAGCATGTACACTGACCCTGTGGGCACATCAGCAAGCGTACTCAACATGATTTTTGTTAGTGTAAAGCAAGTCTTACCGCCTTCTGCCAGTCTCGCCAGTTTAGTTCCTCTCGAGTACCACGAACACAGAGTCCGATACGAAGGTGTGTCTTCCTTGTTCTCGAAGTTGGTTCGCCACAGAGTGGCAATGTTGACGTCAGCCCAGTTAGAGAGACTGAACAGTGAGTGACACATTACAGGTACATTCATTTATACACCGCGTACCTCACATACTTGAAGGCCAACCTCATGAGTGCGATCATGGACTTGAAGTCGAACGATGCCTTCGTGTGATTCGTTTCCTTGCAAATTCTTGCCATTTGCCACAAGGTCTGACTTTCATTCTCCACTGTCGTCTCTTGAGAGGAAAATTCTGAATGTGCTAGAAGGAGAATCACATCTTGTACGTCGTGTGAAGTAAGTGTGAACATAAAGTTTGCGAGAGATGTGCTGATTACTTTCACCATGACCTCCCAGGCCACTTGAGGCTGGTTGCTACTGGCTACCCAATTGATGCCTCACCATGGACAGAGTGGCCACAATGCGACCGGCACCTGCTGCTGTCCGTTCAATGCAGGTTCTTGGCCAATAGGTCTTCTGGATGTGCGTGACTTGGGATACGGGGTAGAAGCTAGTGAGCATCACTGCCTCACTGGTAGAGTCCTTGTAGGGCCAGTTTCTGTGCATTGCGACTGAGTCGCAGGTTCACTGCATGGTACTGAATAATTATAAGGCAAAGCACTTCATCTGAAATGATACGCCTACCTGTCGCCGGTGTCACGGTTTCCACTGTATGCGGTGTTGCTTCCTCTACATGAAGCTCTGCTTCAATGCCCATATATTAGTAAACAGTGTGTCAAGTCAAATATCAATAGAACACATACCGTTCGGCTGTGTTTCTGCTGGTACAAAGGTGTGTCCATCTTGAACACAGTTCCCCCCTGTACAGTCTCCAGGGGCTTTAGATAAGATTCTCTCTAGTAAAGCAACAAGAACATTGTCGAGGTTCTGGGTTGCAGATAGAAGTGGGATGAGTCTCTCCACTTCAGCTTCACTTAGCTTCATTCTGTCATGGGTGTTGAGACACAGTGGCAAGCTTAGAACACGCAGTATCGTTCAATCACATTGTCACAAGTTGTTGGTGTATTTGCTGCCCAAGCCGAGTTCACCAGGATACTCGTATTGCGGAGAGCATAGGGAGTCCGTGATAGTCTGTAGGTATAGCGCAATGCCTGCAGGCAATACAGAGGCTAAGTGTCCGTTGTCAGATCAGAGATAGGCATGTAGCTATGGTAGGCATAGTGCGCACGAGAGAGATAGGAGTGCATAGTATGTGGCGGACAGCTCGACAATGATACGTACAACAAGTACAACAAGGGTAGCAGCAGCGAATATCAGTGAATATCGATAATAACGACAACATCACAGAGCGAATTGGTTATCGTACACCACAACAGGACAGCGAAGACGGAGATGAGGGAGCGCATACGTACAGGTCTATAATAATGTCCTCGAGCAAAAACACGTAGCTCGTCGCTCACCTTGATGAGACACTGCCGCTGCCGCCCACATTCGAGCGTAGACATGCCTCGCCTAAGTCACTATCACTATGTTTCCTCTTGCGAAAGTCTTTGCACATCTTCTGTGCCTCCTCTTTGCTTCGACAATTGGCCCTCAGAGGCTTGCTCGGCAGCACCTGGGTGAAAGGGTGTTGATTAGCATGAGTCTGAACTTGTAGCTCCATGGCCGGAGGCAGCTCCCTGAGGATCGCTTTGATGATGGGTGTGAAGTTGGGATTCATGCTTTGGAGAGTGTCGGTGTAATTGATGAGGTCATTGATGAGTTCAGGGTCCTTCTCACCCAAAGCATTGATCACATCGCCGTTCCTCACTGGCGCGGGCAACACGCACCATTTTCGACCAGCCGGAGCAGCAACTCGATGAACCTCAGGTAATCTGGCTCGGCGACTTCAATCGCCACCACCCCATCTGGGAGGACGAGAGAAATACTCACCTCCTCACGGAGAAGTACCTCGACGAGGCCCAACCCCTTGCGAACTTGCTCAGTGTTTTTGACCTACAGATGCTCCTCCCTCCTGCTACGCCCACCCTTGAAGCTGCAAACTCGAAGAACCACACCCGGCCCGACAACATCTTCACATCACAAGAGCTGGCGGGATCGCTCATCCGATGCCGCACAGCGCCGGAGCTACGCCCTCCATGCACCGACCACTACCCGGTCGTAACAGAACTTCAGGTGAACGTCCCCCACGTGACGCCGAACACGTTCCAGAATTTCCGCAAGACCGACTGGCCTAGCTTCCGCAAGAGCCTGGCGATACGACTTGTAGAGGATGTACCCTACCTGGATGGCAACATCCCCTCCACCAACGCATTCGACAACCTCCTGACGCTGCTCCTCCAGGCACTGCATGATACCATCAACGAGGAAGTACCAGAGACACGACCACCACCTTTTGCGAAGAGGTGGTTCTCAAAGGAACTCGACGACATGCGCCGAGAGGTGAGTCGATCGGGTTGAGCGGCTTTCAAGCTGCGAGACATCCCACACCATCCCGTACACAAGGAGTACCGCACACTGCGCAACCGATACGGTGACCAGATCCGACGTGCAAAGCGGGAGCACTGGGAGGCATGGATATTGGAAGCGGACATGAAGTCCGTGTGGACAATTGGCAAGTACGTCCGCGCAGGCTCCAGTGACGGCAGTCGCAGCAGCGTACTGCCAATACGCCGCCCGGGCAGCGACACTCCTATGCGGCAGAGCGAGGAGAAGGGTAAGATATTCTATGAGACATTCTTCCCGGTGCCACCGCACGCTGCCGCACACCGACTCCAGGGGGCCTACCCAGAAGATGCTTTCGACTTCGCTAACATCTCTGATACTCAGATCCTTGACGCGTGTAAACGACTCAAGGAGTTCAAAGCTCCGGGGCCGGACGGAATCCCCAATGAGGTGTACAAGTGCTGCGCAGACCTCCTCTTACCATACCTCGGATGGCTCTACCGTGCCACGTTCGACCTCAACTACTACCCCGATGCGTGGAAGGAATCCGTGACTGTGGTCCTTCGTAAGCCTGGTTGCTCTGATTATTCCCTGGCAAAGTCCTACCGCCCCATTGCCCTCATGAACTGCATGGGCAAAATCCTCTCCTCGTGTGTTACTGACACTCTTGAGTACCACGTAGAACATCTTGGCCTGTTGCCGAATCACCACTTTGGTGGACGTGCAGGGTGTACGACAACAGACTCCCTACACCTCATCACGAAGACGGTGTGCGATGCATGGAGAGCCAAGAAGGTAGCATCCATCCTCTTCCTTGATGTAGAGGCCGTGTTCCCAAGCGCCATCCCCGAACACCTCTTCCACCGAATGCGCAAACTTGGTATCCCAGCGGCGATTGTGGACTGGCTCCGCCAAAAGCTCCGGGGGAGATGCATGCGCCTCCGCTTCGACGACTTCATCTCCCAGCTGTTCGAAATCTTCAGCGGCATCGACCAAGGATGCCCACTCTCGGTGATCCTCTACAAGATCTATAACCTACTGCTTCAAGTTCTGGACTGCGCTAAGCTCCTCCCACACACGAAACCGGTGGCGTACATTGACAACGTTGCAGCGGTGGCGGTAGGGAAGACCCTCCGAGACACTACCATGGAGCTCTCGAGCTACATGACCCACCCTGGCGGCACCCTCGACTGGTCCCGCTCCAGCAACTCCTCCTTCAACGTGCCCAAGCTTGCGCTCGTACACTTTGACCTCAGACTCACAGCAGGTGACCTAGGACTCGAACTGACCCTCGCAGCAGGTGTGGTTAAGCCGTCAGCATGCACAAAATTCCTTGGTGTGCTTGTTGACAACAAGCTCAAGTTCAAGCAGCATGTCGAATACGCGCTGGCAAAGGGCACAAAATGGATCCAGCAGTTTGGACGACTGGCGCGCCCCAAGAATGGGCTGAAGGCCAGGCACGTACTGATGCTGTACAAACAGATGCTCCTCCCCGCGATGTTGTACGCGGCAAGCGTCTGGATCATCCCCCAACGGAAGATAGCTGGTCGAGCATGCACTTACGGCTCAGTGGGCATCATACGCAAACTCGCCCGCGTTCACCAACAAGCCTGTGTCTTGATCACGGGCGCGATGCGTGGGACGGCGACCAACATCCTTGAGGCACACCTCAACCTACCCCCCTTTCACCTCCTTGTCGACTCGCATATCGCCCGTGAAGCCACCCGACTCTGCTCGCTCCCTGCGTCTCACCCCCTCTATCCCCATGTGCAGCGCGCCTCAGCGTTGGTGCAGCGCCACCGTAGCCCCATGCACGAAGTGCTCACAGCGTACAGCCTCAAACCCGATGACATCAAGACTATCAAAGTGGTTCGACTCCCCCCGGGATGGCGGCCCCCCTTCCCTGTTGAGATTGCACGGGACAAGGAGAGTGCAGCCAACCGCGAGGCGTCCTGGCTGGCGAGAGTGGGACACCGCATTTATACTGATGGTTCAGACTGTGACGGCGGGGTAGGCGCATCAGCGGTGCTTTACAAGCAAGGGGAAGATGAGCCCATCGTCCTCCGTTACTACCTCAGCCCCTCGTTGCGACACTCCGTATACAAGGCGGAGATAGTAGGACTTATCCTAGGCGTCCACCTCCTCCTGCACCTCATCAGCGCTAGCACAGCATCTTGTGCGGCGGACAACACCCCGTGCCTTCTAGCAATCCAGAACCGACAACCACACCCAGCGCACCACTTGATTGACCGACTCTTATCCAGTCTGGACCGACTCCGGAGGCGGCACCCTGGCCTCAAGCTTACCTTCCGGTGGGTCCCTGGCCACCGAAACCTGGATGGGAACGAGCGAGCGGACAAGGAGGCAAAGAGAGCTGCACATGGCGAGGCTAGCCCACTCGCGGAGCTCCCGAACTGGCTGACTGCAAAGCCCCTACCTGCCAGCCTCTCGAAGGTCCGGCAGGCTCTCAACGACGCCTTTAAGAAGGCAGCACATGCCGAGTGGAAGGAATCGCCGCGCGCTGCGCGCGCAGCACGCATTGACCTGAATCTCCCCTCGATGAAATACCTCCAGCTTGTAGTGCCCCTCCCGCGTCGACACACCAGCCTTCTCATCCAGCTACGCACGGGACACGCACCACTCAACCAGCACCTGCACCGAATTACGAAGGCCGACTCTGACCGGTGCCCCAAGTGGGAGCAAGCACGCGAAACAGTCGCACATTTCATTCTTGACTGCCCTGAGTACGAGGAAGCTCGGGTGCGAATGGCCTTCAAGCTCGGACCACCTGCTTCCTCACTACAGTATCTCCTTACGGACGCCAAGGCAATGAAACCTCTCTTCCGCTTCATCCACGACACACGCCGCTTCGCGGCGACATACGGCGACCTCCTCCTCCCCGACGACTGAGCCCTGCTACTAGAACCCTCCCCGAGTCCAAGCCCTCCCCTAGTACGTGTTCGACCCGCTGCGCGCACCGCACCCCGTACGTATGTACTGTTCGATACTATACGCCGACTCTACCATCTCCGCCTAGGTTGCCCCTGACGTGCCCAAGGCAGCTACCTGACAGACCGAGACATGACAGAGAGACGAAGCCGCGCTGGAGGCGGCCAGTTGCGCACGTCAATAGTTTCGCCTCTGTCGGTGTTCTCGTGCCTGCCTACGACCCCTGCTGGAAAGCTCATCAGAAGTTCCGACGTGTTGATGTCTCCCGGGCGGGAGTACCATTCCCTTACTGTACCTAGTCTCACTCTGCTCTCTCCTCACTTTCCCTCCTCTCGTGCACGCAGCCGGAACTGTCACTCGCTATCGTTCGGATCACACTAGTCTTACTCCTATTCCATTGCCTCTTGCGCTGTGATACTGGACCTTACTGTACATGCCCCCTACGTCCCCCGCCTCGGCGGGGAACGCTTACTCAGCCTGATTCTGTCCGTAGTCCCCCCCCCGTAGCTAGTACCCCCCTGCCTGAGCCACGTCTACATAGGGCGCTGCCCTCGAAGACGTTAAATGGAATCAAAAAAAAAACATCGCCATTCATCCAGACACCTATGATCTCGTTGATGATGATGCGGTACGACACCTCGACCTTGCTCAGGAACTCATCGAGATATTGGCGAAGCTGACCTGTGTAGAGTTCCAGGGGAAGGACAGGCTGTTATGAACGTGTTAGTAATGTTCACTTTAGACACATATATTGCTCACTATAGTGAAGTGCCCTTTGATCCAGAGGGCCTCCATGTCCCTATGATTCTTCGAGCTCTTCCCGCTAGCCAGAGCTTGAGCTGCCACAAGTGTACTGCAGAAGCGCGGATAGTCTTCCCTGTGTGCGTGAAACCAGAGGGCTCGAGCACAAGGTAAGATCTCCTTGTCGCCGAACATCCATGGCCCACTGCCAGGTATCATGAGGGGCACACAACTGGATTCGTCTCGCAGTGGGATAGAGTACTTCCCTTCGAAGGTGTTCCTCTTTTTGTCTTTCATGATGCCGTAGGCCACGCGATCGAGGTAGAGAGTAGGAGTGGTGGAGGCTGAAGCAGCGGGTGCTGCAGGTACAGGTGCCGCAGAGGCAGGAGAGGCCACGGGAGCTGTAGACAAGGCAGGGGCAAAAGAAGCAACCAGCGTGGTGGACAAGGCAGAGGCAGAAGAGGCCCCTGCCACCGCGAGCGCGGCAGGCACAACAGGGACGCGTGCGGCAGACACGGGCAAGGCAGACGTGGGCAGAAGAGCGGGGATGGATGCAGAGGCAACATACGCAGGCGTATCTTCATCCTCTTTGTTGTCTGTCACTTCTTCCTCTTCATCCTCCTCCATCACTTCGACAGCTTTGCCTTTGCGCCCCATTGTATGCTGCACCTCTATCTTCTTCTTGCTTGTCTTCCCCACAGGCACATCGTAGAGCTTGAAGGCGACAAACTGCAGATACATTTCTTCCATCTTGTGATTGACTTCCTCCCAGTACCTGTCTGCGACGCACTTCAACTACATGTGATTTCTGTCAAGTAATAGATCAGGCAACAGTTGGGAAACACTCACTGTCTCAAGGACACCCAGTTTCCCCCCCGAGTCTCCATGAAGAGGTTGTGTGTTGCCCACTTCGACCGGGTCAAGGACGTAGATGAGGTCATTGTATTGAACACCAGGGATGGTGTCCGGATGTTTATTGTTGTCGTCTGAATCTTTGAGAGCGAAATATACCTCCGTCGCTATCATGGATGGGTTGAAGAAGGTGAGTAAATGACCGGGAGCACGGGGGATTTGTTCTGAGACTTTGGCATAGCCCTGCTAGCACAACTGTGTCGTGACCGGGTGTCGGTGCCATCATAAACAGAGTTTCGTTCTTCTTATCATAATTGTACCTGATGCAAAGGTTCTGTCAAAGGTGCGGTGAAGAACAGTTGTGCGCGACTTACTTCCAGCAGCACAGGTCCTTCCTTGACTCAACAGCCTCCTGGTATAGGTTCCAGTTGTCCTGCATAACACTTCTGACTGACAAACTACGTACAGAGTATGACACATCAGCATGTACGTATCACTGCCAACAACGTTGAGCTCACTTTGGTTATATCCTGAAAGTCTGGGAAATCTGGGCGGGTCGTGTACTTGCCAAAGACCTCCTGGATAATGCGCGAAAGCTTGTTGTTGCGCTTGTTGTTGCTCTCGTCACTTTGATTGTTGCCTTCAACGCTGACTGGTTCTGCGGTGTCACTGGTTCAGCATGGTGGCACTCACACATTACATTTGTGGCACTCACTCTCTACTGGTGGAGCGGTTCGTGCGTCTTTCTTGCTGCTCGGTTTCTGGTCCCTCTGAGCTGCTCGATTGTAATGAGTGTGATCGATCTGATAGGAATCTAAAGAACATACGTGGTGCCTTTCCGCTTGCCTGAGAGCTGCCCTGTCTCTGTTGTATGTCGAAAGGCAGTGGACTGCAACGAAGAGGTGAGGGATCGAACGGCTGAGAGATCTCAGCCGTGTAGAAAAAGGTAGGGCTGCTGGGGAGTCTGTTTGAAGAAGGCATGCCAACTGACTTGTACTGCAGACAGGGGACTGCAAGGAGAAGAACCATGAATGGCCGGCGCCTACCTTAGTCAAAAGGTTCCACGTTGTCAAGTGACACACTGCAGGCCGTGTCTCCACGTACAGCATTCTCACTGGCTGTACGCCTCCAAACATATACTCTCCTGGCATAACTGTCGCCGCACTACTCACTCAATGGCGGTAGTCTGCGCACTACACCCCGACCTGCCCAATATGGACAGACTGTGTTTGTTTCCCGCCGCATCAAGGGGACAGGGAATCTCGGTCGGCAGCCCTTATTGCCGCTATTCAGGTCCCAAAGCGGTAAGGAAGGCAGGCGTGGGATGCGGACATCACAATGTCTGCATCCCACAAGTGCACGCCGGCCCTATGCGGCGCTACACGGCGGGTTTGGGGCTTTTGAGACTGAAACAACTCACCTTAGTGTAAACACCTTGAATATTAAATGTCAGATACGCACAGCGGTCAGTGTGATACAGCTGGTTTGGTCTAAGTAGACCAGTATGCACCTAACATCCAGTGAGCCTAGAGGTGAGTCAAGGTGATGACATACTGCAACTGAAGAGTGTCGTAGGAGTGCGTGGTCAAAGAGCAAGAAGGTGTGAGGCTCACATGCCCTCGACACCTAAGACACAAAAAGAGCACACTTTGACATGTGAGCGCTCGGGCGACCGAGTAACAAATTATCGGTGGAGTAGTAGTGCAGGTACACTCTTTTTACCTCCTCATTCTTGCAGTTCACTATGGCCTCTCCGCTCCTCCATTTTTTCTGACTGGTGACAATGGGTAGACTCAAGCGCACCATCGACCAACTCCTCTCAGATACCTGTGGCGCCTGCCATCGCACGTTCCGCACCATGCAAGGGCTCTCGGCTCATCAGAGCATGAGCAAGTCTTGTGCATGGTACAAGAAGGGGAAACTGAAGGAAATTTTTGACCTAGACGGTGTATTTAAAGCGTACAACGTTGGTGTCAGTATAGAGAGACGGTATGTCAAATTCAGCTCAACTATTAGTATTTTAAGTACTGAGGTACAATATGTGGCAGCAGTCACACGAGTGGAACCCGCCAGACCGATGATGACAAAACATTTGATAATCCTGAAGCACCAGACCACCTTCCTTTGCCTCCTGAATTGGAGCCCGAGGAGGAGGAAGACAAGGAAGATTTATCATCTGTGTACGATTTTATTGACATGTGTACTGCAGGCCCTTCCCGCGTTACTCATGCAGCTGCTGGGCCGTCTAGCAGGTGGATGCCATTATTGCTGGATGACGATGAAGAGGACCAACATGAGGAAGAAGATGAAACAGCCGGTGAAGTATTATTCACAGATGAAGAGGTACAACACAAATGGCTAGAAGGCTGTGGTATGCACGCTAATCGTGGTATGTAGTCAAACAACTCAATGGCTTATGTTCTGATGTCTCTAAAAAGAGAGCTCAGGCTCTGACAACCGGGACAATACTGATAAGGAGCAAGCCACTGGAGGTGGAGGGAGTGCGACGAAGAACCCTTGGGAGCCGTTCGAGATGGAGATGGATTGGTGGTTCGCCTTGTGGGCCATCCAGGAGGGCATAAAACTGTCTTCTGTGGACAGTGCTCTCAAGATCCCAGGGGTGAGTTGAAATTTTCCTGAATGTGTTGTGGAGCTCACAAATGCTGCATTTTAGGGAGAAGCTCGGGCTCTCCTACCACAACTCACGTGCTCTTCTTCAACGTGTGGACTCTCTTCCAGAGAGAGTGGAGTGGGAGGATCATTGGGTCTTGTTCAAGCACAGACCCAGTGAGAAGCACCTTGTCCAGTTCCGCAACATCATCCAGGGCATCCGCGCACTGCTTGGGAACCCAAAGCATGCCGACAAGATTGTGTACCGGCCGCGACACTTGTTCAGAGATGTGTCACGGCAGCAGCGTATCCATGGTGAGATGTGGACTGGCCACTGGTGGCACGCAGTCCAGGTGATTCAATACTGTGGGTGTTATACTTACATCTGTTCACAGTCATTGTTACCGGTCGGTGCAGCTGTTGCACCGGTGATTATCGCCATGGACAAAACACAACTCACACAGTTCTCTGGCAACAAATCCACCTACTCCCTATACATGACTCTCGGCAACATTCCTCGTTCCTTGCGCCGTAAGCCATCCGAACACGCATGCATACTCATCAGCTACTTGTCCTGCAACAAGATCAGCTCCGAGCGCAAGCACCACGCTCTCGTACACCAGCTCTTTCATGTGTCGGTGCACATGATCCTCGAGCCTCTCATCAAGGCCGGGAAGGAGGGTATTGAGGTGACGTCAGGAGACGGGACAGTCAGGTGAGTATATCCAGTTCTCGCCGCCTATGTGGCTAACTACCCTGAACAGTGCCTCATTACCTGTTCGAAGTCAGGAACCTGTCCCAAATGCCAGGTTCCAGAGAGCCGTCTCGAGTCTCCGACGCCTGACCTGCCTCGCACCAAAGTCTGGACACTGGATGTTCTCAGGCGCGCACACAAGAAGGCCAAGGACAATAGTGACTCCCATGCATTCCTGCAGGCGTGCCAGGAACTCAACGTATCTGGCTACACGATTCACCCTTTCTGGTGAGACCTTCCCTACACTGATATTCACTCTTGCGTCACCCCTGATGTGCTCCATCAGCTGTACCAGGGTGTCCTCAAACATATCATCGAGTGGTGCATGTATCTCGTTGATCCACGAGAACTCAATTGTCGCATATGTTGTCTCCCACCTGCATACAGTATCTGCCACTTCAAGAATGGAATATCCGTCCCAGGTGTCTGGGACTGAGCGCAAACACATCGCGCGAATCCTGCTCACGTGTCTGGTCGGTAAGATACCCAAGAAGGCCATGATCACCTTCCGCTCGATCCTCGATTTCATTTACCTCACCCAGTACACTGCTCACGACTCAGAAACTCTCAGGTACATGGAGAAAGTGTTGAAGACCTTCCACAAGAACAAGTCCGTCCTCGTCAAGCTCGGCATTTGCGATCACCTCAACATACCGAAGTTTCACTCCCTCCTGCACTACATTGAGGCCATCAAGCAGCTCGGTGCAACGGACAACTACAATACGGAGGCGTTTGAGCGCCTCCATATTGACTACACTAAGGCCGGCTGGAGAGTGTTGAACCACCGCAACGCGCAGCCGCAGATGGTTCGCTGGCTCACACGCTGGGAGAAGATGGTCGTCCTCAGTTCCTCCATCCGCCATTGGCTGGTCACCACTGGATGCCTGCCGAACAACGACCTCACCGACCCACCCGAGCATATCAAGATGTCGCATTGCAATCGTAGAATCAAAATTCCAAAGCACCCTACCATTCCCCTCCAGGCCCTTCCCCTCATTCTCAACAGGCACCACTGTCCAGGGTTCAAGGAGTCTCTTGTGCAGTATATCTACCGGCTCAAAAACAGCCGTCCACTCACCTCCTCTCAGCTCCCAGATGCACTCAATAACATGCCAATCAATCGCCTCAACGTCTTCCACACCTTCAAGTTCATGCCGGCCTCGCTCAGTGACAACAAGGAGGAGACTGACGTTGTAAAGGCTAAGCCCGCAAAGGGCAAACAAGAGGCATGGTTTGATACCGTTGTTGTTCTTCAGGGGGAGGATGCTGAGGCGACTGGCCTTCAAGGTGAGTAAAATATTTATCTGGCAGTACGTACTTTTTATGATGCTCTGCAGGAACTAGGATAGGACACATCAAGGTCGTTTTCAAACTACCTATGACACTGAATGACCCTCGCACTCTGCAACCGCTACCTGTGCCCGCTAACTGGGCTGCTGCAGGGCTGCTTGCATATGTAGAATGGTACTCCAAATTGAGCAGTAGCGTGGATCCTGTGCACAAGCCCCCACTACGTTCAAATGGCAACCCTGTAGGTGAGATAGTACCAATATCTATGATACGTCAGTCTTGCCACCTCGCACCCTCATTCCCAGAACATGTACCTGCTGATTGGAACATTCACGATGTATTGGATAAGGCTTCCAGATTCCTACTTAACAACTGTGCTTCAAAGTATGTGTACCAAACATTGTGGTAGTCTAGATTCAATGCATGCATAATGACTAATTCACTATTAGAAAAAGGTGTGCACCTGCTGACTGTGACACAGTCGACTTGGACAGGCACTTCATAGAAAACACCACACAATCACCACACAATATCATTCTCTCAAGAAATGCCCAACTGTTGTCCCGCATTTTTTATATTGTAGCAGGAGGCCGTCCAAGGCCCTGCTTGAGCACTTAATTCCAAATAAGGTAAATGTCAGGTGCACCGAGCTCGAAAGCCACGGCACTTACTTGACAATGCTCTCCTGCTCCCTCCTCCACCACTGTATCCTCAACAAAAATCCACTGCACTGAAATGGTAGGTCTAACTTTAAATCTCCCCAGATATCAAAAGCAGGACAGTAAGTGAAGGTACGTCCAGTGGTATGAGCGATGTGACATAAGGTGCGTCCAGAAAACACAGGAAGGTGAGGTGCATCCAGTAGTAAAAGCAGGTGTGTCCTTTGCTATAGACAGGTGCGTCCAGTATTACAAACAGGTCAACGAGGTGTGTCCAGTAGTACAAGCAGAAGAACAGGCATAATAAAGGTGTGTCCAGTATTACAAGCAGGAAAATAGGCACAAAAAAGGTGTGTCCAGTAGCTACAAGCAAGACAAAAAGGGTGCGTCCAGGTAGTATATGATGGGTGCAGGAAAACCAGTAAGTGCAGCACACGGTGAGTGCAGGCATGATGTACGTGCAGCATAAGGTGAGTACATACGGCGCTGGGTTCTTTGTCATTGGCATGCAAGAGTACATGCAGTTCTTTGTCGTTGAGAACCACGACACGAGCTCTGCCAGCCAGCATACATGCATGCCAATGACAAAGAACCTGACAGCATGTCCCTCCCTTTTTCTGACATGTGCATACTGTACACTTCGTTGTACATGAAGAAGCTCGAGCAGCCTGTAAGTAAAACCGTTCACAGTGACATTCCTGCTCACACGGCGGAAAATTCTCAGCGGGTGCTCACGTTAACACCCTACCTTCCATGCTGACAACAAGCCTACGCAGCCCGCGCAGCGTGTCGTTGTACGCCCTCAACAAGCCCACACAATGTGTCCATACACCCTTGACAAGCCCACGCAGTGTGTTGTTGTACGCCCCCGCCCGAGCTGTCCAGTCATTCTGCGGTGACAGTGGGCTTCATGCAGAGCACAATGACAAGCAAAACTTGTCATTGTGCTCTGCCTCCTCCGGCAGAAGCACATCTGAGTCTTCTGTGGCGATACCAAGCCCAAAAGACCGACTTTTGAAGCTTGAAATACGAAGGCGGGAGCATTTTTTGAAGGTGAGTTCAGTGCTCTGGTGCATAGCGCTACTCTCCCACTAACCACCATCTCAACCGACGGTATGTGGCTTTGTGGCGATCCCTTGATGTGCTAACCACCTCAGGGATCTAGAAACAGCGACATACAAGGTGAGTAACACATTTGTATGCACTGTAGGCTACTTACTCGTCAAGAGAGGATTCAATGGCCTTCACACCCGCCACCCTCCCGTATTTCATGATCAGGATCAAGCCTGAGGAACCGAAGTTCACCATTGCCTATGGCGGTCTCCCCTCGTCCCACCGCAGGCCAGCCATAGTCATGCGGTGGTGCTACGACAAATGTGGTGCTCTCCACGGCTTCATGTTCGCGCCAATCACCAGCAGCTTGGATATTCAAGTGGTATGTCCTCATTTTGATGTCTGGATTGGGCTACTTACCTTCCTCAGTGTCCGCCTGGGCAGCGGCCGATTGGGAGCTGGCTGGCATCCCTGTCCCTCAAAGCATCCACAACAACGTCATTGTAATCCGCCTGAGCCTCGGGCACCGGATGCGCGCAAAACCCAGCTATGTCTGGGTGAAAGACAAAGGCAAATACATATCGATCGAAGATTGGGACTGGAAGGTATGGTCCGGGGAGGCATATAGGATGGATTGAGACTTAGATATGTTGCAGGGGGCGATCGAAGGGTGCCGCAGGGCACTGAAGCGCATAGGTGAGTAGATTGTGGTGTACACAATATCACAATACTGACGGATTTATAGGGCCTAGAATTGAATACATGTACTAGTATTCAATAGTAGCAAGCAAGCGGAGCAAGAATCCGGGGAATCAATCATACCATGGTGGCGAGGTGGGGTTCTTAGTTGTATCACTGCTCGAAAAAACAAACTAAAAATACATCTATATAAAGAGCTCAAGGAGATGACGCCACAAGACGATGCAGGAGCTGGTGCACGAGGACGATGACAAGGACACGGACCCCTTTCTCTACCAAAGCACCTGCCACACGGGGTATGAAGGCGATGCCAGCCAGTGGTATGAGATTAAATTCTGTAAGATCTACTTGTTGACACTAATAGTCACTGAGGCAGAAGGTTTCATCTTCCGGGTGTCCCCTCAAGAGGCGAGGCTTATGGGCCTGATGTCACAGTATTCTGTGACACTACATATTCAGATGAAGAGGCAGTCCTCAAGAAACTAGTGGCTTAGTAAAGGTAATTACTTCAAGTGGTGCACGGCGAGACCAGCCCGCTCGCAGAGCTCCCACCCTGGCTAACTGCAAGGTCTCTGCCCGCTAGCCTCCCAAAAGTCCGACAGGCACTCAACAACATCTTTGAGAAGGCGGCACTGGCTGAATGGAAGGAATCGCCACGCGCTACGCACACGGTGCACATTGACCCCAATCTCCCTTTGATAAAGTACCTCCAACTCGTAGCACCCCTCCTCGTCGACAGGCTAGCCTCCTTATCCAGCTGCAGACGGGACACGCACCACTTAACCAACACTTGCATTGCATTATGAGGGCCAGCTCTGAATGTTGCCCCAAATGATAGCAAGTGCGCGAAACCGTAGCGCCCTTCATCCTTGACCACCCTGAATACGAGGAAGCCCGAGCGTGCATGATGTTCAAGCTGGGGCCGCCCGCAACCTCACTGCAATACCTCCTCATGGACGCCATGGCAATGAAACCCTTGTTCTGATTCATCCACGACACACGCTGCTTCGCAGCGACCTCCTCCTCCCAGACGACCGAACCCTTCCACAACCCCTGCGAGCCTCCCTTCGCATACTGTACCTAGTGAGTCTTTACCATTACCTACTGTACACTGACATCTACCATCTCAGCTGAGGTCGTCCTTGACGTGCCCAAGGCGGACACCCGGCGGCTTGAGACTGACAAAGCCCCGCTGGAGGCGGCCAGCTGCGCAAGTTTATAGTCTCACCTCTGTTGTTTGCATTCTCGCATGCCAGTCCTGCTAGAAGGCTCGTCGGGGACCCGGACACTCTGATGTCCCCCGGGCGGAGTACCCTCAGGCTCCCCCATACTGTACCTAACCTCGCACTCTTTTCTCCTCACCCTCTTTCTCTCTTTGCGCGCGCAGCCAGAGCTACCCTCATGCATGTTCGACCCACACACATACTATTGCCTTTCCTGACCATCCTTGTACTATAATACTGAACTTTACTGTACATGTCTCCCTACACTCTCCGCCGAGGCGGAGAGTGCTTCCTCATCCTGACATTGTCAGTAACCCCCCCGGTATGATTCACATCTACACAGGGCCCTGCCCTTGCAGACGTTATATGGATACAAAAAAGACTTCAAGCAGAAGCGGTGTTCTGGAGCTGCCCAACGATCTACATGACACTGGATGAGAACATCATTGATTATCCAGAATAAATTGAGAAAGAAATGTAGCTTCACACAACTTGACATATAGTAGAATGTTGGGATTGCACAATTAGGCATTCAATTAAGTGAACATGTGGGAGGCATTGACATTATCCATGCTGAGAGAAGCAGAAGCATGCATATTGCGACTAAGGGAAGCTTATTCAGTCACAGCCATGCTCTGGAACATTCCATATGGGTCCCAGATACCTTTATGTGATAATAAGATAATATATGGATGGTTGTGCTGAGATAAGGAAAATGGGGTTTTCCTGATGCTGTTGAGGTGTGGGCATTGTTGCTGAGTGTTGTCCAACCCCTCCAGTCACACTGCCTGAAGGTAGTACATACCCAGCAGCGCCCATGGGGAGGTTATACATGGTTTATAGCTGTATCAGGTTGCTGATGGTGGAGAGGCGACATGGCAGAGGTTGATAAAGCCATTGAGTGACCACTGCTCTGACTGTTTCAGTGCTTCACAGTCTAGCGCGCACATCTGTGCCTCAACCACAGTGCACAGTTTGCCCGACTTCTTTGTGATGCGAAGTAGTGGTGCAGCTTGAGGTGTGTGTACCGATTGCCACCATCCCATGGCCGTATACCTCCTGATCTTCTACAGCAGTTGTGGCTTCATCACGCCCGGACACCGGGGTAGGTGATACTTGATCTTCAACTCCAGGTTGATCCACAGGATAAGGTGATTCACCTCTCAATCAGGTCAAGTGACTGCCCAATTTCCTCGTCTATGAGAAATTTCTGCACTGTCACATTGACTTCCTCGTTGGCACGATACAGATCAACTCTGTCGAGTCAGTTGTGCTTAGGTAGTTGCAGTGTATGCAGTGTAGGAGGTAAGTGTTCTTCTACATCAGGCATCCATTTGACCTGTCTATATCCTGTTTTGACAGGTACCACTACTCTTTTTTGCACCACATCTGCTAGTGAATGTGGTATCCTTGTTTCTGATGGTTCGATCAATATCACACCCTCATACAGATGTGGTTTTGTACATTCTTTGCTTCCTTTCGCCCGAAACCGATGTGTCCCATCAGTCCCTTCCCCCCTTTCAACCAA
Organism: Fomitopsis pinicola; assembly: GCA_001931775.1. Classification (NCBI taxonomy): domain Eukaryota; kingdom Fungi; phylum Basidiomycota; class Agaricomycetes; order Polyporales; family Fomitopsidaceae; genus Fomitopsis; species Fomitopsis pinicola. The sequence goes on along the minus strand of MPVS01000103.1, from coordinate 56,969 downwards.
TCTGTCCTGCTGTCCAGGAAATCTGGGGGATTCTATGTTGGCTAATCTCGCCATGGACCCCCTATTCCATGATAGCACTCCAGATCGTGGGCCACAATCCTCAATTGGCAGTTCTCATGCCGATGCACGAGCAGTTCACTTTCCTGAACTGCTTTGTACATCAGTAATTCCTGCCCGTCAACCCATATCTTGCAGTTCTTCATTTTTGGCACAATGTTTTGTGCTGTGCAGAATGATGTGCTCAATGTCGACAACATCCATGTAATAGACCTTGTCGACAGAGCTGGGGCATATTACGATCCCTGAGGTACGAAGGTATCGTTCTTATGACGGGCAGGAATGAAACACCTTAGTGTGGAGCCTAATGTGGTGGGTTGTTCCCACACTTCACATGACTTTTTTGTGCTCAGCAAAGGGGAGATAAGTAACTGTTTGTATTGGTACTCCAGCAGAGGTGCAAAAATCAAACTCCCAGACGACGCAACTTGCATCAACAGTGCCAAACAAATACAGTGGTCAAGTGCTCAAGTAATGGAGTGAGGAAACGGCTTAGCATGGAGCCCAATACGGCAACTGGTGACATTGTGCAGGCACTCTGTGGCTGTGTGCGCGCTCTTGCCTCATTGACTGACTACAGTGTGTCCTATGGTAGGAACCAGTAAGTAAACACCCCTAACATAGTATATGGGTCTGATAGCCCTTGTTACAGAGAGTATAGTGTGATTTTATTGAGCATTCAAACTGGCTAGTGAAGCCAGAAAATGCAAAACAAAAAAATCAACAACTGCCTATGAAAACTCAAGGTGGCTGATTTTAGTAGAAAGGGAATCTACATGATCAGCAGTGTCTGTATGTACCACACTTGCACCCAGGGAGCAACAGATGAGGCAGGGAATAGCTTCTCTCTGTCTAGACCAGATGGCCTTGAGCAAAGTCACTATTCTGCCATGTATGTGTAGTATATGTGACTCAAGTTTTGTGTCATATGATTTAATATGGTGATGTTCTCATATCTGAATATTGTCATCATTTATGCTCACTTTCTATACTCATGATCACCACAGTGTNCATTTATGCTCACTTTCTATACTCATGATCACCACAGTGTGATATTACCCCGAAAGGGAAGTGATAAGTTACCAAAAATGGCAAATCCTCTCCGCTGAAGCTCAATCATGCGAACAATATACTCTCAAGTTTTCAGCATCTAGAACATCATAGTAAGACCTCAAAATAGCCATCAATTTTTCCAGACAGGAGTCTTTGAGCTCACGTATTGCTATTTTTTACACTTTGTCCAGTCAATGGTCACATGCTCGCAGCAAACACGTTGAGCAATGACGTGGGGTCGCAGCAACGCAGCGACGGTTTCCTCGCTGCGTCGCTGCGACCCCACGTCATAGCTCATGTGACCACAAAAACAGCTAAAATGCGCTCAAAAAGCGCAATATATTCACTGTGAAGCAAGATCCACTTATTTTGGGGTGTAGAAATTCGCAAAAACAGCGCCGAAATTGAAGATGATGAGACTTGAGATTCTCCATTATCATATCCTTTGTTATCAGGCCTAATTAACCTTCAAATGGCTAACAATACCACAGATATCTTCTGTTGAGTGTGCCTATAGTCATCAGTGCTGCAGATTGTCAGTGACAGATGAATTCTCTACATTCACAGCTCATATGCTATCCCATATCCCATGCATGTCTCAACATATGAATGTGTACCATGTGTACACTGTTTTTGTCACAATCCAGTGCTTGCATGCATTGTCTATGATTTGGCTCCTCACTATATATTGTTATTTAGTGGTTGGCATGATTTCTGACCACATTATGCTGAGATGATTGAGCTATTCCTGTTATATGAACTGCACGTGTTTATCTTATACAACATTAGAGGAGACTAGCAAAGGATGCAGTCCATATGATGCATGAACATGTATAACATGCTCTGTGTCCCACTGAATACTCAGTGTATCTACTTTTTGTTCAAACATGCTACACAAGCTAGTGAATACATAGGTTAATCATATTTGTGTGACTGGCTTTTCAAGATGGGTCAAAATGAGGATGTTGTCATACTGATGTGCTTATCTATGAATATTCACAACTTTCCTCAAACAACTCATAGATTGAAGATATCTGAACAGGGAAGAATACTTACTGCCAGTTGATGTGTGCCTTTCCATTATGTTACATTCTGCAGGGGTATATAGTTTCATATGAGAGCATTCTTAATGAGCTCATAGACACTAGACGCGAAGGAGTCACACTCATGACTATAGCACTTTGAGGTTTCAAGGTTTGTGTGTGAACACAGAGGCAAGGGCTTTGACCCCCATGAATTGGTGTAGAACCATGTCATTTTTGATATTGAGAACATTCTGAGCTGTTCCACATCAAAAGCAAATATTGTATCAGCTGAAGACAAGTTTCTTTGCTTTTACTGCATTTATATGCCTGTGCTAGTGCTGCTTGAGGTTGTGGACTACTTCGCTTGATAAGCGCTCATTGAGCGCTGGCGGAGTTGTACGCAAATGCGTCGACGTGTTTGTGTGCAAGTCCGCCAGCGCTTAAATTACCAAATGCGGTAATTCCATCATTTTCAGCCACTTTTACAGCCACACTGGCTATATCTACCTCTAGAATGGCCATAAAAAGTGCATCAAATTCGGATAATTCAGATAAGTTGGGGAATATTGTTGCCAACATTTATCATGCATGATGTGGAGCACAACACCATGGCTCACAGTGATTTGCAACCAGTATGATGCAGCAAATGCTGGATGATATTATGATTGTTCCAAGACACAGTGGCAGTAGCATCTTCATCAGCTCTTTGTATGTAGCATGAGCTGAGTCACCTGCAATGAATATAGTAATGTGGCAATCATAACAGTCAGTTTCTGCCTTCATTTTTAAGATGAATATATATCACAATGAAGGTAAAAACCCAAAGGGAACAATGTGGAAGGCAATCTATTCAGAGTCACGTGGAAGAAAAATTTGCAGTACTAAGACAATGTGGTGACAGTGTTGCAGGTTTGAGTTCAGTGTGTGCTTTTTTCATACACAAAGTTAGCTGAGCTTCTGTGAGACAACTCCTGTGTTTGTCAGTGACTATACTCAATGTTTGCTGACTGTGCAGAGGTATATACTAAGCACTGAAACACTCAGAAAGAAATGTGAGAAACATGTGCTAGAGGAACTTTGCAGAGCAGGGGAAGTCTGGCATAGGAAAGTCTGGAAATGTGGAGGTATGTAAGTCAAGGGTACAAGTTATTGGAGGTCTGGAATGTCTGCAACTGTACACTGAAAGTCAGTGCTTGCCAAAGCAATTGGCAACACACCTAGTCAAGTCTAGGGTATGGAAGACTAGGATAGAGCCAGAATGGAAGATGTAGGACAATTCAAGAATCTCTAATAGGGATCCCAAAGACATCAAAATCCATGTTAAGCAACAAAAGTCCAGGGGTTGGAAGATAAGTAGAGGATATACATAATGGGAAGAGTGAGTGTGCAAGAGAGGGTAAACAATATATTTGATTTGATATACAATTCACTCACAAGCCCAGTGTAAGTACTATGTAGTTACTTCTCTGACCAGATTGTGAACATTCTGGAGAGTCAGTACAAAGACAATAGATACTGTCAAGATAACTGTAAATCCAGTGCAGAGACAACAACACCAGGTGATACATAAAGATGAAGTGTACACCACAAAAGTTTGGAACAGGATAATGGATTTGGAAAATCAGAATAGTCTGGAAAAGCATGGAATAGTCTGCAATACTGGAAATTGGAATACACAAGTACACAGGTCCATCTTTTTTATGTGTGGCACATATCATGACATCAACAATATTCATACCAGAGCTATGAGTGACTGGTATTTGTTGGGTAAGACTGAGTATAAGAACCTAAATTCACTACTGAGGAAAGCAATCTGATTCTGGGTTATACAGAAGTACACTATCCTAGAACAATCTATTTATCTGTCTGATATTGTATGCTGCAACTGTAAGGTATGCTGCAGCATCAACCTTGTTCTACCATATGTAAATTTTGACTGCCCATTACCTTATGATGCTGGATAAAGAACACCACCTATATTAAGAAAAGGTTAGAAACTGGCACATACTAACAAACACCTCAGGGATTGTACTGCCAGTCATGGCCCACTCCAAGACAAGTATGGGGCTGTGCACTGTAGTTGGTCATGGTGCAACTGCCCTTCACACCCAGTTGAAGGTTCAGCTGCCACCTCAGGTGGATATGGTCAGCCCTTGCCAAGCACACCATTTCTGGAGACATGCTCAGTATGATGCTGTCTTGGTCAATGTTGAACCTGACCAACCTGGCTTTGCAGGCCTAGAGCCTGAGGCGGCAGGCATTCTAGGACTCATTGCCTTTTCATACGATGACACCCAATATGAATGCACCGTTGTCCACTGGTTTGATAAGCAGGGAGGGCTTCCGGACAGTGTTGCCAGAATGTACTGGGTAAGGCCCAGAGGACATGGCAATGACCGTGATACAGGTAGTAGTACTATCGCCAGTTGAACGTGCGGCCTGGCACGACAATTGTGCGACGAGGCTGTTAATCACACTATAAGTATGTGTCTGTTCATTTACATTGGGGAGGCAGTTAGTTGCTTTGCGCTTGCCTGCTATTCCATGATCCTACGCATTTCCCTTGGCCTTTTTGTGTTTTGAGTCAGCCTCACTGATCCAACTGCATGAGATGAGATGTGTGCAGGTCCCTGGGACCCCAAAGACCATATTGAGGCAGTAAGTATTCTTCCCTGTTAAGGTATCTTCAATCTATGAGTTGTTTAAGGGAATTTGTGAATATTTAGAGATAAGCACATCAGTAAGACAACATGATCGGTTGTAATTGAGCCCTGCCAATAATTGACAGACACAGCATATGTTCCAGCTATATCATTTTGACACATCTTGAAAAGCCAGTCACACAAATATAATCAAATTATGTATTCCCTAGCTTGTGTAGTGTGTTTGAGCAAAAAGTAGATACACTGAATATTCAGTGGGACACAGAGCATATCATATATGTTCATGAATCATATGGACTGTATCCATTGCTAGTCTCCCCTAACATTGTATAAGATAAACACATCGAGTTCATATGACAGGAAATAGCTCAAGTATCTCAGCATAATGTGGTCAGAAATCATGCCAACCACTAAATAACAATATATAGCGAGGAGCCAAATCATAGACAATGCATGCAAGCATTGAATTTTGACAAAAACAGTGTACACATGGTACACATTCATATGTTGAGACATGCATGGCATATGGGATAGCATATGAGCTGTGAATGTAGAGAATTCATCTGTCACTGACAATCTGCAGCACTGATGACTATAGGCACACTCAACAGAAGATATCTGTGGTATTGTTAGCCATTTGAAGGTTAATTAGGCCTGATAACAAAGGATATGATAATGGAGAATCTCAAGTCTCATCATCTTCAATTTCGGCGCTATTTTTGCGAATTTCTACACCCCAAAATAAGTGGATCTTGCTTCACAGTGAATATATTGCGCTTCTTGAGCACATTTTAGCTGTTTTTGTGGTTACATAAGCTATGATGCGGGGTCGCAGCGACGCAGAGACGGTTTCCTCACTGTGTCGCTGCGACCCCACGTCATCATTGCTCAATGTGTTTGCTGGGAGCATGTGACCATTGACTGGAAAAAGTGTAAAAAATAGCAATATGTGTGCTCAAAGACTCCTGTCTGGAAAAATTGATGGCTGTTTTGAGGTCTTACTATGATGTTATAGATGGTGAAAACTTGAGATTATATTGTTCACATGATTGAGCTTCAGCAGAGAGGATTTGCCATTTTTGGTACTCATCACTTCCCTTTCGGGGTGATATAATACTGTGGTGACCAAGAGTAAATGATGAAAATATTCAGATATGAGAACATCACCATATGAAATCACATGATGTGAAGTTTGAGTCACATATACTACACATACATGGCAGAATAACTTTGCTCGAGGCTAGCTGGTCTAGACAGAGATAAGCTATTCCCTGCCTCATTTGTTGCTTCCAGGGTGTAAGTGTGGTGCATACAGACTCTGCAGAACATGTGGATTCTATTTCCACTCGAATCAGCGGCTTTGAGTTTCCATAGGCACTTGTTGATTTTTTATTTTGCATTTTCTGGCCTCACTAGCCAGTTTCAATGCTCAATAAAATCACACTATAGTCTCTGTAACAAGGGCTATCAGATCCATATACTATGTTGGGGGTGTTTACTTACTGGTTCTTACCATAGGACACATTGTAGTCAATGAATGAGGCAAGAGCGCCACAGAGCGCCTGCACAATGTCACCAGTTGCCATATTGGGCTCCATGCTAAGCCATTTCATGGACCCTCACCCACTACCTGAGCACTTAACCACTGTATTTGTTTGGCACTGTTGATGCAAGTCACATTGTCTGGGAGTTTGAATTGTGTACCTCCACTGAAGTGCCAATATAAACTGTTATTTATCTCCCCTTTGCTGAGCAAAAAAAAGTCATGTGAGGGGTAGGAACAACCTGCTGAATTGGGTGCCTTGATAAGGTGTTTCATCCTGGCTCGTCATAACAATGATACCTTCATACCTCGGGGATCATGACTGAGCTGGATATGCCCTCCAATGCATCATTCCTCCCTGCTCTCCCCCTATTGGGCACTCACCAGTCTCCCCTCTGAGCAAATCAACATGGCAGGCCCTTATCCCAGACACAAGAAAAGTGATTTTAAGTCCTCTGTAAGCTGTTTTTCCCTCTGTGCCACAGAAATTCAGAGTGCTAAGCGTGATTTGGAAGTTATACAATGATTCAAAAGTATCTGTGACAAAGTCCAAGCCACCCATGCTAGAGGTGCACTTGTGGAAACTCAAAAGTTGCAGATTGGAGCTGCTCATCATTTTGGGTCAGTACTGTATGCTATTGCCCCAGATAATTTGATGACAGGGTATATAAACAGGTCTGATGCATCAAAGCAACAGAAACCAGGCAAAAACAGCCTTTACTACTACAAGAAAGTGTTTGACACCATGCCCATCTTCACAGTCCCCACTACTTTGGAGGTTTCAACTCAGAAGATGGTTGACCTCATTGAGCCTGCTGTCTATGCACAGTGTTTCTCAGGCTGCTGGCAGGATGAGGCTGGCAAGACCTTGGCAGTTTACTGGGGTATGTGACAACTGCATATGTATTCTATTGTTTACTAACAAAAGTATTATTAGAAGAACAACAAGGCTGCTGACAATAAGCCTCAGGTAGGATTGTAAAGATACTTGGTCATCACTTGGACATGGGTATGGTCCAATGCCATCCAAAAAAGCCTCTGACTCTGGTGCACAGAAGAGGCAGTGCTGCAAAGATTCTGCCACTGCACTGGCAGCTCCTCTACACCAAGAAAGTCTTGCCATATGTGTGAGATCATAATGAATCACTGGATGACCATAGGAGACAGATTGTATGCAGCATTGACCACATTGACATTGATACCATTTGTGTGGCCTGCCATTCTGTTAAAGATAGTACCTGCTGCTTGTAAGTGTTCAGCTTCCAGAAGGCACAGCAGGTGCTTTGCAACAACAAATGTGACAAGCTGCCACATAAGTGCCACAGTGAGCACAAAGGGTGCACCAAACTTGCACAGTACTAGGCCTGTGGCTCTGTTGATGTCACTGCAATTCCAAGGTAATTGAAGGGTGAGATAAGGAGCTGGTAATGAAGATGTGGGTGCTGACGATGAGGGTAGGAGCACCCTGCCTTGCATAGACAAGGGAAAACATGATGGAGTGAACAGATGCCAGATAGACAACCAGCATGTCAGATATGAACTCAAAGTGTTGGCTGCGTGGCACCTCAAAATCATCCCAATCCCTTTGCTCCAGGAGCACAGAGAACTGCACAGTTGCCCATGATTTACATATTTTGGAGGTGGCCTTTGTGTTTGTGGTAGTGCATCTCAGAGACCTGGAACCCATGGGGAGGGTTTCTGCAGGTTAGGAGGATGCTGGCAACAAGGAGGTGCTGGAATCCAAGGTCATCAGCCAGGAAGCAGGGTAGAGCAGCATGGCCTGGGCTTGACAAATTTTTGGCCTGATGGCCTCCAAAGTGCTGTGGCAAAGAGGAGTGAAATGCTGAGTGAAGTTGTGTGACTCAAGAAAGCTATTATCAGAGGCAGTGTTATCCAATAATAATTCACAAGGAAAGTGGAGCTTAGCATAGGATGCAGCACAGGCTTCTAGCAGTTTGTTCAGAGAAGCAGAGAGCTCCACCACAGCAAATGTAGCAGCATGACCAACAGGCAATTGAGATCAATACTGATACAATAAATCCCTAGATGCCTGAAGGAGACTGATGAAGACATGGAGGTGGTGTTGGTGGAAATGTAGTATAATACTGCATAGATTGGACATTGGTGAAAATGCAGTAGAATACTGCATTGATTGGACAATAGAATTATCTGCATTGCTGTTTGCACATGGACAATTTCTTTTTGTTTTGATTGAATGGACTACTTTCTTTTGTTCTTTTGTCTCCTCTGCTCTCATGACCACCTACCTTTGATGCTCCTCCACACATGTGCTTACTGCACAGCATCCATTATGATACAGTGCTATACACATGACCTCTATCACCTCTGCTGAAGGCTTGCAAAGCATGCTGAAAGTGGACACCCCCACAGGGTGATATGCACTTAATTCAATCCCTGAGGTACAAAGGTATCATTCTTATGACAGGCAGGAATGAAACACCTTAGCATGAAGCCCAATGTGGTAGGTTGTTCCCACACTTCATGTGACTTTTTGCCACTCAGCAAAGGGGACATAAGTAACAATTTGTATTGGCACTTCAGTGGAGTGTGAAATTTTGAACTCCCAGACAACACAACTTGCATCAACAGTGCCATGAAATGGCTCAGCATGGAGCCCAATTTGGCATCTAGTGACATTCTGCAGGTGCTCTGTGGCTGCTTGGGTGCTCTTGCTGCAGTCACTGACTACAGTGTGTTGTATGGCAAGAACTGACCAACAGGTACTTTGAATCAATGTTTGGATATTCCCATGATAAAGGGTATATAAAGGCTGCCTGCTTCCCACACAGGCAGACACATCTTGAACCTGTACCACCACCATCTCTCTGCTGAGGACACACTGTCCATCAGGAGATTGGTTACTGTAGCTGAATACTATCTGCTTTACTCACGCTAAGTTGCTTCCTAGCCACCTGGGCTAGTATCTGATTGACCAAGAAGGTCAAAGAAGTTAAGTTAACTAGTCAAGAGGACTAGTATCAAGTAACAAGAAACTCAATAGTCAAGAGTACTATTGTCTTACCAAGTCATAAGCAATTAAATAGTCAAGAGGACTATTGGGAGAAGTTTGTCCTTGCTCAGGACCAGCTTATCTCCTAGTGTTTGGCAGCTGTGTTAATATACAGAACCAGTCACTGCTTGTCAAAACCAGTAAGTGAACACCCCAAACATAGTATGGCATCAAGGTCACATGCTCACGCTATGATGTGGTTTTGTCTGATCCCAATGGTGTTCACCACTGGATTGGACAAAACCCACATCATTGACTGTGCTGCATCTATGTCTTTGGATTTAAATTGTATTCACTATTGTAATGACTCATTTCCTAGTACATTGAATGCCTAACCCTGAATGAGAAACTTGTCTTGGTATGGGCCATGACTGGCAGTACGATCCCTGAGGTGTTTTATGAATATATGCACTGTGGATTTGTTTATTCCATTATTTCAGACTATTCCATGCTTTTCCAGACCATTCTGGTTTCATGAATCCATTGTTCTGTACATTCCCATTCCAGACTTTCCCTATTTTCTCCAGTTGCTCAGAATCTATTACTGCTTAGTGTACCTATGCACCATTAGCAACAGGAGTTGTTTCATAAAAGCTCCAGTAACACTGTGTATGAGAAGCACACATGGAGTCATACTTGCAAATTACTGCCACCACATTCTCAAATTTCAAATGCCTTCCACATTGTTCCCAGCATTGGGTTGCTGCCTTCAGATATATCTATGTACTGCTGCAAGCTCAGAATGAAGACATAAACTCACTGCAGGTTTGAAACTGAACCTGTTATAATTGACACAGTACTATATTTATTGTAGCTAGCTCATCTCATGCTATGCTACATACCAAGATGAAGAAGTGGCTGAAAATGATGGAATTACTGCATTTAGTGATTTAAGCGGGGGTGGACTTGCACACAAATGTGTCAACGTGTTTGCGTACGACTCCACCAGCACTTGATGTGCGCTTAGTAAGCGATGTAATGCACAACTTCAAGCAGCACTATCATGGTCAGATAAATGCAATAAAACCAAAGAAGATTCTATACACCTCATAGAATATGGCTTTTGATGTACCACAGCTGAGAATGTTTTCAATATGGATGAAATTCTTCTAGGCCAATTCATTGCAGGTGAGGCCCTTGCCTCTGTGCTCACACACAAACCCTCAATCATGAGAGTGCCATTGTGACCTTTGTGTCTAGTGGCCATAAGCACGTAAAAATTGTACCCATATGGAAGTATACACCTCTTGAAGAAATAACATAATGGAAAGGAACACATCAGCTATCAGTAAGATTTGTAACTTTCTTAGTCCATGAGAGTCTACAAGTTGTTTTAGGAAACTGAAAACTGTTGCAAATACTCAGAGATAAGCATGTCAGTATGACAAGATCATCAAGTGTAATTAGACACAGTCATGTTCCTTCCAAAGTTTGCAGACTTTGTAAAGTTGAGCTATTTCATATTGACACATCTTTCAAAGCCATAGGCACACAAATATGATGCTATTATGTGTTCCCTAGCTCAGGCTTGTGTACCATGTTTGAACAAAACATAAATTCACTGAAGATCCAGTGGGGTACAGAGCATATCATACATGCTCATGCATCATATGGACTACATCCATTGCTAATCTTCTCCAACATTGTATAAGATAAAAACATGGAACTCATGACAGGAAATAGTTCAAGGATCTCAGCATGATGTGGTCAGAAGTCATGCCAACCACTAAACAACAATATAAAGGGAGGAGACAGATGATAGACAATGCATGCAAGCATTGTGAGAGAAACAGTGAACACATGGTACACATTTGTGTGTTTAGACATACATGGCATATAGGATAGCATATGAGCTATCAATGTACTAACTATAGGCACTTAACAGAAGAATCTGCTATATTATTAGTCATTTCGAGGTGTAGTGGACTGATCACAAAGGATGCTATACTTTCCAATCTCAGAAAACAGCAAGTCTCATCAAGCCAGTTTTGGTGCTATTTTTGTGAATTTCTACAGGTCAAAACTAGTGGACCTAACTGCAGAGTTAATATGTTTCGCTTTTTGAGCGCATTTTTGGTGCTTTTGTGGTCACATGAGCTATGACATGGGGTCACAGCAGCACAGCAACAATTTCCTCGCTGTGTTGCTGCGACCCCACGTCATCGCTCGACGTATTGTCTGCAAGCATGTGACCATTGGCTAGAAAAAGGCTGAAAATCACAATATATACTCTCAAAGACTCCTGTTTCAAAAAGTTGATGGCTGGTATGTTGCTTGCATGATGGTGCTTCAACAAGCAGAATTTGCCATGTCAGGTAAGTCATCACTTCCCTTTTGGGGTAATATCACACTGTGGCTTTTGTGAGTGTAGACAATAAGCATAAATAGTGTGGATATTCAGAGATGAGCCAACTGTCCTATCCAATCATAACATATGAAACTTGACTCACATACAACTTACATTGCAAAATAGAGACTTTGCTACGGCACAGCACATTATTGACAAAGACTGGCTATTCCCTTGCTTATCTGTTGCTTTCAGGGTGCAAGTGTGGTACATACAGACTCTGCAGATCATGTACATTCTATTTCTATTTGAATCAGCCACCTTGAGCACATGTTGTTATTTTGCATTTCTGGCCTAACTAGCCAGTTTCAATGCTCAATAAAATCACACTATAGTCTCTGTAACAAGGGCTATCAGATCCATATACTATGTTGGGGGTGTTTACTTACTGGTTCTTACCATAGGACACACTGTAGTCAGTCAATGAGGCAAGAGCACCCAAGCAGCCACAGAGTGCCTGCACAATGTCACCAGTTGCCATATTGGGCTCCATGCTAAGCTGTTTCATGGACCCTCACTCCATTACTTGAGCGCTTAATCACTGTATTTGTTTGGCACTGTTGATGCAAGTCATGTCATCTGGGAGTTTGAATATTGTAACTCCGCTGAAGTGCCAATACAAACTGTTACTTATCTCCCATTTGCTGAGCACAAAAAAGTCACGTGAGGGGTGGGAACAACCTGCCAAATTGGGCGCCTTGATAAGGCATTTCATCCTGGCTCGTCATAAGAACAATACCTTTGTACCTCAGGGATTGTAACCTTGCTCATATCATACACAGCAACTGCAAGGGTATGCTGAAACATCAACCTTGTTCTACTGCATGCAAATTTTGACTGGGCATCACCTCATGATGCTAAATATGAATTCATCTCGGGTTTGTAATGACAGTCTGCCGCTTGTGTGGACGTGCCAACAGTGGATGCACAGGTCATGCAGGTGGATACCCTTCATCAGGATAAGCCACTGCTCACGCGGATGTGCCAGTGGTGGAGCATCCACTATCACCTGTCAGTCCGCTGCATGTCTCGCAAGTAGCACGGGTTTGCAGTGAACACCAAAGGGCACATTGCAGCTCGCAATGCCACCGCTGGCGCGTTCATGCGAATGGTGAACATGGTTAGCTTTGATCTGTGCTGGAACAGATGCAGTGGTGTTAACAAATATGTCCCTTGTCGCGCATACACACCAAAGGTGCAATCACTAGATGTTGCTCTGTATACTAGTGATGTTGTACCACTGACAATATGGCAGGTATGCGCTGGCGCTGGAAACACTTGATATCTGGTCATTGCAGGTAGTAGTACGTCTATATACAAGGTAAGGAATACGAAGCCCCTTCACATCACTCAACCGTCATCTCAGGGTCCTCTGAGTCCTCACCCACATGCGCTGCAACAGCATTCCTCGCCTGCTCACTGCTCTCCATAATGTTGTTGGGAGACGGCCCAGGACAGGGGAGTGGGCACGACGGAGTTGGCTGACAAGCCGAGGTGCCCGCCTGGTTCACTGGCGCCGACAGTGATCCTGCTGCAGGGACAGGAGATGCACAGATGAGAGGCGAGGTCATGCAGTCCTCGGGGGCGGGGGCAGGTCAGTGCATTGGTGTTGGCAGCTGGGGAAGCAGCTGGGGCTGCAATGCCAGTGGCAATGGGGGCAGCACCAGGGGCAGCACCAGGGGCAGCAACACCAGTGGGCGTGGGGGCTGCGACACCAGCAGGCACGGGGGCAGATGGGACCAGTCGGAGCAACCTCCTGGAGGGACTGCCTCCCTTTCATCAGCAGACAGTACATGAGAATACACTGCAGACACTCACCAACCAATTCTCACATCTTGTGCCCATGTTTGCACTGCACCTCCACATATTGGAGATCTTGATGTAGTCAAAGTCCTTGCATTCAGATTTCAGCGCCATGCACCTACTGCATTTGTGCCCAGCGGTGCCAGAAGCAGGTGGGACATGGATGGATTCGGAGGGCGCAAGTGTGGGCGCAGCAGTGCGGGACTTCTTTGCTCAAGATGCCTTCAGGATTGAAGCCTCTGCACACAGTTGCTTTGGGCGAGACACTGCGAGTACAGGGGCCTTGAAGATCTTCATGCCAATAGTGTTCCTGCTGTTGTCTTCATCACCGTAATCCAAGACACAAACTAGACATAAATGAGTGTTAGTGCACAGTGGACATGGTGAAAGCGAGGACATGGAAGCTCACCATTTTGAATGCATGTGGTGTCGATGCTCTGACGCCAGTCTTGCATGTTCGCGATGTCATCCCATGCGTGCTGCAGCACAAGATCCATCTCTTTGATGACTGTCACTGTTCAGGGTCAGCGGGGATAATGGTGCGTGTCCAATAGGAGTACACACCTTGGAACCTGTCGTTTGCTTCAAAGACCATGGACATGGAATAGTTAGCATGTAGACCAGTTTAGTATCACTGCGAAACACACACCTAGCCAGCGCGCTGTAGACACCCGAAGCCTTCGCCAAAACCCGTTGATGGTTGGGGCGGCCAACGGTGCCCAGAGCATAACCCCCCACCACACTTCAAAGTAGATGCATTCCGTGATGTCGAAGGGCCACCCGCCTTTGGGTGGTGGGTAGTTGACGCTGAATTGCAGCACCGTGCGGAGGCTGCGTGTGAGCATCGTGGAGTCTGCATAGATTTTGTTGTCGCTCAGGCAACACATAAGCATGGTGCCCTAGGCGCAACATGAGACGGTTAATGGGATGGGCGACAGCACTTGTGGAGTACTCATGAGTATTTTGTTGTAGAATATGTCCAGCACTTCTTCCAGAGTCATCACACTGCAGGCTATGGCATGGAAGAGGTAGGTGAGTGCAACAATATGCGCGCGGGTCAGCTTCTGAGCAATTGCGTCCATGAACATGCACCGTGGAGGCAGGCCGGCCTTAATTTCAGCCATTGTTCTAGGAAGTCTTGTGAGTGTGTCTTTGTTTCCTGCCAAAATTGCTTCTTCATGCAGGTGCACGTTGAATTGGTCATGCAACCAGTAGAAGAAGTCGAGCTCCAACATGAGGGCAAGCGAGCAGGCTATTTGAGGCGTGGAGAGGTTGAGTTTGACAACAGCGGCGGTGGACAGGTTGTCGTTGACAAGCAGCGAGAAGGAGAACCTGCAGCAAGGGCGACATGCAGCTCAGGCGACTCAAACATGTGGACGAGTGAGGTGCAGTGATGGGAGAGGACAGTGAAGTGGAGGGAGGAGAGATGGCGGGAGCACATGAGAGAGAGAGAGTGAGGTGCGCGTGTGTGGAGACTATGAGAGCGCAAGCGCTGGCAGCCGGAAATCACCGTGATGCACCCACAATTGTCCGATCTCGAGATGTGATCAACTACAGTGGCGCACTCACCCCATATCGGGTCGTGGACACCGCCTCATGGTAAGCAGGCATACCCATGCGCAAGTTGAATTTATTTACTGTTCACGCAACAATCACTAATCATGCATGAGATGGGACATTCTCGTGACTTCACCGTTAGCGCGAGTGCGCGAACAGTGCCCATTGACTGTGCCACTCATCCCAGTGGGTGTGTCTGCACAAACCGCAGGGGAGGACACACACTATGTTGCACATGTTCTCCAGATGCCACTGTTGGCACATCTAATAGTGGACCTTGAACTTGTATTATTATTGACATGCAACATATACTGAGCTTACCACCACTCGCGTGTACGCACCAACGGTGCACATGCCAGGGTACGATGAGCCTTTTCAGGCCACTGTTGGTGCAGACGGGCAAATAGTGCACTCTGCTGTGTGAGCTGCAGCAAGATAAATGTACCATGAACTATGTCACCGTATTTGTGTGGCCGTGCCAGCGAGTGATCATCATAAACCTGTATGCCACAATCCATACTACAAACAGGCTGATATTGTCTTTGTCAGTTAAAGTGGAAATCAATTAGTACACTAGTGTACTTAAATCACAATTAAAACCATTACTTTTGTATGAGGATCATCCAGTCTGTGGATCATCCCGTGCTAATCCAGATCTAGTGACTCATATTCTGGTGTTTCAACTACTGTTAAGTTATGTGCTCAACAGGGATAATCATGTATCATATTCATATCAGCTATGATTACATGGTCTCATCCAGTATAATCCCAGATCAGCCATGTTGACCAAACCCTAAGTCAGTATCATGTCAGAGTAGCCATGTTGAGCATTCCACTCCTCATCTCATACCATATAATCCCAACAGAGAGTGTATTTATATAGAATTATCACTGATGATCAACAATATCATGTACAACCTTTTACATATTCAACTTAGTCTCATCCAGTATAATGCCAGATCAGCCAAGTTGACCAAACCCTAAGCCAGTATCATGTCAGATTAACCATGTTGAGCATTCCACTCCTCAGCTTATACCATATAATCCCAACAGAGAGTGTATTTACACAGAATCATCCATGATGATCAACAATATCATCTACAACTTTTTACATATTCAATATTCACATAATACATAGATAATCAGGCTCTACACAAGTATTGCCCTATATTAAGTGCTTTCTCAGTCACTATATCAGTTAGTATGATCTCTAGTAATCATCTTTGACCTGATACCATGATCAGCATGGATCAGTTGGAAATCACTCTGTATAAGCCAGGGTCATCCTATCTCAGTGCTCAGTCAGACAGATATGGTACACATTCATCTCTATTGATATGTATTCAAGATGTCTTTGTTGGGTGATTGGTACTTAGCCAGTCTAATTGGAAAGTCTGAGCATAAATTAAATATGCACTAAGACCAGCTCAAGAGATAATCCATGCACTGTGGGCAATTACTCTGTATCAGCATTGGCTCAGTCATCATATCACTAAGTGGACCAATGTGAGACTAGGAACAGCCATGTTGGGGATGCATGTGATGTGCCCACTGACCACCACAACACCAATGTAGAGGATGGCATTGATGATGGTAAGTTGTTTATGCACCCCTTTCAACTTGTTTGATGTGTACTTACCATGCATACCATCAGCTGATAGTCACGACATACCAAGGCATTGCTGAGGCACGGACCCAATGCAGATGACAGCAATAATGAAGACAAGGGCAATTTGCATTCCACCAAGAGGGTCCACCATGATGAACTTTTGAACCCCTTGAATACAGGCAGTGAGGGCTTGAATGGGCATGGGTGAGTTCTTGGTGTTATATGTTCCCTGTCCTATACTCATACTTGTTATCATTTCCTCAAGAGGTGCATCAAACACAAAAGGGAATAAGAAGGGTAAGAAGGTCTCATTGCTGTCGAAATCAACCTCAAGCTGCCCTGTCTCTGCATCAGACAGGTAGACCAGGGCCTCTGCAAAAGCTCTGGCTGAGACGTGAGAATCATTTCCAAGTGGTTCATTTTTGTCCACTGTATACAAGTATTGTGAAATGGTTGCACATGAGACAGTAGTAGGGATCTTTCAGGCATGTAGAACAGTGGTAGGATCATAGTTTAGTATGTCCAGGTAGTACTCTTTATGATAGCAGCATGCTATGATGGAATAAAATAATATGGGATGAACATCTGAGTTTGCATCTCGGCCTGCTAATACTGCTAATCATGGTGTTCAGCTTGTCTGGGCTGAATAGTAAATTGTGCTGAATGCATGTGTGTATATTCATCCATGATGATTACCCTGTATGCAACATAATCTGAATGCTAAGCACAAGGATTATCTCTTCATTTGGATCAGTGGAGTGATCTGGGTTGAGTGCATATCTAATGTATGCTTGATGATAATCAAGCCGTGTAATCTGACTTACAGAAGAGGATATCTTCTACTTAACTGGCTAAGCAATAATCACCCAACATACAAATCTTCAATGCATAATGAGTGTGTATCATATTTGTCTAACAGAGCATGTATATGGGATCACCCCAACTTATACAAGGTGATCACCCACTAATCAGTGTTGATCCTTGGATCAGCTCAATTATGAATATCAGAGATCAAACCAACTGATATGATGACTGAGCCAGCACTTACTAATACAGGATGATGTTCATAGACCTGAATTACGCTCTCATGATCAGGGAAGTTGATTCTTGTATTAAGTGAGTATGATGATACCATGATAAACAGGGATGATCTTACAAATAAACACTAAAATTGTACAATATGAGATGAGCAGTAGGATGGTTAATTTAACATGATACTGGCTGAGGACACACTCAACATGGTTAATCTGACATGATACTGGCTTAGGGTTTGGTCAACTTGGCTGATCTGGCATTATACTGGATAAGACCAAGTTGAATATGTAAAAAGTTGTAGGCTAATCTGACATGATACTGGCTTATTTTTTTGGTCAACATGGCTGATCTGGGATTATACTGGATGAGACCATGTGATCATAGTTGATATGAATATGATACATGATTATCCCTGTTGAGCTTCACAGTGGTTGAAACCCCAGACTACAAGTCACTAGATCTGTATTAGCACTGGATGATCCACAGACTTAATGATCATCATACAATAGTAATGGTTTTAATCATGATTTAAGTACACTAGTGAACTAATTTAAATCCACTTTGAGTGACATCCCTGTGTGGATACATGTACTGCACACCTACAACAAAACTTCGAAAGCGGAGCGTAGAGCAATGACGATGAAGATAGTAAGACACAATATCAGTACAGTTAGAGGTCCAAGGCGAGTACACCGAAATCAATACAAAGTGAAACTAACCTAGCACACGCACAGCCGACTGTACCAGAGAGTTGCTTGATGCGCAACACCATGCACTCAAGTGTTACACTCGTTGTCAGTGCCCCACTGTGTTCGGGCCGCTTCCCCCTGAGTTGGTCTGCATGTGTTTCAAGTCATTGTACACGGTGTCAAACAGGTCTAAAACATGCTTGCCCTTCTGCCTGGAGAATGGCACAGCCTTCTCGACCAGCTTGCGCTGGTAAAGATCCTGTACCTTCACTGTGCTATGCGCGAGCAAGCAAGCTTTCGCCGTCGCCTCAGCACCTTCTCGAACCTGCTGAGCAAGTGCAGGGATGATGCCTCGGAAGTATACATTGAGGCCGTTATCATCCGCTGCCCTTCGCAGCTGCTTGATGTAGTCCTCCAACACTCAACCATTCTACTCAATGTCTTCAACATGCACATGTGCGTTCACGAACACTATGGCAGTGGCTATGTAGATGTGCTCTTGGTTGAGGATGTCGGCCAAGCTTCAGAGCTTCTTCTCGTAGTCTCTAGCCACCATGGACAGAAACTGGTCAATGCGAGGGCCTTTGGATCATCCCCGGGGAAATGCAGCCATACTACACGCTACACAGCACTGAAGCAGGTTTCAACCTCTGAGCTGTCTCCGGTGCGAGGCTTCATGTAGTAAGGACCTGAGCCGGTGAGTAGCCCAGCCAGCTTGGAGTTCTTCTCACGAATATATATATGCTTCTGCAGGGCTTCAAAAGGCAACAGTGTTGAGTTGCAAGTCGGCGAAGTAGAAGTCATATGGCTCTGAAAGACCGGACGACCACTTCTTGGTGCCTTGGGGGGGATAAGCTCCTTCACGTCAAAGCAATCAATTGAGACCAATTTCTCACTCTGGGCCTGCTGCCACATTACAATGTTGTCTTTGAGGAAGTCGAGAACCTGTGCAACAAATCAGTAAGTGACTGTAAGTCAATACTTTCGTGAAGCTGCAGCAAACTTACCTTGTTCAAAGCACCCTCAGCATTGATGATCCGGGCTGTCTCTGATGTGTACAAGCCTTGCAACTTCGCAGTCTCAATGTATGACCACGAATGGACCTCGTCCAGCACAGAAACACTGTGCA
Source organism: Fomitopsis pinicola (assembly GCA_001931775.1). Taxonomy (NCBI): domain Eukaryota; kingdom Fungi; phylum Basidiomycota; class Agaricomycetes; order Polyporales; family Fomitopsidaceae; genus Fomitopsis; species Fomitopsis pinicola. The sequence continues at coordinate 37,428 of MPVS01000103.1, read as the reverse complement.
GTCCATCAGGTACCTTAGGTTTGCCCTCAATGTCATGTACTTTCTTGTGACTGATTGTATGCAGGTTGAGGCCTCCATTGTCCATTCTGGCGGGAGACAGCCAAGGTGATGGAACATAGTGCTCGTCTTGTACCTATTCAACACCCCTCCCGGCCAGTTGTGAGCATTAGTGGTCGTCATGGTGGTGAGCACACCAGTTGTAGAATTGTACTGAAATCTATCCAGTAGCTTCAGTGAGTTTCAATAGTACAAGATTGAGGAATTGTACACATCGGAATTGGTTGAGGTCATCATGAGATTTGAAGTATGTTCCGAGCTCCTCCCACTCACTCTCCTGAAAGTCCTTGATAATCTACTTCGAGTTAGACACAGTACAAGATAACATCCAAGAGCTCACTGCATACAATGTCCGATTGGGCTCGAGAGAGCAGGGGAGTCTGCCCTCCAAATGCTCTGCCAGTGATGATGGATGGGGGGAACTCCTCAGTATCAAATTGCACCTCTTTGGCGCATGGGAAATAGGCTGGAATGACGCCAGTGTTTGCTGACACGCCTGTATGTACAGGCACTCATTGAATTGGGAATAGTAGCACTAAATTATAATGCTAACCTTGCAGCTTGGGATTCCTCTCCCGGTCTGGATATTTGGATGAGAATGCTGGGCAGAGGGGTTCCATTTCGGACATGGCAGTTATGCGAGAACTGCAGATGCTCGAGGATGAAGGAGAGGCAGATAGATTTATGTCGTCAAGTGATAATGATAAGGCCTGGTTCCTGCACAAGCTCCATTAGCTTCCAGACTAATCACATCTCTTCTATACTTGCCCCTGGGATTCATTTGCAATGCTCACCATCCTACTCATTCATTTTCGCACAGCACAGGTTCTTAACCCATCAATAGCAAGGGTATATATAGTGAGAAGGTATGAGATCTCAACACGGTCAATCAATCAACTGTTATTCTATTGTATCACTTACAAGACACTGTATATACATATTTGGTAGCCCTTCTTTATGTATTGATACTCATTGTATTGACATTACACATGATTGATAGCTCTCTCATGCCCAATATAGCTCTCCCCATATAGCAAGATGCTGACCCCTCTACTCACAACATCTCTTGGAGATACGGACCAGTACAGACAGGACACCTCCTATATGATATGCATCGTTAACCCTCTATTTGCTTACTGTAGATAGCTACACTTTCAGTCACACAATATATTAGAACAGAGAAGTTCTCTCTCTCCCCGTATAGTAGAACATCATGTGTGTCGCGCCTTGGCGGGGAAAGCAACAACCGATGAGCGGAATGTTGCATCACACTATTATCGCAGTGCTCATGCAGGGCAATCAGAATTGCAGCATATGGGCTTGACATTTGCGTGTGTCTTAGATCTCGGCCTAAGTCCTGTATTTATGTTCAAATGCACCGCAACTGTGTATTCAGACTGCATGATCACTTCGTAGGTTGTGTTTGAGATGGCATACGGGCCGAACATGCACTTTAGATTCATGCCTTTTTTGAGCTGCACGCAAATGATACTCTCGTACTTTTCAAACAGTCTTGCCTATACACTCTGCGAGAATTCAAAAACATGTTTTCTGTATATAGGTCGAACTTATGCTCTGCAAACAGGCCCAAAATTTGCAGTGAGCGTGACCTAAATTGTGCAGTTATGCTGAAATATATGTACATGCCAAATCCTTTCCCGTTTGCACAAAATAGGCCAGGATTCATTCTGGATTTAGGCCAACCCTGATTTCACCCATGTCTCTGGTGACGTCATCACTTGATGTGGTTCTGCAAGCATGTGACCATTAGCTGAAGAATGGCTGAAAAATCGCAATATATGTTCTCAGAGGCTCCTGTTTCAAAATATTGATGGCTGTTTTGAGGTCTTACTATGATGCTCTAGATGCTGGGAACTTGGAGTTATGTTGTCTGCATGATAGAGCTTCAGCAAGCAGAATTTGCCATTTCAGGTAAGTCATCATTTCCTTTTGGGGGTAATATCACACTGGGGCTATTGTGAGTGTAGACAATAAGCATAAAAAGTGGAAATATTCAGGGATGAGCAGACTTTCCTATCCAATCATACCATTTGAAACTTGATTCACATACACTGGACATACATCACAAAATAGAGACTTTGCTGCAGAGCAGCAGGCCCAGACAGAGATCAGCTACTCCCTGCCTCATCTGTTGCTTTCAAGGTGCAAGTGTGGTACATACAGACTCTATAGATCATATAGATTCTATTGCCACTTGAATCAGCCACTTTGAGTTTTCATAGGCACTTGTGTATTTTTTTATTTTGCAATTTCTGGCCTAACTAGCCCGTTTCAACACTCATTCAAATCACACTATAGTCTCTGTAACAAGGGCTATCAGATGCATATACCATGTTGGGGTGTTTACTCACCGGTTCTTACCATAGGACACACTGTAGTCAGTCAATGAGGCAAGAGCACCCAAGCAGCCACAGAGTGCCTGCACAATGTCACCAGTTGCCATATTGGGCTCCATGCTAAGCCATTTCATGGACCCTCACTCCATTGCTTGAGTGCGTAACCACTGTATTTGTTTGGCACTGCTGATTCTAGGAGTTTGAATTTTGCAACTCCGCTGCCAGTGAAGTGCCAATAGACACTGCTACTTATCTCCCCTTTGCTGAGCACAAATAAGTCACATGAAGTGTGGGAACAACCTACCACACGCTAAGGTGTTTCATTTTGTTCCTCATAAGAAAGATACCTTCATACCTCAGGGATTGTAACTATCCGCCTCAGGATCCCAATTGCTTCCAGTCAGAATACGGTGTGCTACACGCGCCTCAGCCAGGCTATGTGCTGCATGTGCCTCAGCCAGGGTACGTGCCACCACCTCAGCCAGGCTACATGCTGCTGCCACAGCCAGACTACATGCCGCCACCTCAGCCAGACTACACACCACACATGCCTCAATCAGACTACGTGCTGCATGCACCTCAGCTACACACTACACCTCAGCTAGACTGCTCCTCAGCCACACTACACACCTCCTTTGTTGCAACTACAGGCAAGTTCCAGCAGCCGAGTGGATGCTGCAGACCCCAGCACCAGATCCAGGCCCATGCGCAATGAACATCAAGTTGGCCAGGGACATGCTCATAGTGCGCATCCATATGCCCTGCCCATAATCCTGAGCAACCCAGGCTTACTTCCGCGCTGGGAGTCGGGAAGCAGGGGCCCAAGTTGTCGTCTCGAGATGATGCCCTCCTTGAGCACTGCAATGTCATCAACAGTGCAGTCAACAATACTAGCATTGTTGATGCGCATAGATCTCACTTGTGTCCTGCACAGATGCCATCAGGTATTTTTTATTCAATATCTTCTATATACGGTTGTGATTAATGTTTTCAAGGCTCTACTCTGCAGGAGGCTATAGTGCTGTTTGTGCCCATCAATGAGGTTTCTAGCACACTACTGATGTTGAATGCACTATCAGACAAGGAGATACAAGACTGTCAAGAGGAATATGATAACAGGCTCAAGCCCATGGTTGAGCTCTATCTCATTATGCAATTGGCATTTCCAATGACAACTGAACTTGAACTGAATATCAAGAAAATGATCTCAGAGCTCACCAAGGCCAACATTCATCTGAAGCATGTTGGGCCCAACAAGGTAAAGTTCCGTGCCAGGAACAATGCAGTGATCATGAAAAAGGTCAGTCCAATATGACAAACTGATCTGTGGCATTGATCTTTTCTTTTGTAGGCAAAAGGCTTTGCATTGACCTTTGGAGGCTGTTTCAAGAGTGTAGCTGAACAACTTCTACCAATATTTTACAAAACTGACCTTGCTCCCGAGCTGTACATGGACAATATTACAGCTCATAATCTCATGGAGGCAGATGCGGCAGCAGTCAGCCAAGCGAGAGGAGCCTGGGTCTGGAGGATGAGGAGTCAGACTGTGAAGGTCTCCAAATTTCTGCACATCGTGGATAATTTGGTAAGTGGTTTGTCTAGCCAATTATCAGGTCTGAGTCTCTATTACAGGGAGTTGTCCTTGGGCCTTTCGAGAAGAACACCTTCATTGCCTGGATCCTTGACATTTTCCTCTTCCAAGACTTGGATGGACCTGGACACCTCTCCTGAGACATGTTCAAGGACGGGATCCCCGGCGAAGTGATCACTCTTGCAGCAGATGCAGTGATCTGCAGCCTAAGGCAGTACACATCAGGGCAGCATGAAAAGAGCAACTTCAGCACAAACACGTTCAGCTGGGAACACAAGCAAATCACCAAACTTGTGTCCAAGTTGAAGTCTTCAGAGACCGAGCCAGGGCACAGGTTGCAGCAAATGTGCATTAACATTGTGAACCATGGGCAGTGAGTTTCTTCTAGCTACTATTGATACAACTGACTGAGATTGACTCTCAGAGGATGGGTGGAGGCTATCGTACCAGACCCCAATTCAGAGAGTTCTGATTGATCGTGGTGGCCATCTGTTACAGGTGGAAATATCTCATTGACAATAGCTTGGACACGCACAGTATCAATTCGTAAATGTGTTATCCGCAATTTTGTGCATCTCCTGTAATTGTACAATAAATCTGTCTCCCCCCGCTTCATGCCATGCGGTCATCCAATAGGCTGCTGTCCCGCCCCTTTGCCCTGATCAATACAGAGTGTCAATCTATTTGCAACTTTACAGATGTTGGCTCTTCAGCGGAGTTGGAAAATTCAAACTCCCAGACAATGTGCCTTGCATCAACAGTGCCAAACAAATACAGTGGTTAAGCGCTCAAGTAATGGAGTGAGGGTCCATAAAATAGCTTAGTGGGGTGCCCAATATGGCAACTGGTGACATTGTGCAGGCACTCTGTGACTGCTTGGGCACTCTTGCATCAGTGAGTGACTACAATGTTGTATGGTAATAAACACTAAGTAAAAAAACCCCAACATAGTATATGCATCTGATAGCCCTTGTTACTGTGACTATAGTGTGATTTTATTGAGCATTGAAACAGGCTAGTTAGGCCATAAAAGGCTAAATAAAAAAATCAACAAGTGCCTATGAAAACTCAAAGTGGCTAACTTGGGTGGAAATGGAAATCGAATCTACACGGTCTGCAGAGTCTGTATGTACCACACTTGCACCCTGAAAGTGCAAGAAGAGCAAGGAAATAGCCAATCTTGATCAATCATGTCCTATTCTGTAGCAAAGTCTCTGGTTTTCCATATAGCTGGGGGATATGTGATCCAGATTTGAAATCATATGATCTAGTATGAAAACCCACTTCTACTTCAATGTTTCCGTTATTTATGCCAATTTCTCAAGGCTCACACTGGCCACAGAGTGATATTATCCAAAAAGGGAAGGTAAATTGCCAAAAAGGGTAACTTCTACTGACTGATGCCTCAGCATGCAAAGTCTATACCCTCAACTTTATAGAATCTAAGACATCATAGCTAGATCACAAAAAAAGCCATCAATCTTTCCAAACAGGAGTCTTTGAGAATACATACTGCAATTCTTCGCCCTTTTCAGCTTAGGTCACATGCTTGCAGTGAAGACCATCAAGCTATGATGTGGGTTTTGTCTGATCCAGGGGTGAACACTCCTAGACTGGACAAAACCCAAGTTATTGACTCTGCTGTGCAACAATGAGGCCAAAAGAAGTAAAAATGCTGTCAAAATGCGGAATATATTGAATATGGAGCTTTGGGCTCGGAAAATTCGAAAAAACAGCACATAAATTTCGCAAATCTAGTGAGACAATATGATACATTATTAGACCATGAAACCCTTTCTTATTACTCTGCTCTTTGAAGTTGCCTAGGGCTGCAAATTCTGAGGTTTAGTGATACAATTTGTAGCTCTATGATGCATGTACCACATCATGATCTATACCTATTGTAAGCATGTGAATCTGCTCTATGAATGTGCCAGTGCTCTCTACATCCTTGCATGCTTTGTCTCACATTCAGCCTCTCCACACACACATTTCAGGTCCATTGGTTGGCATCACTTTGGACCAAGCAATGCTCAATAATCTCTACAGTCTTAATGGTATGCCATCCTAGTGCTATTTTTATGGAGTGAAGATTACTGAACATTTCTGATTGTATTCCCTGTTTTACACTGAGTTGAGAGTTTATTCAGTGTTCTTGAATGTTACTCAAGCAACAGACTGAAAATCATGAGCACTTTCATGAGACTATGACTGGTGTGTACGTACATGTTCACTCAGCCTCATGATGCAAGAAACAGTCAACCAATTGCAAGCTTCAGTTGAAATACTACCATTATTTCCAGTGATATACCAGGCATACTCATGCACTATGGTGTCTATGTGCCTATGTGTGAATGTTATCAAACATCATAGCACCATTCTGCCCACATAACCCATAACCCAAATATCTTAACAAGGAAGAGCACCAGGAATTCATGAGCAATTATAGATACTATGCACCAGATAACAATTTAGTGAGAGTTCGATGATGCCTGTCTGTGGAAGCATTGACAATGTGGTGGCCATATTGCAAGTTTGACTTTAGTGCATGCTTTTCACACACATAGTTGGCACTTACTAATAAACACCTCAGGGATTGTACTGGCCGGTCATGGCCCACTCCAAGACAAGTCTTTGAATATTTGCAACAGCTATCACTGTCCTAAGACAACTTGTAGACTCTCATGGACTGAAGATATGTTAAGGGGGAGAATATGTACTGCTAGCTGTTGTGCTCCTTTTTGTTAGGTTATTGTTTTTCAGGGGTGTATGGTTCCATATGAGAATAATTCTCATGTGCTTTTAGCCACCTGAGAATGTTCTCGATCTCAAGGATGAAATTGTTCTAGGCCAATTCATTGTGGCTGAGGCCTTTGCCTCTATGTTTGCACACAAACCCTCAATCATGAGAGTGCCATTGTGAGTCCTTTGTGTCTATTGCCATATTCTACAGGCTGTATAGAATTTTCTTTACTTTTATTGCATTTATCTGACCATGATAGTGCTGCTTGAAGTTGTGCATTACATGGCTTACGTAGCGCACATTAAGCGCCAGCGGAGTTTTGCGCAAACATGCTGATGTGTTTGCGTGCAAGTCCACTCGCGCTTAAATTACCAAATGTGGCATTTCCATCATTTTCAGCCACACTGCCTGCTTTACTTCTGGAATCACCAGAAAAAGTGTAAGAAATCCGGAATAATAAGGGATTTTGAGGTATGGTGTTTCCCACAATTATTCTACCACAATTAATGATCATTTGCAATGAGATTGATGCAGCAAATTGCTGAAAGATATGATGATTATTCCAAGACACAGTAGGCTCTTAGTATGTAGCACAGCATAAGATGAACTAGCTACAATAAATATAGTACTGTGTCAATTATAACAGGTTCAATCTCAATGTTGAGATTACTACCTGCAGTGAGTTTCTGTCTTCATTTTGAGCTTGCAACACCACATAAATATATCTCACAAAGGCAGCAACCCAATGCTGTGAAAAATGTGGAAGACAATTTAGTCAGAGTCAAGTGGAAGAGATTTGCAGAATGAAATGATTCCAGTAACTGGGTTTAGTTGCTCTCTTTTGACTCCATGTGTGCTTTGCATACACAGTGTTACTGTAGCTTCTGTGAAACAACTCATGTGTTTTTCAACCACTATACTCAGCTTTTGCTAATGGTGCAGAGGTACAATAAGCAGTAACAAACTGAGAAACTGTGAGAAACATGTGCTGCAGGAACTTTGGAGAAAGCTAGGATAGGAAAGTCTGGAAATGTGGAGGGCTGTAATTCAAGCATACAAAATATGGAGGTCTGGAATGTGTTAAAATGTACACTGAAGGTGAGAGCTTGGCCAAGCAATTGGCAATGCACCTAGTCAATTCTAGGCACCTTGATTATTAATGAGAATATAGCATTGTGGCTAACTAGGTAGGGCGGCAGAGATCCCGGCTCAATATGGTACAGAAGGATAAGATTCAGTGTGCAAGAGAGTGTATACAAGATATTGTGATGTGAGGAACAGATGATGTTACAAGCCCTGTTTAAATACTATAAAGGTAGTTGGCTGACCAGAGTCTTGACATTTTGGACACTGAGTACATAGACACTAAGTATTGTCAAGTGAGATGTCAATTCAGTGTGGAGGCAACCCACATGAGGCAATACAGAAAGATGAAGTGTACACAACTTGTCTTGGAGTGGGCTGTGAGTCTTTCACCTAGTCTCTCACCTTGCACTTCATGCTCTCCTGCGACAGGCAAAAATTCACAACACTGATGTGCAGTGTCCGTGCACTGCTTCAAATTGGTGTGAACTTGTTGAAACAGAGTGAGAGGTGTGGCATGAGGGCAGTGTGAATGAACCTGAGGGGAGCTGTGGAAGGGAGGAACCCACTAGGCACATGGGAGAGCATTGGAAGGAACAATACAATAGAGGGCATATGGGCCCAGTATATATACATGAGAGGAAGCCATCAGGTGATCGGGGAAATGCTGGTAAAAATGACATGAAATCTGTGACCCTGTCTTACATCATCTACATCTTCCTTCTGGTAAGGGGCTTGGTTCAATAAAATAATATTTGGGTCATGGGCTGGATTGTTTAAACCTGGGCAGATACAGTCCATGTAGGAACATCTTGAGTGTGCCTCAATACAAGGCACAAGAACTCATTGCTTGGTGGAACAAGTTACAATCCCTGAGGTACAAAGGTATCATTCTTATAATGAGCCAGGATGGGACACCTTATTGAGGCACCCAATTTGGCAGGTTGTTCCCACCCCTCATGTAACAGTAACAGTTTGTATTGGCACTTCAGTGGAGCCGCAAAATTCAAACTCCCAGACAATGCAACTTGCATCAACACTGCCAAACAAATCCAGTGGTTTTTAGCACTCAAGTAGTGGGGTGTGTCTTTTTCAGTCGGAGTGGATTTAAATTAGTTCACTAATGTACTTAAATCATGATTAAAACCATTACTTTTGTATGAGGATCATCCAGTCTGTGGATCATCCAGTGCTAATCCCGATCTAGTGACTCATAGTCTGGTGTTTCAACCACTGTTAAGTTATGTGCTCAACAGGGATAATCATGTATCAGATTCATATCAGCTATGATTACATGGTCTCATCCAGTATAATCCCAGATCAGCCATGTTGACCAAACCCAAAGCCAGTATCATGTCAGATTAACTATGTTGAGCATTCTACTCCGCATCTCATACCATATAATCCCAACAGAGTGTGTATCTATACAGAATAATCCTTGATGATCAACAATATCATCTACAACCTTTTACATATTCAACTTAGTCTCACCCAGTATAATGCCAGATCAGTGATGTAGAATAAACCCTAATCCAGTATCATGTCAGTTTTACCATGTTGAGCATACCCTCAGCCAGTATCATGTCAAATGAACCATGTTGAGTTTGTTTGTAAGATCATCCCTGTTTATCATCATAATATCATACTCATTTGATACAAGAATCAACTTCCCTGATCATGAGAGTGTAATCCAGGTCTATGTAAATAAGTGCTGGCTCAGTCATCATATCAGTTCGTATGATCTCTGATATTCACAGTCAACCTCATACAAGGATCAACACTGATTAGTGGGTGGCCACCCTGTATAAGTTGGGTTGCTCCCATATACATGCTCTGTTAGACAATTATGATACACACTCATCTCAGATGATATGTATTGAAGATTTGTATGTTGGGTGATTAGTACTTAGCCAGTCTAAGTAGAAGATATTCTCTTCTGTAAGTCAGATTACACTGCTTAATTATCATCAGGCAGACATTAGATATGCACTCAACCCTGATCATTCATACTGATCACTCCGCTAATCCAAATGAAGAGATAACTCTTGTGCTTAACACTCAGATTAAGTTGCATACAAGGTAATCATCACAGATCAATACACACACATCCATTCAGAACAATTTAATATTCAGCTTAGACAATCCGAACACCATAATTAGCAGTATTAGCAGTCCAAGATGCAAACTCAGATGTTCATCCCATATTATTATATTCCATCATAGTATGCCACTATCATAAATGGTACTACCTGGACATACTAAACTATGATCCTACTACTGTTCTACATGCCTGAAAGATCCCTACTACTGTCCCATGCACAACCACTTTGCAGGACTTGTATACATTGGACAACAACTGAAGAACCACTCGGAAAAGAACATCACCTCTCAGCCAGAGCCTTCACAGAGGCCCTGGTCTGCTTGTGCAATGCAGAGACAGGGTGGCTTGAAGTTGATTTAGATGACAACAAGACCTTCTTACCCTTCTTATTCCCATTTATGTTTGATGCACTTCTTGCGGAAATGATAACAAGTATGAGTATAGGGCAGGGAACATATAGCACCATGAACTTACACATGCCCATTCAAAGCCCTCAGTGCCTGTAGTCAAGGAGTTTGAAAGCTCATTGTGGCAGACCCTCTTGGTGGTGCACAAATCACCACCCTTGTCTTCGTTATTGCTGCATTGGGTCCATGCTTTTGGCACCACCTTGGTATGTTGCGACTATCAGCTGATGGTATGTGCAGTAAGTACACATCAAACATGTTGAAAGGGGTGAATAAACTTACTTTCATCAATGCTGTCCTCTACATCAGTGTTGTGGTGGTCAACAGGTGTGTCATGTGCATCCCTGACATGGCCATTCCTAGTCTCATGCCAGTCTGGATTATCTCATGTTGGTGCTTGGTGGTTGAGACCCTGACTATGATACTCAGAGCTAACACAAGAATCAGTGGGTAATTTACGCTAATTCACATATGATGAATGCATGAGCCAGAGTTCAACATAGATTATGTGGAATCATACTTAGTTGATATGATTACTGAGCCAATGCTGATACAGATTAATTGCCTACAGTGCATGGATTATTTCTTGAGCTGGTCTTAGTGCATATTTAATCTATGATCAGACTTTCCAATTAGCCTGGCCAAGTACCAATCACCCAACGTAGACATCATTAATATATACAAATAGAGATGAGTGTGTACCATATCTGTCTGACTGAGCACTGAGATAGGATGATCCTGGCTTATACAGAGTGATTTCCAACTAATCTGTGTTGATCCTGGTATCAGGTCAAAAATGATTACTAGAGATCATACTAAATGATATAGTGACTGAGCAAGCACTTATTATAGGGCAATACTGGTGTAGAGCCTGATTATCTTCCACTGACCAGGGATGATCCATGCATTATGTGAATGTTGAATATGTGAAAGGTTGTAGATGGTATTGTTGATCATCATGGATGATTCTGTATAGATACACACTCTGTTGGGATTATATGGTATGAGATGCGGAGTAGAATGCTCAACATAGTTAATCTGACATGATACTGGCTTTGGGTTTGGTCAACATGGCTGATCTGGGATTATACTGGATGAGACCATGTAATCATAGCTGATATGAATCTGATACATGATTATCCCTGTTGAGCACACAACTTAACAGTGGTTGGAACACCAGACTATGAGTCACTAGATCGGGATTAGCACTGGATGATCCACACACTGGATGATCTTCATACAAATGTAATGGTTTTAATTGTGATTTAAGTACACTAGTGAGCTAATCTAATTCCGCTTTAACTGACATCCCTGCGGGGTGAGGCTCTATGAAATGGCTTAGCAGGGAACCCAATATGGCAACTGGTGACATTGTGCAGGTGCTCTTGCCTGGGTGACTGACTACATGTGTCCTATGGTAAGAACCAGTAAGTAGGCACCCCAAACATTCTATATGAATATAATAGCCCTTGTTACAGAGACTGTAGTGTGTTTTTTTGTTCAGCATTAAAACTGGCTAGTTAAGCCAGAAAATGAGAAACAAAAATCAACTACCTATGAAAACTGAAAGTGGCTTATTGGAGTAGAAGTGGAATCTACATGGTCCCTACAGTCTGCATGTACCACACTTTCACCCTGAAAGCAACAGACAAGCAAGCAAATATCCAATCTTTGTCAAAAATGTGCTATTCTGTAGCAAAGTCTCTGTTTTCCATGTAGGTATGATTGATTATGGAACCTCCTCCTACTTCAGTATTTCCAACATTTATGTCTATTTGTGAAGGCTTGTACTGGCCACAGAGTGATATTATCCCAAAAGGGAAGGTGAGTTGCCAAAAATGATAACTTCCACTGACTGATGCTTCAACATGCAAGGACTATGCCCTTCGGTTTCTAGCATCTAGGACATCATAGCGAGATCACAAAATATCCATGAACTATTCCAACCAGGAGTCTTTGAGAACATATATTGCGATTTTTTGCGATATTCAGCCTAAGGTCAAATGCTCACAGTTTTTGTCTGGTCCAGTGGTGTCCAATCTGAATGAGCTTATAGACACTAGATACAAAGCACTCACACTCATAACTATGTCACCTTCACGATGGACACAGAGGCAAGGGCTTCAACCCCAATCAGTTAGCCTAGAAAGAGTTCATTGTTGAAATTGGGGACATTCTGAGCTGTTCTACATCAAAAGCCATATTCTATGAACTGGAAAGAATTTTACTGCATTTATCTGACTGTGATAGTGCTAATTGAAGTTGTCCATCACATGGCTTACTGAGTTGTACGCGAACACATTGACAGGCCCCGGGCCCAGGCAATTCCCCTGGATAGTGTTATTTTGTACACAGAATTGGGCTAACATTTGTCCATGATAGTGTTATTCTCAGTAGCAAAAGGTGCTAAGCACCCACAACCTTGTCCAGATAGTCATATTGCTCAATCTGGATACCACCAGCCCTGTTGTACACCTGCATGGCAGTTGAGCTCGAATTTATTGCACATTTTTGCGGAGCCATTCAGAGCTTCATTGCCCTGTCCAAGTCCTAGATCATCTTCTGGTGTGTTCTCCTTTTCTACAACAGACTCTCGTATGATACACAGCCTACTGTACTTCTCCCACCATTTTCCCCATTATTCTTCACCCAGATTAATGTTTGCACTTTGGGGGAACTGAACCCCCACCTTCTGCACTTTGCTCTTTTGTTGATCTTCACTTTTGTGGCTGTGCTACTATACAGTGGCTTTGTCTTACATAACACCACACTGTAGACAGCCTCCCTTGTCAAGCTCGAAGTCCCCAGACTTCATAGAGCTCGACTTAGGTGTGTATCTTTGTTCTGCCAATTTAATCAGACTTCATAGAGCTTGACTTAGGCCTTTGTGACTGCTCTGAGGTGTGCTGCAGCCAATAGGGTATGAGTTCATTCACTGCCTTCACCGCCACTCCCTCTGACTCCTTCAACAATTAATTCTCAACTACAACAAGAGACGGTTATGCAGCTGCTCGATTATGCTCACTCAAGATCAAAGAAGACCTCTTTAAGACAATATTTTAGGAACATTGCTTCTGTACTCTCCTAAAAGGAGCACTGAAGCACAATTATGCAGTTATGGTTTTTCCTGATGAATTTGGTGCATGTTCAATAGCAAGCACTGGTGCTTGACCTTGCTATGCTTGGGTCATGGCCCTCCCCAGTACAAGTAGAGTTTCCAAAACTCTGCTGATACAGTATTTTGAGCATTGTATACACTTTTTCAGACCTATGTATATGCACTCTCTATTGCTGTGTGTATTGGTACCAGCCAGCCTCTTCTAACTTATGAGCTTTCTCTATCACCTCTACTGCTTGGGTCCTGATATATTCAGCCATGTCTGTTGCTAGATCAGGCATCCCAGCCGCTAGTATCCTAATAGCCAGCAAGCCGGCATTCACCCCATTGTTGATAGCCACCGTTGCCACTGGTATGCCGCGCTATACAGCACAGTCAAGAAAATGAGTAGCCCCTCAGAGCAGAGGGCCAAAACTTACCGGCATCTGGACAATGCTATGCAGGGAATCCACACCGTCAAGCGAACTGCCCTTGACCGGGACGCCGACGACCGGGAGGCTCGTCATCGCGGCGACCATACCTGGCAAGTGTGCGGCACCACCCGCGCCCGCAACGATGACCCTCAACCCTCGCGACGCGGCGGCCCGCGCGTACTCGGTCATACGATCCGGGGTACGGTGCGCCGACACGATGGTGAGCTCGTACGGGACGCCGAACTGGTCGAGAACGCGTGCAGCGGGGATCATCACAGGCAGGTCCGAGTCTGAACCCATGATGATGCCAACCAGTGGTTGACGCGACGACAGGCCGGAGCCAGACTGGGGCGTGAGCGGCGCATAGAGCTCGAGCTCCGCCGCAGCGCTGGGAGAAGGTATGTGTTCGAGTAAAGGGCGGATCCGCGCGCTGCGTTCCGCGTCGGAGCTAGCAGTGATGGTGATATGCCCCATCTTGCGTCCCTTGCGACACTCGGACTTGCCGTACAAGTGGACGGAGGCGCCTGGGATCGTCAATGCGTGGGTGGCGATGGTCCTAATCTCCGACATGTCGCTGGAGGCCCCTAGAAGGTTCAGCATGGCCGCAGACGGGACCTTCAGTGCGGTGGATCCGAGAGGAAGGGAAAGGATGGCACGGAGGTGGTTCTCGTACTGAGAGGTTTCGCAGGCCTCAATGGTGTAATGTCCTGAGTTGTGTGGACGGGGTGCAATCTCGTTGACAAAGACAGACCCTGCCAAAAGAAGTGAGAGTCGATCAGGTAGTCGACACGGATAGCAGACGCACCGTCCTCCATAAGAAACATCTCCACACCAAACACGCCCGCTCCTTCAAACGAGCTGACTGCGGCCTCCGCGATCCCTCTAGCACGAGCGGCGATATTGACGTCTCGCGTCCGCAGCGGGGCAAACACCAGGTGACAGATGTTGTCCCTATGCACTGTTTCGACGACGGGATACGACGCGACCTCGCCGGTTGCGGAGCGAACCACCATGACCGCAATCTCCTTCACAAAGGGTACCCACTTTTCCGCGTAGAGCGGCCTGCCACCCAGCGCGTCGATGGCTTTTTGTGCCTGCGCTAGATCGCGCACGACATAGTTGCCTCGGCCATCGTATGCAAGAGTACGACTCTTCAACATCAAGGGCAGTCCCAGCTTCTCGGCGGCAGCGGCGACTGACGCGAACGTAGATTCGACTTCCACGAAGGTCGATACAGGGGCACCATGGGCAGCAAGATGTTGCTTTTGGATGAACTTGTCCTGGATTATCCGGATGGTCGACGGGTTGGGGTGAACACCCAGCGGTATTGCATTCGCGACCTCTTGCAGCACACCAGCTTCTACGTGCTCAATCTCTACGGTCATCACGTCGACCTTGGCAGCCAGTTCTCTTATTTTTGCGGGATCGGTGAACGAACCATCGACGTGGGCGAGGTTCGCAGATCGCGGGGAGACCGCTTGTTTCGCAGGCGCGTTCTCCCCGACATCCAGAATGACAACGTCTATGTTCAGAAGGGACGCAGCTTGTGCGAGCATGCGCCCGAGCTGACCGCCGCCTAAAGAGCAAGCGAAGCTCTAAGTTTTATCATTCGATACTACTGAGAGTGTGGAACGACTGGTCGGTTATGTGAGCATGGCTGGATGTGCCTCCGAACGTCGACCAACCCACCGCACCAAGTATGCCGACGACTTTTTCCATTCTCCTATGCGTCGCAGGAAGAGGAGTGGTGGTGTGCGCAGCTGAACGGATGAGGAGTCGAGGGTGCTGCAGTGAAGATCGCTCAGGCGCCCATTTTATTTTTCTGCTTTTGTTTCTCACGTACGCGTCCATCCTCAGCTCCGTGCACTGCCCAGCGTCGCAGCGAGTACAACGACTCATACCATGGTCCCTCCGAAGCCAACCGCTCCCAGGAAGCGCAACCGAAAGCGCAAGCGGCGCGCGGCCTCGAGCTCATCGTCCGACGACGACTCTTCCTCAGATAGCGACGTGCCGCAAGTCCAGTCAGTAGCCAAGCTTCCTCCTGTTCGAGTCGCATCGAAGGCACCCTCTTCTCAAGAGGAGGAAACCTCGTCTTCAGAGGAAGAGTCCTCAGAAGCCGAATCTGTGCGTCGTGGAGTAGCGCATCAGGGTCCTCAGGCATCAACCATCCCACCTCGCCGTTCGCCTTCTCCAGACCCTCGGCCATGCCCTATACCGCCTTTTCCAGGAGACTCGCAGGACGATGAGCTTCTCAGACAACGCTTTCGGAAGTTCTGGATGGCATCTGTTGCGGATGCGTTCAGTGATGACCTGGGAGAAATCCGAAAGGTGCGTCGGCTTCAGCCCATCCTTGTGTCCCTTTTTCGTGACCTTCTGCCAGGAACCCAACCTAACCACGCCCCGGCTTGCTCTGCTCATTGACTCCTTAGCTGCCGGAGCAGACTTATTCGCTCCTGCTAGTGGATCTGGCGAAGCTGGTATCAACGAGATGGACGTCGCAATGGGTCACCCATAAGAGCTACGACTGGTCTTGTTGCCTCAAAGTGAGTATCCTCACCTCTTTCCTGGCGTGGTGCTGAGTGAGATCGTGCCTTAGTTACATGTCTAGAATACTGCAGAGGCGGGCAAAATTGCGCCCAAGCCAGCAGGCTCGGATTCCGGCGAACGATATTGCAAAGGCAAGACGAGCAACACGTCTGAATTTGATTACGCCGCTGTTACGCTCCAACGCACGGTCGATATGCTCACGGCTGGCTCGACTAACGACATGTCGTCAAATAGACAGTCCATACAGAGCTTTACTACCTGTTCTAGCAATTACAGTATGTCACCGTAGCAACTAGGTCTTTCTCTCCCCCGACCCACCCTCATCAGGGACTGCATACACAGGCCCATTTGAGCCACTAGCTTGGAACAACCTCCAAACGATAGACTGCTTTCTTGAGTGATGAACAATATATCCAGATATGCTGTTTGTTACTATATATCGAAGCAGGCGACATGAGGGTATCTCTGTCTCGTCAACCAGAGGGGGTTGCAAGCGACTACGATGAACAGTGTGCAATCTAGTGTACGAAGGAATAAATAGCGTTCACACAAGCAACAGTCAGAGACAGGACAAAAAATAGGACAAGGAGCGACGTGATGAGGCGTAAAGGTTACCGAATTGTAGGGATTGCAAGATGCAGCAGTTGCTCAAGAGTCTACGCGGCGGGGAGATCAGTACAACCTCTCAACGCAATGCACCGAAGGCAACGCACCTCGTCCATCTCATCCAGCTGTTTGAACGTGCTAGAATAGACTTCTCGAATCTGCGGATGGAGCGCATCAAGATTGTGAGGTTTTCCGAAAAGCAGTTCGTCAACCCGGTCCTGGGGCGCTGATGTAGATGTAGGCTGCTTCCTCTGCTGCTGCGCCGCCCTGAGCTCGATGACGGCCATCATTTGCGACAGCCCAAAGTCGTCCTTGGGCAGGACCAGGCGCGGAGTCGGCATCGGCGTCTGGTACCGCGCGGCAGAGGTTGCAGGCGGGCTAGATGGCGTCGCCGTACGGTACGCCGAGGCTTCCGAGAGCACAGACTCATGCCGCTCATGGAGGAGCCCCCTACGCTGGTTGGCATTGGGGGTAATGCTCCGCTTGCCGTGGCCCTCAGAGGACCTACCGTGGCTGTCCGTGGAGTCTCCGGGGCTGGCTGTTCGATAGCTAGAAATTCGCGACATAGACGACGGGACGCGTTGGGCAGTCACTGCTGAGGCTCTCCCGCTCGCAGTTGGTGTGGCTGTCGCTGTCCGCGAGGATGGTCTCTCATCCGCTGTGGAGTACGTAGATGGTGACTGCGTGCGGAGAGAATCCGCCAGTATGTTCGACACGGCCGGGGAAGTCGCCGAACGGGCCGCATCCTTCTCATGCTTGATCTTGCTCAGAACACGGTCAAGCTTCGCTCCCAGCCCGTCTCTGCCTCTCGCGAGGACGCCGTGGAGGAGGTCATCTGCAGTGTTGTCGGCTTTCGTGGTCGGACCCACCTCACTCCGCCACTCCTGTTCAACGATGTTGCTGATGTCGTACGTCTCACCATCGGGCTCGACATACGAGTAGCGCATCCTGTTGTCGACTTCTCCCCGCAAACTACGGACAATACCACCGCCAGGAAGGGCAACATCGAGACCACGAGACTCGTTTGCTTGAGCAGAGAGGATGGCACGCTGGCTGGCACGAGTAGCAGCTCTCTGCGCGGCGATGATAGCCTGTTTGGACGATTGCGAGGTTTGTGACCTAGCGTCCTCAGCTGGGCCCACCGTAGAATCAGAGCCTGCGCTCGAGCTAGCCGCAGAATTCCGTTGCATGTGTTGTAAGGCAATCTCGTCCAAGGGAGCAGACAGCCTATGCCGCGACGTCGCACGATAGGCTATAGCACGGCGCAGGATGAAGACAGGATCTTCGGGCGAGACGTCATCTAGGCTTCCGAGCAGCTGTGCAGAATCCACAGAACGGCGTTTGGGATTACCAAATGCCATTGCTCGATACGTCGGAGGCCGAGGGAAAGCATCGATAACTTTGCTGTTGGGCGTTAACTCACGCTCTAGAACGTGCACGGGATTAGTGATGTTTACCAGTCTCGAGCAGGCATACGTACCCTTGCCACCCACGTCAACGGTCAATCCATAACGGACGCGGGATGAGCTCCTGCGCTTCGTCATCTTATCCTCGACCTCGTCGCCGCCATCGACGACGCCTTCCGGGATACCAAACCGTTCCAGTCCGAGCTCGATGACCTCAGCGACAGTGACATTTCTCGGGAACACAAAGACCTTCTTTCGCATGTTCTGAGGTACGCCCGGAGACGGCGCAACCTGAGGGCGATCTCGCAGTGTGTTCTTGAACACGATGGCTTCAGTTTGCGGGTCGAACACCATCTCTTCAGGCAGATCATCAGAATAGATAGCGAGCTGCAGCGGGAATCTGTAAGAGGGCGAGCTGAACCGTTCGGGAGTGACTCCGCTAGTGGGACTGGTGGGTGTAACGGTAAGGTATTGCGGCTTGGACCTAGGAGACTCCAGATCCTCGCCGTGCACACTCTCCGCAAGCAATGTCTCGTCACCCTCCCCATCCATGCTGAGATCGGTTTCCCCTCCTTTACGGTTGAGGTAGAATTTGACAGCAGAATCGTCGGTGAAGTCATTCATCGACAACTTCTTGATCGCGGGGTGCATGGACAGGTTACTCGCGACCGAGCTGATGCTACCAACACTGCTTCGTTTGACCTTCGGGAGCTCCAAGGCTGCCTCGACGAGGGTCTCGAAGACACCAAGCGGCCTCTCGTGTGGGAGAAGGTCTGCCGAGGATCCCTCGACCTGCTTGATCGTGAGGTAGTAATCCTTTTCTTCCTCGCCCGCCGGCAACCGGAACCGCTGAATAGCCTGACGAACGAGATCCTGCGCCGTAGTGGATGCATTGAGGAGTACGGTCTTGAATGTGGCCTCCGTCTGCAAGTTGCTGCCCGCAAACACACGGACAACGCTAAGATCGGGAAGTGAACCGTCCATGCCGCTGGGTGAGAGAACAAGAGATCCCGGACGGGGGCGAGCGTTACCCACAGTAAGGCCGGACATGGAGCTGGTCGAAGAAGTGAAAGACGCCGATCCCTGGAGCACCGCGGACGCGGACTGCAAGCCATAAGAAGGTTGCGCCTCGGGAGGCGTAGAAGGAGAGCGGTTGAGATATTGCTGATACAGCGCTTGCTGCTGCTGGTCGCGCTGGCGGAGCTGAGAAGCGTGCTGTGAGATGCTCGCCATAGCAGCTTGCGGCGGAGTCTGCGGGCCATTCTGCTGAGGGGCCAGCTGCGCCTGTTGAACGACCGGTGACATCCTATATCCGCCCTGCTGCTGTTGCTGCTGCTGCCTCGCCATGGCCGTGACGGGCGAGGATGGCTCGGACGTCGCCACAGACTCCTTGAGCGACTTACCCGACTCCTCCGACTCGCGACTATGGTGGTCGCTCCCGCCGCTCGTGACGCTGCTGCTATCCAGGCCTCTGTCCTTCTTGTCCTTGTCCTTGTCCTTCTTCCGCCCGAATATCCCGCCAAACATGCCCCCACTCTTCTTCTTCTTGTCTTTCTCCCGCGCACTCTCGTCGTCCGTCGATTCGCGCTCCTTACGCAGCTTCCCGCCTGCGCTAGTAGGACGCGCGCCAGGTCCAGGGCTGAGTCCCGCCTTGGCACGATCCGCAGCGAGCCGCTTGCGGGCGGCCTCCTCCTCCTCCTCGCGTACCCGCTTGCGCTCGTCAGCACGAGGGTCGTCGACGCGGGCAACAGGCGGGGTCATCGTGAGCTTGCGGGTCTCCGTGACGTGCGCCGGGTCCATCGGCTTCGTGGGCGAGTTCGGGATCACCTCGACGCCGCCCGTCTGCGGTGCCTGTGTCTGCTGTTGCTGCTGTTTGCGAAGGGCTTGTGTCTGTTGCTCGCGCTGTTGTTGCTCGCGGAGCTCCTGCTCTTTCTGTTCTCGCTGCTGCTGTTGCTGCTGCTGGAGCGCACGCTCCGCCTCTGCGGCGGCGGCGGCGGCGGTAGCAGCGGCCTCCGCCTGGCGCTCCTTCGCCATCTGTTCGACCGCACCGTCCTCCCAGCTCATGCCATCGTCCGGCTCCATCCCCGGGATACCTGCGTCGCCGCCGCCACCGCCACCGCCGTCCACGAGCATCGCGCGCTCGCGCTCCTCCTGCTCTTCCGCGAGTTCGGGGTCCTCGTCCTCATAGCCCTCGTCGTCCCACTCGACGTCCTCGTCCTCCTCGTCCTCTTCGTTCCAGACCGCGGGCGGGTAGCGGTGCACAAACATGGACGCCGTGAATGATACGCCACGCGCGCTCCTGGTGCTGCGGGGGCCCGCGGGGCTGGACGAGGGCGAGATGCGGACGCGGGGGCCGTCGCGGGAGACGTTTTCGCGCAGACGGTCGCGCGTTTCCTCGAGTTCGGCGTGGGTTGCAGATGCAAGCTGTAGGGACGTGAGCACGACGCATATAGTGGACAGTTGAGTCGGGGACACGCACATCCACATTGCGGTGTTTGTTGAGACGCGCCAGCCGCTCGAACGGAGTCTCGATGTTCTCTGCTGGGATGTAGCCTACCTCCTGTGTCTTGAGAACGCGGACTAGCCACCAGTAGCTGTTGCTGTCATCCATGAGGAAGAGGCTGTCGCCCTTGACGACATTGGCCTGACCCTCAACGGTGGCAGCGAACGAGTGCAGGGCGTATACCAAGTCGAAGTCGATGGACTCATTAGGGATGGAGAGTGAGGAAGAGCCGTCGTCATCGTCGCCCATGAAATCGTCGTGCTCGTCCTGGTCGGAGTCGTCCTCGAGGACGGAGTGCTCCTCGTCGGAGGGATAAGTATGGTCCATCATCTGGTTGCTGAGGTCGTCAGCGAGGATTTGATCTCGGAGGTCGAAAGTGTCTTGTCGGGCGGATTGGAGCATGGCGACGAAGATCTATAGGGCGCAAGGATTGTCACCGTTGCCGCGTGCTGCTAGCAAGGATATGGTAAATGAAGTGATGGCACCGTCAAGGTCGGTTGGCGAAGCTGAACGAAAGTGGTATAGGTTTAGACCAGCAACAAAGGGGCCTAGTGAGCTTGCATCTAGCAGCAGAAGAGTCGGTTAGGTATGGGCGCTGTCGACTGAGGGGAGGTCGTCGTCTGAGAGGTACAGGTCGATGGTGAGAAGGGTGGTTGCCTCTACTGATATTTTCCTTTTCAGGCAAGTGGCACGTACGCGGGAGTTGGCATCTACACTCAACTGTTTCAACCAGTTCTACGTATGTATCCAGTATCTGATGAGTCTACAGCCTCGCTATCCTTCATGTCTACTGGTATCGCTCTCGAACGACGGCACTACAAACTGGATGAAGTAGGCTCATTCGCACCCTCCTGCACGACCTTCTTCACTAGCACAAGCCGCGCCGCGCCGTCCTTGTCCTGCTCCTCGTCCACCGCGAACGTATACTCCCTGACCTCGCAGTTTGCCCATGCTTTCAGTGAGTTCTCTCCGTCTGTGATGTAACGAAGCATGTCTCCGTGCGCCACGACAACAACCTCCTTCTCCGGCCGAGCACGCAGCCATTGCCTGTTCCACAGCGCGCGCGCCTTCAACGCCTTGCTGTCCGTCGCGTAGAACCCCTTCTTCGAGTTCCAATCCGGTGTCAACGTGCTCAAATCAAGACCCGCAAACTCGGGGTCAGCTTCGAGCTCCTCCCTCGACTTCAAGAGTGGTCAACGGCGGGTGTAGGACACATGCTCTGGACTTACCGAACCAATGTCGCAAGGAAAACCGTTGCACTGGCCCCGAGGAACATAAGCTAGGTCCCACTAATGTTGGGACGCTCGCAGACTGACCTCTTGCAGCTGCGGGTGGACGACGATCCCTTTGCCCTCCCCCTCTAGACGTTCCCGCAATGTCGCGTAGCCGATGAGCGTCGTGGACAGTGTCCGGCGGAGCCCGCTCGTCACCAGCAGCTCAGCCGTCTGCTGGATCGTGTCCTTCGTGTCTTCATACAGCTTTCTCGCCTGCTCCCGGCCGAGCGCGGTGAGCGGCGCATCGGGAACTACGAATACCGCTCATGATCTCTCCATCGTCATGTAATATGGACCGCACTCACTGCTATAGTCTTCCTCCACACTTGACCATAACGACAACGTAAGTCCATATCGCAATAAAGGCGGGAAACATACTTGTGTTCGGCCTGGGCGTGGCGGGTGAGGTATATGCGCTTCTCGGTAGCCTTGGTCATGGTGATCGTCGAGGATGAGAGGTACTTAAGTGAGACGGGCGGCGGACTGGAGTCGCAGGACGGGTCATATTCAACACGATCGATTCGATCGCTCGGCGCTCATACGTACGGTGAGTGACTGAACACTTCAGTGCATTACATCTTGTCTATGTTTTAGCTCTAGGTATGCGCATAAATACAATCTTTGGGCGGATGACAACCTCGCCCCAAACATGATCATCGACTTTGGGTCTCGGCAGTCACGATGTCGAACTCGTTTCCTCTATCAAGACAAAGGACTTTCATGGCGTACCCCACTAGGAATCTGGCCACAACATGCCCGATTCCACCGACCCCGAGCTAGAGTTGACGTGGATTGAGTAGTGCATAAGTACCCTCCTCGATGTTCCAAGTCCAAGGCAGGCACTAAAGACGAACAATTTTTCCCTTCCCAGGAATAGGGTTGGTTCTACACGAAACGTCCACCACAGTCGTCGCGTCACTGTCACTTGTTGTCAGAATAGAGCCCTCGAAGTCTACTCTTAGTAATCGGATTGAGTATTCCTATCTAGAAGGGTAGCGTAGTCCAGGCTTCTGGCAGGTCCCGTATCGCTCCTCGGGGCGGTGTCCCAGAAGCCAGGGACTCTATAGCATGTACAGCACGCCTGCCGCGGACCCTGTTTCTACCACAGGCATTCCTTGATTACTCCTTGTTGGAGCCTTCGAGACTTCGGTTCGACGTCGATGGTAGCAAAGTGCATTGGCTCTGACAGCACAACGAAAGTGATACATATACCAAGTCAATCGACAGTTCAACTTCACCAGCAGTCCTCATGGGTGCGCCCTCGTCCCCAGCTACGCCTCCCTTACGCATCGCTATCTGGTTCGTCTCTTGCATGTCTTTCACTGAGTTGTCGCTCATTGTTCAGCATCATAGCGGCGCAGGCATAGGCGGCCTCGCCCTCGCAGTCGTTCTCGGCAAATTTGAGCGAACCGACGCACCCTTGGAAGTCAGCATCTACGAGCGACATTCTGAGGTCGCTGTGTTCGGTGCGGGCATATCCGCGTGGCAGCGGACATGGCGCGTCATGGAGCTGCTCGGCCTCGACGAGGAGCTGTCGGCGGCGGCCGAAAGACCGCCTAACAAGAAGATGGGTGGGTACCCTCGGATGCTAGATGCCGACAGCTGGACTAAGACAGATGCAGGCCCGGGATTCGTCTACAGACGGTCTGACAGGACCGAGAGAAACTACACGTTCTACAAAATCATGATGCCCTGTGAGTCACCCCCCTTCCTGTCTCATTAAGCTCACGTCAGTCTATAGACGGGGCCTCCACCATGCACCGGGCGGACCTCATCAAGGTGCTCACAAACAACGTCCCCGAACGGTACACGACACACTATGGCAAGAAGCTCCTTCGCTACTCCGAAGTCCGTGACGACTCGGAGCGCGGCGCTGTCTCACACCTCGTGCTGCATTTCGATGACGGGACACAGGCGGAGGCAGACGTCCTCATCGGCGCAGATGGTATCCGGTCTACCGTGCGCGGATGCATGTACGACCTGGCACACGCGCGTGACTGCGCGAACGACACGGAGAGGGCGTGCTGCCCACGCTGCTCTGCTGCGACACCGACTTGGGACGGCGTTGTCTGCTATCGGACGCTCTTGCCGACAGAGAAGCTCAAGAAGATCAACCCAGAGCATGAGGCGTTCAAATCTACTCTATGTGTATGTCTTATGATCACTGATGCTGAGTGAGTTGCCTCTCTTACTGACGAACGCCGCGTTCAGTTTGCAGGCAAGTCCAAGGTACGGACGTCTCAATGAATGCGAATATATGGCAAGGGTTGCTCATTGGCAATCGACATTCACGTAGCACGTAGTCACGTATCCTGTATCGCACGGAAGCTTCATCAACCTCGTCGGATACGACAACTACCCCGGATGTGCAGGCACACAGTACGAAGGGCGGTGGGCCGAGGGTGTATCCAAAGAGGAAATGGCCAACGTGTACAAAGGTTGGGAACACGACCTCCATCAATTGTTCGAGGTAAGACAACATCCATACTAATAGACGATCGCTGACTTCGGTAGTGCATGGACCCTCCGACGCGCTGGGTACTGAACGTGGTGGACGGGCTACCCTTCTGCGTGACAGAGCGTGTAGCGCTGCTGGGTGACTCAGTATGTCATATCAGATGCTATCACCTCTGCACGTACGTATGACGCGGTGTAGATGCACGCCATGGAGTCACACCTGGGGTCGGGAGCGGGGCAAAGCATCGAGGTGAATAGAGCAGCTACGAAAACGAGCGTTGTTCTGACGCGCATCCACTCAGTCAGCCTACATCCTTGGCCGCCTACTTACCCACCCTCTGACCACCCCAGCACGCATCCCCGAGGCTCTACGCATCTACCAATCAGTGCGCCTACCTTACGGCCACACGATTCTTCGGCGCGCCCAAGCCACAGGAAAACACTGCGAATTTGACGCTCCTGGCGAGTACGATGGGGGCGAATGTGCCGACGAGCACGAACGTCTGGCCGCGTTGGGAAAGAAGCTGGCGGAGCAGTGGTCATGGCAGTGGCGGGAGCGTTTCGATGACCAGTGGGAAGTGGCTGAGTGGGCGCTTGAGCAGACAGGTGGATGAGTGGGAAGCACAGGCGGTTCTACAGGCCTGTATGCGTCAGGAATGCACGAGCATATATACATATATCATTAACCAATCTATATAGATAAGAGAGTCTTTGATCGATGCCCGGTATATGTCAATGTACGAAATCGTGTATGTAAACGCATTCCGCATTGATGACAAGCCTATAGAAACAATCGACCCATGTTCTTCTCCACGCCACGGGTGTTAATACTCCTTCTCTTGACAGACCTATCCATCATGACTAGACATTAAAGCTCCGCAGTACCACGAGACGCGCTCGCCGACAACCCAACTCTTCAGTACGAAGTCGGTGCCCGTAGCTTATTCCAGTGCTTGCGATACATTGCCGCATATTCTATAACACTCCTGAATGCCCAAGACTGTTCGCAGTTAGCCATATTACCCGATGGGATCCAGATAGTGGCTCACCGCGCATTGTACGCACGACACCCGTGGTTTGGGGGCCTTATCCTCATTTTCCTGGGGCTCACCGTCGTCTACGGCGTCCTGATTGCCTTCGTCCATCCACGGTGGAACCGCGATCGGAAGTTCATGATCAAGGGTGCCCCGCACAGCGGATACGGGAGCCCCACGGGGCCGGCGGAGCGCCACGAGCTTGAACAGCGGGTAACACAAGGGGCCATCCTTCTTCTCATTTCCGGTATCGTCACCCTCGCCTCTCGCCTTGGTCTTGCGGGGCTTGACGCGTTCGAAGTTTGCGCTCTTCCAGTCTCCACGAGTGGAGTCCGTCTGCCACTGCACATCCACGTCTCCGCCCACGCTGACCGGCACGCCCACTGCGGGCGCGATGGGGACCGTCGCCCCAAGGCCAACCGTGACCTCCTTCGAGGACTTGTTTGTGAGAAGACGAGCGTAGGAACGGCAAGTGTACGCTTCGGAAACGAGGACGATGCCAGACCAGTCGCGCTGGTCATTCAGCAGGCGCGAGAGGCGACCGGGGTAAGTTATGGCGCTGAGGCGTGGTTTGAGCATGGCGAGAAGCGCGCCGTGGCCCTTTGAAAAGGCAACCTTGTGCTTCAAGTGACCCGCGACGATGCTCTCAAGTGATCTGTGAGAGGCAGGGGTGACTTAAAGTTTGAATTGCATCGCACGGGAAAGGTGAGGCAGCACGCACATGTCCACATCCGGGGCCACGGATACGCTGCTGCCATTGTCGGATACGATGTAGCGACACTCGTCTTGGCCTTCGGTACGTTCATGTATCTTGTATTTCTTGGCAAGGCCTTCTTCAAAAATGTTTCCGTGGGGGGCGAAGGATCCATCTTCCTGAAGTCTTCCATAGTCTCCGACCTGATGGAATCAATCAACTTCGAGGCATGGTGGCGAAATCTGACTTTAGTGCACGTACCCGAACAGGACGCAGGGGATCCCAGCTAGCGTAACAAGCCGTTGCCTTGAACATGAGGGAGACATATTTACGTTCAGCGGTGTCGGATGAGAATGGCCACATGATGGTTGTGGACGAGAGGACGATCTGTGTACAAACAAAAGCGTGAGTGGAGAGGAGTGTTGTAGCTTCTTATGTACGGTGGCCACAATGGACCTGGGTACATAATTGAATGCTCGGTAACCACGCAGATGACCCTTATTCACGATCACTGAGGGTATAGATGTTGAACTCGATAAGGTACCTCACAATCCAGTGTATTCCCTTTGAACAATCTCTCTGCTCGCTCGAACGGCCCGGCATCCCGGCATACGTAGAGAGGTTCAAGGGATAGCTTGTGTAAGTCAGTGTTGAGTCTTATGTGAAATATGCACCACCGCGAGAAAGTCAAAGACGTTCGATTGACAGTTGGGGAGCGTCGACTCTGGCCTTGTGGCAATGGCATGCAGGACGCAGACGAGACGGGGAACGCATGATGTTCCATGAGGACTCCTGCCTTTATATATGAGCGTAGCGGGGGCTTTCTTCCGTGGAAGTGACGAGGAAACTTACCCACAGAGAGAACGAGGACGCGGTACACTGTGCGTCGTACTGTCACTAGAACGGCTACTGGTTTGGGGCTCGTAGCAGCTCTGTTTCGCTACGAGCCCCCTGAGAGTTTGGACGTTCTTGGCCATCGTCATGCCGTCAATCTCACAATGAGAGCAGAGCACTGACGAAGTGTGCGATGCACCTGGTGTTTCACCTGTATTTGACACAGGTTTCAATGAAATGAAGTCTGATGCATGCAAGGAAAGGTCGGAATGGGCAGTCTCAGGCCCACAGCATGCCGAGGGGATGGAAGGGGGCTTGTAGCGTACCTTTATATACCAGAGGCTGAAGGGTGTTCATATAGTTCTGCCAATGTAAGAAAGGAGCACAACAGTAGTGATATACCAGCACGCAAAGAGAGTATGAAGGGCCCTTTTAGTGAACGCAATAGTCGGAGACGATGACAACGGTGGATACTTAGGATTATGCGGCACGCAAGCGCTCGAGCTCTCGATGCGATCCTCGCCCGAAGACGCCACTGCCACTGAGCCTGGTGATCGACGCCCGCCACTCGGCACTGGCACTCAATGCCTGAACGGCCTGTACTACGAGTACCTCGCATACTTCCAGCGCCTGATGCTGCTTGACCATCCTTCACAGCTCTGTCTGCCCTCTGATACAGCATGCGCTTTCACTCCTACGGAGTATATCGACACACTGGGCCCTCACACGCTTGCTTCGCGAACCTGTCCTGCAGTGTGTGACCTAGTCACCCTCCTCCTACGCTGCGGTCATGAGACGCTACCTCTCTGTATGCTTTCAAATCGCTCGACCACTTTGAGTACAGTGCGGCACCTATCTGACAAGCCATGTTCCCATTCCCGGATCTATGACATCGTCTGCGGGCTACCGACGGAGTGATGCTCGTACACACTCTGCCTACATATCTGCCTAACCAACTGCTCCCAAGCCTGTTGTTCAGTATCGGTGACCTTTACCCCCGTATTAGAGCTGCCATCATGTCCCGCCCACTCTCTTTCACCGCAAAGCGCGCGCTCGCCGTGCCTCAGGACGAGTTCGAGGCCGCCCCGCAGAAGCCCGTCGTCGTCGTGACCGGAGGCTCCGGCAAGCTCGGCCGTGCGACCGTCGTCGAGCTCCAGCAGCATGGCTGGCAGGTCATCAACATGGACAGGGCGCCACCCCCGAAGGACGCGCCCGAGGATGCCATTTACATGTACGCCGACCTCGAGGACATGGGCCAGATCATGGAGAACCTCATCGAAGTAGACACGGTGCGTTCTGTTTCGATGGTCTGTCCTCTTTGTGCGCTGAGACGCGGCGTAGAAATATAAAGCCCCTGTCGCTGTCGTGCACCTCGCTGCTCTTCCCGCGCCCGGAATGGCCGCGTCTTCTACTCAGTTCAGGCTGAACGCCATGTCGTACGTGTACTTGCGATCTTCTGACCCGCACCCTCTTGACAATCGCGAACTCTCCAGGACGTACAACATCCTCGAGGCATCCCGTAAACTCGGCATCAAGAACCTCGTCCTCGCTTCCTCAGAGACGCTGCTCGGCCTCCCCTTCGCGCCCTGGGTCCCGGACTACATCCCTGTCGACGAGAACTCTCCGCGCCGCCCCGAATCAGCGTACTCGCTCAGCAAGCTCGTCGGCGAGGTAGCGCTCCTTCCTCCCACTACCCCAGTGACACGCTGACGCCACCCACAGGTCATGGCAGAGGAATATTGCCGGTGGGACCCGACGACCAAAGTTGTTTCACTGCGGTTCTCCAACGTGATGGCGCTCGAGGACTACAAGGACTTCGACGGCTGGCAGCACGACCCGAAGCTACGGAAGTGGAAGTGCGTACTCCCGCCGCTCCCATGATATAATGATGCGCTGACGAGCAGATGGCACTTTGGCTACGACTTTGCATGCGCGGGCAGCTTGTTCGGTTATATCGATGCTCGGGATGGCGCGCAGGGTATACGCAAGGGCCTCGAGGCGAAGTACACAGGACATCACCAGTACCTCATTGCTAACTCCGTGCGTCGCACCCTTGACAAGTGTGATTGCTTTCCGTTGCTGACGATGACTGGACTAGAACACGACCATGCGCAAGCCTAACTCAGAGATCGTTCCGCTGTGCTTCCCGGGCGTCAAGTACACTCCGACCAAGGGGTCAAACGACACACTGCTCAGCATCGAGAAGGCCCGGAGGGAGCTTGGCTTTGAGCCTCAACATAACTGGAACTAGGTTGTATCGCAGAGTTTCAGCTTTTATTGTACAATACGCCTGTGCTTGTAGGTCATCACAATGGACGTACTCGTTATCCGTTGTCACTGTCAGCACTCGCAGCCATGCGGCCCGGTCTACCCTTTGCCACAACCGCGTTAACTCACATCACCTGACCGTTCTCGTCACATTGCACGCCCTGCCCTAAACTCACCACCTATAAATTTGCCTCGCGAACACGATGTTTCCTCAGAACATACTCAGCTAGGATCTATTTTATAGGTACTAACTCGAGTCTCGCACGTTTACTCGTGCCACATCCTTCATGTCCAGTCGATGACAACCGCGCCCGCTCGTTATGCAGAGCACATGTTGGCCGTTGGCCGACGCGAGGACGTTTGGTTCGTTGCTTGTTCGCGCCTTTTGGGGCCGGACGGGGACTTGCCAGCGAGTTGGGCGTATGTCTGATGGATACTCTATGAAGGTTTACTTGTAATGTAGCATGTATTTCTGTGATGAATTGATGTGCTGGGAATTGGGTGGCGCAATCTTCATGCAATTTGTCTGTCTTTATGACCCTGTCAAGCCATGTTGTCTGTGAATCTTCTCGCTATAGCTTGGCTAGTGGTCGTCCACTGTAGACTACAGTGTTATGGATTAGGGCGGCGTTTTTGAATGAGTTCTCGAAAGTAGCCACTACAGTTTTCATGAACTCCAGTACGTGCGCTGTGCTCGGTCCATTGACGGGCCTGGCTTCGTTGCGATGCGTCGAAGAGGTGGTTAGCCTTCTGGTGAGGCATTCCCTCGATGTCATGCCGGTGAGGATCGCCGTCTCTGCCTGTTGATACATTCCACGGACTTACCAGTGCTAGGAATCTGCTGATCCCCCACTCAGGCTCGGACCCGCGATACCGCTCAATGCAGGGCCCGAATTCTTCTCCGCCTTCCCGCCCCTTCGACAGATCGAAGACGGCCCACCACTGGTCAGACGGCGCCACGGCGAGTGCACAGCCTGGCGCTGGCGGGACGGCGTTCGGTCCACATGCTAAGGCACGCCACACCTCCCTCCCTCCCAGGGATCCCCGGATGGGCAGCGGACGCTGACAAAGGGCGAACTAGCAGCGGAACATGCTCGGCGGATCCATGAGGGCATGTCCGTCCTCGCGCCGCGATGTGAACGCAATGCTATTTTGTCGTGTCGTGTGAAGGCGAACTGCTGTGGTTCGCGCGGTACAGGCACTCGAGCTCGTACGCAAACGCGAGGCTGCAACTCGCGAAGGTCCTCTCCAGGACTGCGCGCCGTCAGCGTCGTGTTAAGTGACGGATATTGAAGGGTGTTCCCAACTCACCTCAAACCTTGGGTTGCTCGTGGAGACCGAGGACTGCTCTTGTCATTTTCCCTCCGATTCTTGACTTCCCGTCATACCCCCATGGGATCTGGTACGTGTGTGTATATTCTCGGAGGAAAGCAGCTCGCCTCGAATACGGCAGTCGCGGCCGTCCGCGGTCCAGCTCCGCCGAGCTCTACTCTACAGGAAAGAAGGAGTGAGAGATGCCCACCTTATCCGTTAAACCTCCCTCTATCGCGTGCAGCATACGAGGTAACTTCTGAGTTCCGCTCTGCATGATGGGAGCCCCGGCGACGAACTCGAAGCCCAGATTTCGAGTGGCAATATGGTCAGTCGTTTGGAGCATTATTCCGATTTTTGCGTATGCACACTGACCTATATCCGTAGCGGCGCCGGTATAGCGGGGCTCGCGCTAGCCACTGTGCTCGGGAAATATGAACAGAAGGAATCACCGCTCGAAGTGGTCATCTATGAGAGGCACCCCGGGATTACGACTTTCGGCGCGGGCATTAGCGTCTGGCAGAGGACCTGGAGAGTCATGCAATTACTGGGGATCGATGACCAGCTGGCCCAGGCATCAGAGCGACCTCCAAAGAGAGAAGTCGGTGAGTAGACTCTTCGCGATCGCCACCCCGCGTATGGGATGGATTACCATTTGTCACTAGGTCCTGGATTCATATACAGGCGGGCGGACAGAAAGGAGGACACATACAATTACCACACCGTCATGCTTCCCTGTGGGTTTCTTCCTCGGATGTCGTTGCGGATGGTTGGTTGACTCAAGACAGACGGCTCGTCTACCATGCACCGAGCGGACATGGTACAAGTACTCTTGAACAACGTCCCCCAATCCTACCCTATCCACTTCGGAAAGAGGCTCACGAACTACACTGAAGTGCTAGCTGAGGACGGACATATCAACCACTACATACTGCACTTCGCTGACGGGACAACCGCCGAGGCGGACGTCCTGATCGGTGCCGATGGGATCAGGTCTTCGGTGCGCATGTCCATGTACGACATCGCTCATCGCCAAGACTGCTCGCCAAATATCGAGCGAGCGCACTGTCCTAGGTGCACCGCGGCGACGCCGAAGTGGACGGGAATCATCACCTACAGAGCCCTGATCCCGACGGAGAGCCTTAAGAGGATCAGCCCCGAGCACCAAGGGTTCCGATACACTCTCTGTGTAGGTCGCATAATTTGTTTTTCTCCGGGAAGTCTACTCACTACTTCCGTGATGCCCACTGTCCGACCGTCCACTCTCAGTATTCCGGGAAGTCTAAGGTAAGCGGGTCCACAGCAACAAGCTGGTGCCCTTCTGACTCAATTCACCGCAGCATGTCGTCACTTATCCTGTATCGCACGGCAACTTCATCAATTGGATCGGCTTCAAGACAAGGCCCGAGATGGAGGGAACCGTCTACGAGGGCAAGTGGGCCGAAGAGGCCCCGACAGAAGAGATCGTCGAGCTGCTCGAAGGCTGGGAACAGGAAGTTCAGGACATGGTCCAGGTGCGCTAAAACTGACTGCAGAGCCGTGTCTGCGTCGCTGAGTTGCCTTTGTTCCAGTGCGTCGAGAGACCGACCCGATGGGTCGTGAACATGATCGCTAAACTACCCTTCTCTGTTCGCGGTCGCGTGGCCATCCTCGGCGATGCGGTAAGTATTGCTCGCGAATTCGATATTCTCACCGTTCCTGGCTGAATATCTCTCGGCAGGTGCACGCAATGGAGACCCATCTAGGTGCAGGCGCGGGGCAGAGCATAGAGGTGCGTCAAAAGCCTTTTCCGTTTTTGAGTTATGCCAAAGCGTCCGCAGGACGCCTTCATTCTCGGGCGCCTTCTCGCACACCCGCTCACGACGCTAGACCGCGTCGCCGACGTCCTCCGCATCTACCAATCTGTCCGGCTCCCCTTCGCACACCGCGTCATGAAGTACGCCCGCGAGACCGGGCGGATGTGCGAGTTCAATTGTCCGGGTCAGTATGACGGCTACCCATGCGACCTCTCCACCGAGCGGGAGCAGCTCAGCAGGATGGGCCAGTCTCTCCACCTTAATTGGCAGTGGCAGTGGCGCGAGTCGTTCGACGAGCAGTGGGACGTGGCGGAGTGGGCGATTGAGCAGTTCGAGCATATGGGCGCGCAGAAGGTCCAGAGCTAGATGCGTACACAATAGACGCCAGGTTATGTTATGACTATCCTATGAATTTCATTCGTGGGCATGCGAGAACGTAAAGACGCGAACGCGTCGTGGAAGACTCTCCAGACGTATCCAGCAGGACAAATGCGAACTCCTGCCAGTGTCTGGACAGCAATTCAGGAAAAACAACAATTCTTGAACTTTACTACTAGTAGTGGGCTGAGATGAGAGGGCCGCTACTACGATCAGTACCTTCCCCGGAAATGAACCTGCTTCTACTCAAGGCAGGGGATTATAACAGCCACATCGGCCGAGTGTCACAGAATGTAGCTTTTCCCGCGTTTAATATGTGAAACAGTGAAAGTGAACTCATGTAGTATGTGTGTGCCGGGCATTGTCCCTTCGTCATCGCCTCAAGATGACTGCATTGAACCAAGGTCACTAGGTTCAATTGCTTCGCACACGTCCTAATGTGGTCGTAGCGGACGTACCATAGTATGCGACCGCCGCTGACCTCAGACTGAACTTCCAAGAATCCAAATCTAGGATGATCCCGGGCCTGCAAAGCCGTTTACTCATATTTTTCTTCTGCCCCTCCCGGACATCTGCGGCTAATTAGTCATCATTGAACTCTAGATTACCAGGCCGTTAACGTAGTCTTCGCATCGGTATGCTTTGGCCACCAGGCCCTCTTGTGGGGTTCGGTGAGCACTGCGTTCTGCGATCTGGGAGCATCAGCGATAGCACGGCAGGAATGCGGCAGTACGCCTCGCGCGACCGGAGTCGGACTCACTATGTCGGAGTGAAGTCTGTTCAAACGCTACTACGTAGTTCGCGCATCATCTCAGGTGCATGGGCCAGCCTTAGTGAGTCCGGCCGCCATCGGATGGTCACACCAGGCAGTGATAACCGCACAGCAGCTGCACCAGTACACTAGTACATTGCCTACCGCCGCCTTGTGTTGCACCAGACGTCAACTCCGGAGCCCTCTCTTCCGCTATGATGGGGTAGAAGATATATGGAGGCGCAGTGATTACTCCGGGTCTGCTACTAGTAGGATGCCGCGCGAGAAACGCGGAGAGAACAGGAGTGGTAGTATGAAGTAGATTCCAACATTGAAGAAACCTGGGACAGCGCCGCGATTGGCCGCGTTGTCAGCTTTGCTACGGCATCAATAAAAGACAGGAGCCCTTACGCTACCAGCAGCGCGCGTAAGTACGGGCCCGGGATGGAAGGCGGAGAGGGGATTGGTATCTGAGGATCGCGTGCAGTCCATGTTTGGGGGTATTCTAAAGCGAAATGCACAATACTTCGACACTGCGGATGCTGCGAGGAATGTGTCCGCGACGAAAAGAAAACCGATAGTTCGATTTTGGCCGATATCCCGAAGGGCGCCTCCGTGAATGCAAGCCAGAGAATGCGCCGTGGTTTCGATTTCTTTCCGTGCCGCTTTGGGGGCGGTAGCTGGTCAGGAGAGCGGGCCATAAATTGCTCAGGTCCAAGAATCCGGCGATGAACGAGCACGCCTTGACCAATGGTAGAATTCGCGTACACCTACGAGACGCGGATGGGGAACTCGATGTAGCTTGTCCATCACGGGCATTGTCGCGCAGCGATCCAAGCTCGATCGGCACACCGAAGCCAATGCCACCTCTGGGCCCATTTGTCAAGCAACATGACAACAGCAGACGAACCGCCCGGCGTGCCATCTGGTATCCGGCGCGCTGAGACGACGCTTGAGCCCGCAAGTAGCTTGGAAAACCCTCTCTCAGGACCGGAAGCTCGCACGGTGGGCGGGCCCGGGGGCGGTGGTGACACCGCAGCGTTAACCTTAGTCTGTGGTCCAGAGGCGCTCCTCAGGCTACGACTTTGCAGACGCCGTGGCGGTATGCACGGCTGCTTTCGCGCGGGAGGCCGAGGCGCTGCGATGATCACCGGGGACAAGAAAGATAGGGGAGGGCGTCAGGTATATCAGAAGAAAGTGGTGGCACAGGCGGCAGGGAGCTGAACGTCTGCCAGAGTGGTCCGGCTTGAGAGAGGGGACGGGTGGGCAGTGTAGAGTTTCCGACCGAGGACCCTCACCGTGTCTACCATCTTTGTCATATTCATGGACCATCTGACGCCATTGTTGTCGGCGAGGTCACCGGCTCGAGGGGTAGCAAGGGGAAGCAAGTGGGTCCGACCTTCGTCCAGTTATAAGGCTGCTGAATCAGGCAGGGAAGCAGAGCTGGCGAACACTAGATGGTCTGACGGTCCGCGGACGTTGCTGCGCTGTCTTGGCTTAATCCAGTCAATGAGACGCATTTGCGGTCGAAAGGGCGGTCCGCGGGTCTGGTTTGCTGAACGGGCAATGTCAAGATACGAAGTCTGGCGGCCCTCTCCCGCAAGGCCGTCGATCAATGTCAGAGAGAAGCGTCATAATCGGGGGTCAGGTGGTGAGAAAGATGTGCGGCCATTGAGCGTGGTCCTGGGCACGGACAGACTGCGGGCCGCGCAAAAGATCAACATTCAAGGCTCACCAGATAGACTACTAACGACGACCCCGCATTGAGCACATAGGCGTGAGGCGATGCAGCCGAGTGAGTGGTCGAACACGAGAACAAGGGAGGCCGGCAAAGCAGTACAACCCGTGAAGTGGCAACCCCGACGCACACGCCAGGCCGGAACGACGGACTCCCAGATCACGAAGGGCGAACCTTCGAAGCCTCGGGATCTCATATCACACCGTGCATCGAGGCAACGAGGTGGTGGGGAGGCAATAGCGAGCTGACAGCGCGGCGGAGAGGCTCACCTTGCTTCGGGCACGGGCTTCGTGCCGCAGAGCCCTGGGCGATGCGGCCCGTTCTGGCTAGCCCGGCGGCTACGCCGCGCTGGACGGCACGAACGGTGGGTGAAGTTCCTGCACGCTCAGCAGACGAGACGAGACGAGACGCACAGGAGCAGGCAGGCAGGCAGGAGACAGCAACCGTCGACGGTCCTAGCGCGGGTCGTGAGGGCGATACAAGGGCAGCCCGCTGCGGACGCGGCTTCCTCGATTCGCGGATTCGCAGCTGGTCGCGACGAGTCCCCGCAGGCACATAACGTTGTCGGAGCCTGGCGCGGGCCGGAGTGAATGGCGGCGCGGCGCGGCGGGCGGTTGCCCCCCG
>MPVS01000102.1:76771-109805 GCA_001931775.1 Fomitopsis pinicola | reverse complement strand
TCGGACTTCCGGACTTACTCGGACCTCCGCTCCTTTAGCATGTGATATCACCGGTAACCCGGAGTTCCGGTTCCCGTCTTACTAACACTGACTCACGTAGCTTACGACTGATGACTCACCATGACTCAGGCCTCACCTGATACGCTTACTGTACGATCAGCTGATGCCTTCCCTCATGTATATATACTGGGCTTGGACGCCCTCTAATGTATCGTTCCTTCCTGCTCTCTCCCGTGTGCCTCACGGGTCCTTCCCTCACAGCAGCTTCCCTCAGGTTCGTTCACAGCCTTCGCCGCCACAGCATCTCACTCCTTCAACAGTGGACGGCCCGACAACAAAGCGACAAATTGCGCGCGTCGCGGAAGTCCAGATATGACGCGATGAATGCGAGCGTGTCTTCGTTGAGAGATTGGAAAATCATCTCTTGTCCTGCAAGGGATGTCGGTGGTTCCACGCATTTCTAGCTTCAATTCATCAGGTCATTGAGGAGAAAGAAGGAGACTGACTTGTTCAACTTCTATCACAACCCGTAGGCGCGGGGAGTGGGGGCTTGGTACGGGTCTCACCCTATCACCCACCGCTATATACGACGCCGCAAGGCCGGGCGGCAAATGAGTCAACTGGTCTGCATGTGGGCGAGACCATCATCGACCGACAGCGGCTAGAAGGCTGTCACGACCGCTATGCAATGAAAAGAGGAAAGGCACCATCGCTGGCGATACGCCCACACAAGGTTTGCCGCCGTCGCGGAGGCCACTGGAGGGAGCGAAACTTGACGAATATTTCAGTGTGCCGTTTGTGGGAAACGGTGAATTGGATGCGCCTGAATGCATAGCAGATGATTCTTAGAAAAGACACCGGTGTGCAATCCACATGAAAATACCAGACTCTTACCGCTCAGAGCCTGAGGTAGCCCATCATTGAGACGGCGCCGACAAGTCTTGTTGAAACGATCTCACCATTTATCGATAAATAGATACCTCCGCTTTGTGCACGCATGCTCGCCTATGTTCTACACACGAGCGGCGTCGACGCCTAAATGGGTTCCCCTCATACGCAGTCATGGTTTCTGTCGAGACAGTAGTGTCAGTGGCAGCACTGTGCTATCCATAGATCGCTCACCTTCAATACCCTTTAAGTAATCGTAGGCCGGTGAACGTAGGTGCTCGGCGACGCGTCTCCTAATCACAGCATCAATCGGCGTCGCTATTTTGTCTCCCCCCGATGCATCAAACCTCCACCAATAATTCCTGCCTTCTACGGGATGGAATAACAACCAGTGTCTCCAAGGCTCGCCATAGCGGCCAAACACGTTGAGGGCCAAGTATTGTAGGCTAGGAATTGATACGGCCAATGTTGGGAGGTACGATCGAGCGATTGTGCAGCTCTCGTACTCCGCTGGGTCGCCAGCAGTGGAGACGTCGGTCAAGGCGGTGTCTTGCGCACCAGTCCATCGGTACTTGGGGGGTGAGCATCGTATCTCCATGCAGACGACGTTTGACTCCTCGAGCAGCGAGACCAGCGGAATCTAGGGCAAATGCACGTTCAGTGATTCGATGTCTCTGTACACGCGTCTATTGGGAAGTGGACTCACAAACCACATCTCTAGGTCTCGTTGCCAGCATGAAGACCACCTAAGTTCAAATGCATCCACACTCAGATATCGCAGCCTAGAAGAGACAGACACAACACTCTTCCAGAATGCGTCGGTGGATGTGCGGGTCATCACGAATGATAGAGCCACGGGCTGCGCGCTGCGTATTCCGAATCGAGCAGCCCCCGGCCGGCCGAGTTGTCACTATTGGTGTCGAAGTTGCCCGGGATGCACACAGAATGGACAGAACCGATGTTCCGCCACTTTGCTGGTACTAGTACTAGTGGCATCCCCTCGAGATGCGCCAGACGGGGCCAGTTTATAATCATCCCAATAACCGGAGGTTCTTTGACCCAGCTGCTCCCCAGGTCGTGACTAGTGTTTCGACGTTCGGGAATACGCGCGCAAGCGTAGCGACAGATGGTACTGACCCATCCCCGTATAAGACGAGGTGACGAACGGAAGGAAGATGGAGGTTGGCTGCCAGCGGGAAGTCGTGGCTCACGCAGTGTGACACTGCAGAAACTTTGGATATGCCGAACTTGCAGGGCGCGGAGCGCATATTGTGGATGACGCGGGACACCCTGGGCCCGACGTCGCGCAGTACAAGCTCAACCAGATAGCATAGAGATATGCTCGCTTCGGTATTTCGTGGCTCGTACTCCATCCAAGCTTCCGCTCGATGAAGGGTCAATCGCTTCAGGTTGCTCGCTTTGTCCAGGACCTCCGCGAAGAGCGCTCCCGCTGCCTTGTAGTGGTTCACCGTCACGAAGAGCGCGCTCGCTGGCTTTGTAGCGGTTGACCGTCACAATCGGTAAAGAAGTGGTTCTCTTTATTTGAGCCTCATTTGATATGTAAAACGAGGCCTCGAGGGTGTGGATGTATGGCAGACGATGGCGCATACCGTTGAGTATGTATTGGCAGAATTTGATGTGACCATCATACGTGTGAATGGAGGCATATCGAAGGGCATGATATTTGGCGATTATGTGTACCGAATGAGCCACCAGAGAGAGTTGGAGGGCATCCCAGCATTCGAGATAAGAGACGATCTCGGTCAATTGCAAACTGGCATTGACTTCTTGTGACCGAGAGTGTTCAGTTATAAATCCGGTACAAGCTCAGGCAACAACTCACTGATATGTCGAAGTACTATGAGTACTACCTGAGGTTGGGTTGCGACGCCGATTGAGTCAGTGCGTCGACCTGACTGTGACACGAGTGACTCCGAGTGAACAAGCCGCCTCCTCACGTCACGGTGGAGAGAACGTGGCTTTCCGCATACCAGTGGCTAGCACTGCTTGCTTCCGACCACCGTGATTGTGCACGTACGTGAAGCACAGGCTCGAGTTCGATGACCTGCCTTGTCTGGAGCGTACTCTCCTGCCGGTACCTACGTTTGGGACGGAACAAGAGAGGAACAGCAGCTGTGGTTCACACGACTCACAACAATACCCAAGGTTCGGTGAGTGGCGGCCATATCCGCGTCATGTCGCCTTTGTTCAATCGGGGATCGTGTTCACCATAGTATCGTACAGGGCATGCCACATCTTCCAGCCAGTTTCCTTCGTTTGAACGACGACGTTCTTGCCGACATCGTCTCCTACCTTGACTCCACTGATGCGCGGCAGCTCTCTCGCACAGCGCGCAGGATCCATGCTATCGCCGATCATCACGCTCTACAATTCATCACCCTACGATCGTTCCTGGACGTCGTCAAGTTCTGTACGTGCATGCTGGAGGCAAAGCGATATCGGCTTCTCTCTCTACGCGAACTCCGGATCCATGCCCTCATTCTGCCTCCTGCCAGAGTGGCATCGACAAGCTCAGACGACAGAGAAAGAGCCGCGCTGCTGGCCGACCTCTTACAGGAGGCGAGCAAGCTTCAAGTATTTACCCTACACTCTGCCGAGTATTGGTTGCAGCACGAACCTCGGCTTGGCGACGCAGTGTCTTCTTTGCAGTGCTTGGTGGAGATAGAATTGCAGATCCTAGGGCCAGAAACGTCGAAGATCATCGGTGGAATGCAATCTGCACCACGCAAGCTCGTGCTCAGCGAGCCTCCTGCTGATAGTATCGAAATATTGATGTTTCCAGATCGGTCCCTTCCAGGGAGTCTGGCCTTGGATGTGGAGCGATGCATGCCGAGCGTACAGTATCTCGCGATTATGCAGGATACCAACCTTCCCAATCCCACAACCCTTGCACGAATATTCCCCGCCCTCCGCAGTCTCCACATCCAATCTGGGCGTGCCCCTGGCACCGGCCCCGTCCCTGTAGTCGACTGGCCCTCGTTAGAGCGTGTTTGTGGTCTCAGCTACTTGCTCGCACGATGGCAGAATGTGACGCCTGTACATCTGCTACAACTGACTGACCTCCTTCGCTCTGACGGACCGCACAGAACTGCCATAGCAAGAACCTTCGCAAGCCCTTGGGATCCGGCTCCCCTCAAGGCATTGTCAAATTTTCAGCCTGTTGCCTTGGTTGCGCAGTTGGACTCGTATTTCTCGACACCTTACTGGCACCAACTCCTAGACTACACCAGCGTCTCTGGTTCGCACCGAGGGTCCGCCCGCCTTCGATACGTCTCCATCGAGTTAGGTGACATCTGCGCGCGTGAGCGCATCGAAGTGGAACTTGATAGGTGGTGGGTGAGTACACTGGTGTGGCTGTCATTGGATCAATCACTGATATGACGCACTAGAGGACTATTATGTCGGCGGTGAAGGCGAGCGGCATCATCTGCTTAGAAGTCCGCTGCCCCCTACGACACAGTACACAGCTTGGCAGGTCTACAGGCACACAAACTACGCTCGAAGGCATCCTTCCTCTCGACGACTTCCACACCTTTGTTGCCCGTGTGGGTCACGCAGCGCCCGCGCTTCGCTACCTGTCCCTGGACTTGAGCCCTGGTGGCGATTCGCCATGGCGATACGACTTCCTGGACCTAGAGCATAGCCCAGTGCCCAATGTACCCTCGGATCTACGCTGGTGGTCCTTCGAGGGCAAGTCAACTTCACGAGTAGCTAAGTCGCTGGATGTGACTAGGGGAGAACGAATTGCGGCGTATCTTCGATCGACCCGCTATGATTACAGCAGTTCGTTTAAGGGTGAGTCCGTCCAATATTACAACACTTTCCCTTCATTGACTCAGTGAGTAGAATCCGAGATCGCCCTTTAATCGACCGCCGTCCCTTCATAGTCGGCTTGTTCGGGTCACCTTCTATCTCCTAACTTCCTAGTCTTCCTCAGGTTGTGTGTTATTGCTATTGCTGTTGTACGTGTAAGAGGAATGGGGAACATCCAAGACGTAGTCGCTGTGTTCGGTAAACGCCCCATGTTGATTACAACTCGGTTTCCGCATGTACCTCATCTCTCAGATATCAGGAATCCATGCGTTATAATCTAGAACGAGCTGCTCAGCCCGCAGAACAGTGTCCATCGTCGATATCCATTGCGTGATCATTTTGTATCGTAGACATGTGAGCCGCGACGAAACCAATTGGGACGTGGCACGGTGAACACCCTTCTCTCAGTTGAATACGTGCGCAAAGGGACCAAAGTTTAGCTCGTTACATCAGTGATTGTATGTACCGGAGGCGGATATTGGGTGTCGAGGTCGACTTGCCAGTCATATCGTGGCGAGCAGAGAAACGCAGCCAGACGTTCTCCGCGCGGAGTAGCAATGAATCTCGTGGTCGGAGCATCCCCACTCCGATCAATC
Organism: Fomitopsis pinicola; assembly: GCA_001931775.1. Classification (NCBI taxonomy): domain Eukaryota; kingdom Fungi; phylum Basidiomycota; class Agaricomycetes; order Polyporales; family Fomitopsidaceae; genus Fomitopsis; species Fomitopsis pinicola. The sequence goes on along the minus strand of MPVS01000102.1, from coordinate 104,487 downwards.
TCCCACCAGTATAGGTCCTCGTCTTCAAGCGGTCTATTATCCTGGTCCCTTATTTTTGAGCACATCTATCGCGACACGAGCTGTGTGCTTACCTCACGCTGTTGTGTACCGACTCGACTGGATACATTCCGGCGATATGCTTTCAGGGTCGGAGAGGTCTCTCGTAAGTCGAGAGACAGATAGCGGAGGGATGGGACTTTCAGCGCCCACTGGGGTAACGACACGAGGACGCGCTCCAGGGCCTGCACATAGGACGTCGGCGCACCCTCCGGATCTGTGCCCGTTTGATCGACGTCGCCGCGAGTGAGGTCTTTCCGTGAGACAGAACATCGCACTTTGAAGCAGACGAGCCCTGCATGTTTGCACAGGGCTTTCTGAACGAGATTCTACCTCAACAAGTCAGTAACTCCGTGATCCGCACGACGCTCGCGGGAGCACTCACCCACCACTTCGAAAGGTCCGGCAGCCAAGTCTGGTACCTATAAACATCCCACACCTCTGCAGACACATACCGAAGGCGTGTCATGGATGTGAGGAACTCCCTCAGGTATCTCTCGCCCAGCCTGGCACTCAAGGTGGCGATGAGCGCGACAGGCTGAACGTGCTTCACCGCCGCCATGGCGTCGTCGCGCTCTGCGGCGGGATTCAGCTTTCTCATACCGAATTCCTTGTTATCAATCTTCCGTAGCGGGCTGAGCAGCTCGACGCAGTGAATGGGGTGCGCGTTCGTCCACCACTTCAGCGCATGTCCGGTGCCATAGACACACTCCAAAGATGGCCAGTCTACGGTCCTGTCATGTGGCGGCTGGGCCCCGAAATGGACGCGGAAGGTGGGCACATATCCGTCTCCAAAATCCACCACATGGGCGTTAGGGAAGATGCGCGCGAGATCGGGTGCGCCGGGAAGTACGTGCTGGGCCCTCACCGAGAGAACCTGGACGCTGGGAAAGGAGAGACCAGTGGGCTCGAGCCGATATTGCCACGAAGATGGGTGTGGCAGCCCTGTGCTGCTGATGGGGTCTTCAAGAGCCATCTTGCGCGGGGCACTCTGGAGGCTGCGTAGCGTGTCTGCAACTTGCGGGCCTATGTCCGTGAAGTCGAGCTCTTGCAGCGCGCGCATGGCAGTGACGATGGCGACGATGCGGTGCTCGTACATCATCCAGACCTCCGCCTGATCTAGAACAAGGACGCGTAGATAGGGGACTTCTTGCAACAGGTCTGCGAGGAGGGCAGCGCCGGAGCGGTACTCGTCTTCGGAATGCTCGCGGAAGCGAGGCTCCTGCTGTGCGAGGCGTTTGGCGTTCTCCACGAAACAACGAATTCTGAGCGCACGGAGCAAAGGCAATCGGTCGCGCGCGTCGAGCAGCATGTAGTTGCAGAACTTGACGACGTTGGCGAAGGAGTGGATGGTCACGTCTTTAAACGCGTGCTCCCTCGCGACGGCATGGAAGATGCGTGCGGTCGAGGAGAGGCTGTGTGCGTCACTGGAATCGAGGTTGGCCACTATCAGGGCAAGCGTGTCATGGTTCAAAGTCTGGACGCCCATGAGCACTGAGGGTGTAAACGGTTGTTAGCAAGCCTTTATGTGGCACGATATACGACAAGCACTTACTGCGAGCCTACCTGCGCAACACGGTTCACCTGGGGTTGAATTCCTAGTTATGTCCTGCTCCCCATGCAAGCTGGGCATAAGTAGTGCAGCATGCACGGTGAGAACCCACATGCATTTTAGACGTGGCGCTTAGCAGGCACGATATCAGCAAATCCCGAGCCCCGATGCCCACCGGACCAAACCCCGCATGAGACTTGGTGAACAGTCGCCGCTGGGACGTTGAGTGCTCAAAGGTTGGAACGTAAATCCTTGCACTTAGCTACGGGATCATGCAGAGCGAATCGTCAGGGCACTCCTCAGCTCATCGCGTGCCAACTGTCAACTCAACATGCGCGTCTCCATACTGGAAATATTCGCGTTGGGTGCACGGATGAGGGCCTGTGCAAAGCAATAAGTCACGCTGTCAAGTATAATAGAGCTGCAATCCCGGCACGACACATGAACACGCCACATCAAACCACAAGCTCGCCCTCTACGCTCTCGGGTTCCACACCGATACGCTCGAGACAGAGTTCATACCGATCCAAGTCGACCCCTTTCAGGTATCTCAATACCTTCGCCCGCTTGTGGACCAGTTCGCGCAACCTGCGGCGACTGATGACGTCTTTCTTTTGACGAGTTAGGTGTTCCCAAAGGTTGCGTATCCGTACGGTCAGGATCGCAGCTGCTCGGAAACGTCGCGTGTCAGTAGAAAGAAAGAAAGAATATGTGACCGTGGACGCACCTTGCACCTCTGGGCGACCCGTGTCCACGACATCCTCCGCCTCCGAGAACGCGGCGACAATCCGTTTCTTGTTCTCGAACAGGAGGCCCTTTGCATTCGCATTCCGCAGGTCGACCAGCCGCGCGAACTGCACCGTCTTCTGCGCTTCCCGCGCATTCGCGCTGTTCTCCGCAGCGGCGAGCTCGTTTGACTTCCACATTGGCACGTCCAGCGCCTCGACGGCGCCCTCGATTGTCAGGTTGGGCAGCACTTCGAACAGGAGCTCCTTCTCGTTGTCGCCCACTCCGAAGTTCAAGTACTCGGGTGGGCGCACGTCGTCGATGGAGCGCGCTTCCGGCGGCGGGACCGGTGCTTTGAGGATGGCTTCCTCCGTGACGAGGATGCGGGCGAGGTCGCAGTTCTGCCACTTTGCTTCGTCTCCTGGGCGATAGCCCAGCACGACATGCGGACGGCTTGCTGCAACCTCTAGTGCATGGGCCTCCTTTTCTGCTTCCCTCTGGTTCTTGGTTCGGTGGGATGCTCGCAGGGCAGCGGTGGTGTGTAGGGGTGCGCTATGAGCCGAGCTTGTTGATGCCACCGTCCGCGTACCTAAGCCCAAGCTTCAGTACAAAGGCGAGGTAGTAAGTCAGTACGTACATTGTGCCAGCCGCGCCCTTAGCATCGTCTTCTACGTCGAGGTCGTTGTACAGACGGCCTGCGAGTCCGCCAAAGCCCGGGTTAATAGACGCTCAGAGGAAGTACCGTGGGACGAATTCTATTTAGACGCCCTGGTCTGTATATATGGCCTTCTGCTCTCAACATTTTCTCCTCAGAGAGATATGCCACGCTGCTCGATGTCGACACTCTACCGTCGTGACAGTGCCAGTGACTCTGCTTTGGGTCCTGTCCTCTCGAGATATGGCTATGGCTAAGCAGGTTAGGAAGTGTTGCGACCCGTCTTTCTCCATGTCGTAGCATGTCGACACATCCCTGTGACATCTCTTCGGACTCTGCGACCTACACAATTGGAGAACGAAGTTATTTTGTCAGCTCTAGTTCCCGGTGTACTTGTTGAGACGTAGTGCGCAATTTGATGCTTTTCTTCGTATTCGTGAGTCGTCGTGCTGAGATAACCTCCGGGTTTCCTTGCCCACACCGACCCTCATCCTCTACCCCAAATGTTGTATCTATCATCGCTAGGTCTGGTGTCGAGTCCCGACGTCCTTCGTGTGTGAGCTGACGTTCAGTAACAGCTCTACAACCAGGACCACCGAAGAGCACAGTCAGCCCTTAGGCTTCAGAGCGGAACCATGGAGAGACACGTCGGAGGATGCGAGTGACACGAGAGTCATACGTGGGCGCGGCATGGTGTGAGAGGAGATGCTTCTTCGGCTGGGAAAACCAATATGGTGCGCCCTTACGTCCCCACCCTGCAGCTGGACGAACGTGTGCGGACGTTCACGCCAACGATGCCCTCCCTTACCTCGTCCTATAACCCCATTCTAGTCTAGGCCTTGGGTACAACATTGGACGTCTCAGGGACACCCCCCAGACGCTTCAAGCCAGCGTGATAACACAGCGTCCCATATGCTCTGACCTCGGTTCACTGATGGGACCCGTTGCGGCCTCCGTCTCGCCGAGCACTATCTATGGAACCTCGCTGATGCTTCTTCAATAACGCCCCTCGCTGACTATATGAAGCGCGCCGCACGGGTCGTCCGGCCAGCGGATGCCCTTTTTCCTCGGAATGCGCCTTTCCCTCGTTCTGCTCGCGACGGGCGCGTCGCTCGCGCATGCTGCTACTACGAGCCTCGACGGAATCTATGCCCTCGTTCAGCGGCAGATTCCCCAGCATGCGAACTCGTTCACCTTCTCGCTGATAGACGGCGACGACGATTCTTTCGTGATTAGCGATTCTTCCGAGGGTGGTATCTCCGTGCAATGTACGACCGTCTCCGCGTGCGCGAGGGGCCTCTACACGTGAGTATCCCAGCTCTTCGTTTTTGCGCTATGGAACCGCATGAGAACTAAGCATTGCTGCAGCTATGTGACACAGTTTGGCGGCGTGGACATTTGGTGGACTGGATCGCGCCTCAGTCAACTGTCGCCCACACTCTCAAAGGTGGGCACTCCGGTCAACGGAACAGCCATCGTGCCTTATAGGTCCGTCCATCGAGTGATCCCGATTCTGACGGGTTGTTCACCTCATGAACTTCGTTACAGGTATCACTTCAACACTGTCACTTTTGACTACACGGCTGCTTTCTGGGACTGGGACCAATGGCAGGCCGAGCTCGATTGGCTGGCTCTCCGCGGTGTCAACCTTCCCCTCGCCTGGGTTGGTTACGAATATACCCTCATCCAGGTCTTCCAGGAAGTCGGGCTCACAGATGAAGATATCTCGTCCTTCCTCTCTGGCCCGGCTTTCCAAGCGTGGAACCGGTTTGGGAACATTCAAGGAAGCTGGGGTGGTCCCTTGCCCACGCAGTGGGTCGATAATCAGTTCGCTCTCCAGAAGCAGATCGTCGCACGTATGTACGAGCTCGGGATGACGCCCGTCCTGCCCGCCTTCACGGGCTTCGTCCCACGAGCTCTACAGCAACTCTATCCGAACTCATACATCGTGAATGGCAGCCAATGGAGTGGATTCCCAGCGGACCTCACCGATGTTACCTTCCTGGAGCCGTGGGACGAGCTCTTCACGACGATGCAGAAATCATTCATCAGCAAGCAACAGGCGGCCTTCGGTGCGAACCTCACGCACATCTACACGCTCGACCAGTACAACGAGAACAACCCGTACAGCGGCGACCCCGGCTACCTTTCGGGCATCTCCAACAACACCTTCGCGGCCCTCCGGGCGGCAGACCCAGAGGCGGTGTGGATGATGCAAGGCTGGCTGTTCTTCTCGAGCGAGTCGTTCTGGACGGATGAGCGCGTCTCTGCGTACCTGGGCGGCGTGTCCGGCAACGATAGCATGATTGTGCTTGACCTGTACTCAGAGGCACAGCCGCAGTGGCAGCGGACGAACTCGTACTACGGCAAACAGTGGGTCTGGTGCGAGCTCCACGACTACGGGGGCAACATGGGCATGGAGGGCAACCTGCCTGTGCTTGTGTCGGACCCGGTCTCGGCCCTCGCCGCATCGCCGAACATGAAGGGCATCGGGCTGACGATGGAAGGCCAGGAGGGGAATGAGATTGTCTACGACATACTCCTTGACCAGGCCTGGTCGTCTGCGCCGATCAACATCACGTCGTACGTCGCGGCCTGGGTTGCTCGGCGGTACACCGTCAGCCCGTTGCCTGCGGCGGCGCAGACTGCGTGGTCCATCCTCAGCACGACGGTATACAGCAACAGCGACCCGAACACGCAGGCGACGATCAAGAGCATCCTCGAGCTGGCTCCTGCCACGTCAGGGCTGACGGGCCGCACAGGCCACCACCCTACTGCGATCCCGTACGACACTAACACGTCAGTCGTGCCTGCGCTGCAGAACCTCATCCAAGCCGCCGCGGAGAACGTCGCGTTGCTCACTGTGCCAGAATTCATCTACGACGTCGTCGACACCGCGCGGCAGCTCCTCGCGAACCGGTTCATCGACGAGTACAACGCGCTCGTCGCGACGTACTCCGACGGCGGTTCCGCGTCCGCCATCACCGCTGCTGGGCAGCCGCTCCTCACGATCTTGCGCGACCTCGACACGCTGCTGTGGGCGAACGAGGCGTTCCTGCTGCCGACGTGGATCATCGACGCGCGGAGCATCGCGGGGAGCAACACGACGTACGCGAACTACCTCGAGTACAGCGCGCGGAACCAGATCACGCTGTGGGGCCCGGACGGCGAGATCAACGACTACGCGTCGAAGCAGTGGGCGGGCCTTGTCGGGACGTACTACCTGCAGCGCTGGGAGACGTTCGTCAGCTACCTCGCCAATATCACGGAGGGCGGCACGCCGTATGATAGTGTGGCGCTGAGCAGCCAGATGCTCGCCATTGGCGAGGCGTGGGACGCACAGACGCTGGGTCTAGGCACGGAGGTGAATGGGGACGCTATGAGCATCGTTGAGGGGCTCATGCAGAAGTACATTTGAAAAGTCGCTCCTTCTACTACGCTCTTTGAGGAACTCGATAAGGATACGGACTACCAGGTCTTGCGACTGGTTTGTAGGCTTAACGCCTACTACCTACAGTATGTCTACGACATAGTCCAACCGAAACGGCCAAGACCTGACAATCAACTGACCTGGGATTGTTTCAAGCAGAAGGCTCAGGACATGCCGCGAACCTGCGGACAACCTTCAGGCTCCTGAGATACCATAGGGACTAAAAGGTGAGCACGAAAATGAGGTTGGTATGCCGCGACCCGCCGAATATGCAGGGATAGAGTTTGAAATGTTCACCCTCGCGCTTGACGTCTTGGCGGCAGGCATGCCAAATGCCATCCCTGTGTCAGTGACCACCGGGGGCATACCGGTTGCGATATCATTCCGCTCGTACAGGGCATAATGATACAGATCACGGAGTTTCCTGTCCGCCGCTGAACACTCGCAGGCATCAGCAAGACAAGCGTAATATTGTGGCCGATGCGCAATTCTCTATCGCGACCACCCGTGTATTAGGTTTGAGACCCACTGGCTCGGATACGTTTGTTGCTGGTCGTGAATATGTTTCGTTGTCGGGACGTGATTCTCATAAATCTGATTCTTTTGCCATGGAGCGTGCATCGCTCATGCCTCACTGACCTTACCACCTATAAGTAAGCTGACGCATTCTACGCCATCTTTCCCGACTCCGATGATATGATATCGCTATAGGTTGCCCTGCGACGTTCGACACAAACCCCACACCCCGCCGGGCGCGTGGAGGTCTTGTTCCGAGACTAGCCCTGCGACCGCATATTGCTCCGATGGGCCTACAGTACTGGAATCAGGACGCGCTTCGGGCCATCGTATCCTACCGCGACGCATCTGACGCGCGCCAGCTGTCTCAGACAAGTCGCACAGTCCACCTTGTGGCGAATTACCAGTCCTTGACATCCGTCACACTACACTCTCTGCTAAACATAGTCAAGTTCTGCCGGTACTAATCGTCACCGATATGTCCCATCGTTTGCCCGCGATGCGTACTTTCGAGGTCCTCCAGGGATCCTTAGTACTTACCACCAAACCAGATGGATCTCAAGGCTTTGTCAACAAGAATACCGAGGGGCCGTACAGCTCCTTGCAGAGGTGTTCGAGAGGGCCATGAACCTCCAAAAGCTGGTAGTAGTACTCACCGACGCAGAGGCGTGGTTGAAGCACGAGATTCTCCATCTCCACGACGTTATCCGCGAGACCTTGGTGGGAAGACTTTGCACCTAGTTCAACATCTTCAATCAAATCCACACAAACTCACCCTTGGGCGAACCGAGACGTCTCCCTTCCAGATCATAGATGACGCGCGACAAGGCCTTCACATTTGAAGACGACTTCACTATGCCAAGTGTACAGCACTTCATAACCCTTGGCTATGCCTTCCATCTCCTGCGACCATCGATCCACTCGCGGGCCTTCCCCAACGTGCGCCGGGCTGGCCTAGGGAGTGTGAAGCAGTGTGAAGCGCTATCGCAGCGACGTCCCTGAGACGACGACGCACTGGCATTCCCTCGCACAGGTCTCGTGCGCCGTATCCGCCCTGGCCGGATGGGTCAATACATTTGCTGTCCATGGCTTGAAGATCACTACGCCTCTGGAGGGAAGTGCGCCAGGGTGGCATGGTACGAACACGTACGATGAGGCATTCCAACGGCGCCGGATGGCCGGTGAGGCGGTGGCCAACGCACAACCTGTCGCTCTCCCAGCCATCACCAGCCCTGCCACTGCGAACATCCTCAACGAGCTCTTATCACTGTCCACGCGGCTGCGGTATTTCTGTATTGCCTTGCACGATATCACCTATACCGGTCACTGGGAACGCAAACTTGCTGCGTGGTGGGTGAGTACGTTCAGGCACAAGGCGGGTGTTAGGGGCTCAACGTGCAACATTAGGACGGATGTGGTGCCGTCCTCGAGAGATCGCTGGTTATATGCCTCAAAGTAGATTGCAATCCAAGGCAGGGGGCCTTCACACTAAATCCGCTAAGGGAACGCCTCCCTTCCAGGAACTCCTTGCTAGGGTCCTGACCGACTTCTCTTGAAAGCGGCAAGCGGCTCTCGAACCTACGTTATCTTTGCCTCCAGATACCTGGCTCACAGCCGCAGCCCTGCAGAGTGAATATATCAGCAAATGAATCAGAGGACGGGCGTTCGCATACGTAGTGATGGAGTCAGCCAGGTGGGGGGACAGCCGGATTGTAGAGACAATTAACTCGACCTGTGGGGAGCGCATCGCCACCTACATGTGCTCGACGCAGTATGAGCACACGAAGCTGCTGAATTGAGTTACTTCTGAACAGTATCACCAGCCTCGCTCTGAGGGGCAAGTATGCATGTATCGGGGACGAGAATGAGTGGTCACAGGCTGGAAGCCTATACAAGAGAGCATTGATTACTAGTACAGAAAACATCAGAGCATCTGCGCAGCACCATACGATGCACACCCCTCGAGTAGCCAGAGAGACCTAACTGCCAACAAAGGATGGATGAGGACAAAATGCTAGTTCTGGCCTTTCAAGCCCACTGCTTCACATCCTCGGGCGTGGGCCCAGTAGGGTCGTCCGAGGCAGCAAGGTTGCACTGGTGGAACGCACGCACTTGGTCCGGCTTGAACGCGCCGACGACAGTGTGGAGGACACCACGATTGTGGAACAAAACAAGGTCCTTCTCGCGCCTGTAGCGAGTGTTGTGAGCGCTTAGCTACGCTGGGTTCAAGTCGAACACTCACCAATCGTGCGGGTAGATGAGCTGGCCGAGGAGCTAGGTGTCAGTGGAGCGTCTCGTAGCCATGCTGAGGTGGGCGGCGCACCGGAGGAGCGATAGCTGGCCGCTGCATCTTGTAGAGCAGCCCACGAACGGTACCCAGATCTGTGATGTGTGCGCCGTCAGGGTAGAGCGCGCCCTCTCGCTTGGCGCCCTCAGGCAGCGGGTCAACGAGGAGCTCGGCCGCTCCGCACGGGTGCACTTGGAAGTGAAGGTCACCAGAGACGGGATTCTTCCAAAGCTACGCGAAGCTGAGCATGGGTCTCTGTACGCAGGCTGATGTACGCACCAGAGGGAGAGTCTTCCGCCTCGATTCCTCCCATGGAGGGAGCTCATCCAACGGCAACTCGAGCCCCTCTGTCTCAATGCCAAGGCCGGTCGAGTTGGCGTGTGCGGGCGCCATCCAGACATATGGGTGGGGGGCGTACTTGACCTTGCTGCGCACCGCGAGGCTCTTCAGCTCCGGGGGCAGGATGTCGAACATCGTCTTGCCAGACACGAACGCGGTCGTGCCGAGGGGCACCTGGAGCTCGTCGCCCGTCCCGTCGTCGTAGCGCACGACCTGGTGCTTGCCCTGCGGGACCTCGATCCCGTAGAGCGTCGTCACCCGCGGCGGCGAGAGGTCGTAGAGCGCCGCGTCGATGTGCCAGCGGTAGAAGCGCGTGAAGCCCCGCTCGGTGTCCTCCTCCGACACGCGCGTCTTGTGGAACGTCGTGTGTGACGGGTGCTTGAGCATCGCCTCCGCGAGCCCCTCGTGGTTGTAGACTGTGCCGTTTCCGATGAGCTGCACCTGCGGCACGCGCGGGATCGTCTTCAGGTCAGGGTGGAGGATCGACTTCTTCGTGCTCTGCGTCTTGTTGTTGCCGTGACCATAGCTCTCCGATGCGGGGTCGAAGGCCTGCAATTCGATCGTTAGCGTGAACTTCCCGAGGCTAGCTTCCGCAGGGCTTGCATGCACAAGGAGAGCAGGCGTGGCGGTAGGTTCAGAGCCCAACGGCTTTTGTGCACCTAACGGCGCAAGCGAAGCGAGCTCTGCAGCGATACTCCATGCAAGAGATATCCCTACTGCTTGCTAGGAATGCTGACGATGTCACAGCAGCAGAAACACACGGCTTTCACCCGGTCCGTCGAGCAGCCCAACCAAGCCGTGATTTGCCAGTGTCGCCGATATGTTTCTCTTCCACACCAACAATAGGGCAATACACAAGCAATTCGTGACAAAGTGGAGAAGGAAGTGTCGAGATGATGAGGACTGGATCGCGTGATTGACGCATTGAGGCGACTCCATAGCTGATGACATCGACATCATGCATGTGCGCGACGCTCATAGAGTAGATGCAGGGCCTACGACGTCCGGGAAGTGGGTAGGAGGAAGCCGGCTCATCGAATTTGAAGCATCAAGGTTGATCAGACGAATCAGCTCACCTTCGTCAAAGCATATTGTTGCTCCGGTGTGAGCTGCGCATCTCGGAAGAGGAGGGCACCATGCTAGCAGCCGCCCACGACCCTGTCAATCACCTTGTTGGAGGACGTGGACTGCACAGGACGCACCTTGTAGAGTAGCTGTTCGATCTCCTTGAACTCCTCCGGCGAGAGCGCCCCGGGGTTCACGCCCTTCACTTCTCTGCCGAAGTCGGCGAACTTGGACGGGTCTGCGGACGGCGGGAGGGGCAGAGGGGCGACTGCGATGGTCATGGTGCGACGAAGGGTGGATTGAGGAGCAGGATGAGCAGGTGGGACGAAAGGGTGCTCCGAGCATGGGGCGGGTAATTTGTACACCGAGCGTTCTCCGCCCGCTGCGCCTGAACGTCATGCCCTCCCGATAAGGAGCCCGCTGATAGCACCCTCATCCGTATGTACGTTGAATGTTGAGCCTTGCAACCCACAGTTCGGACGCGAATGGATGAGGCTGCTGGCCTCTGAATTGGGACTCACATAGCCAGAGTAACAGAGCCACTGGTTTTACCTCTGCAAGCCCACACTGCGAGCAAGGTCAGCTCCTGGATTTCACAATAACAAACGAGAGATAAGGAGCATCCGGATACACGTAAGCAACAACGTTGGAGTCGTTTCGTTGCGTCGAGGCAGTATGCAGATGGGAAGAGAAGAAAGCAAGAGTGTTGTGAGTTGGAACGCGAATTAGTACGTTGAACATCTCGACTCTCGAGCGACGAAAGAAATGCAACGTCTGCGAATGTCTGGCAACGCAACCGGTCACGTGGCCAGCGGCTAGGAACGACTCACTGAGTTGATTTTTGTTTGGACTCTCGTCATAACCTCAAGTTCTACAAGGCGTAACATGTCACGGCCGTCTTCAAAAACACTTCTGAAATTCTCCGCAATGCTTGCTTGCAAACTGCCGAGAGTCAGAGACCTCGTGAGCAACATATATCTCGCCGAGTGCGGTAGAGCGCTGGGCGCCTAAGGTATAACCCAATCCGGAAGATAAGCGCTGAGGTTGGGCCTCGAGGCAAGACGCGTCGCGTTGAACAACAGCACACCACCGCGTCTCCCACATCTTCTGCACCCAACCCACCCCGTCAGCGGCCATGTATTCGACCTCTGCTGCAACGAAGGCAAAACGACGTACCCACCAGCGCCCAGAGCTCACCGACGAACAGAAGCAGGAGATCAAGGAGGCGTTCGAGTTATTTGACACGGACAAGGATGGCTGCGTCGATTACCACGAGCTCAAGGTCGCCATGCGCGCCCTTGGGTTCGACCTGAAGAAGGCGGAGGTGCTGAAGATCCTGCGGGATCACGACAAAACGGGGCATGGGCTGATGGATTTCGAGGATTTCGCGAAAATAAGTGAGTGGACGCGTCTCTATTGTGGCCCACCACTGACCGTAGGATCGTTGCGTTCCGTGTATGCGCGCGTGTCATGAACCGCGGAACTCAGTGAGCGAGCGTATATTGGCGAGAGATCCCATGGAGGAGATCCGGAGAGCGTTCCAGCTTTTCGATGACGACAATACAGGCAAAATCAGCCTACGCAACCTGCGCAGGGTAGCGAAGGAGATCGGCGACCGGCTGGAGGACGACGAGCTGTGAGTCATCGACCCAAACGTCCTTCCATGATTCATTACAGACTAAGCGCACTGTTCTAGGCAAGCCATGATCGACGAGTTTGACCTCGACCAGGACGGCGAAATTAACGAACAAGAGTTTTTCGCCATCATGACCGATGACGCATAGTCCGTGGCGCAGTGTTCCGCGTCTGTCCCGATTTCCCTGTGTATATCTCGCTCTCTTGCATATTCGTGTCTCGCTGTGTCGCATACATCTCCCGTGGTGAGTCTAGACCTCTTGCGGTCAAGGCAGCTCCTAACAAAGCCCGTTCCATTCGCAGTCTCATGTATCTTGTTCGACATGTAATTCTAGAATCTGTCGCCCGAAGCACTTGGATGAAATTCGAGGGTCGGTTTGGGAGGGTCGGTTTGGTCCCCGGCTGTGCGTACACTGACGGCTAAGAGACAAGGTATGACCTAGTCACTCTTCCAAATGTGGGTACATGAAGGGCCACAGCCGTCTGCATGCGCACCACTAGTGCGATACTAGTTGGCGCACAAAGGTGAGTAGAACGTTGTCTGTCTCGAGACAATACAGATCCGGATGATTGTTACCAGTGCGGAGCGTCGCCGGCCAATGGGATGCAGGGACCATGGCTTGTGCAGGAGGAGCCGAGACCGCGGTCGAAAGGAGAAGGTTCAAAGGCACGACAAGAGCAGCGCCACGGGCGGGGCCGCGCGCAGCTGACCGGAACACGTGGCTTGACCCTCGCCTCGGAACGGGCAACTGTGCGGCGGCGCCGAAAAACGAGGCACGCGGGCCGCCGTCGGGGTATCGTGCCCGAGGCCGCATGGTCCGTTTGGGGCATAGCCTGAGCGCGCGGCGTGCACAGCCTATTGTCTCCATCGATGTTCCGAGCCGCCCCATCTCGGCCCCGCGCCCACGCCACGTCGACGTGGCCCACGTAGCGTAGTGGACACCCGCTCCGCACGGACCTGGCCGCTGTCATCCCGGTGTTTTGAGTTGGACGTTGTCAGAATGCAGTGTCGAGGCTGCGCGATCCGCATCATTATGGCTGTCGACACTGGAGCCTCTGTGTCGGTCCAATTTGAGCCAGATGGGCAAGGTGCGAGCCAACTGACAGAAAGTGTCAAGCGACGAACGAATTCTATGGCTAAGCGACCCGGAGACATGTACAATGGAAGCACAGTAATCATACAGTGGGAGCGGCAGCGGTCTGGGATATCGTTACAGAGGGAGGGAATACCGAGGCATATGCCACACGGTGAGTTCCAAGTATGCTCAACCAAAGAGAAATAACTGGGTAATAATGATCGTGTAACGTAGACATGTGGATAGCAGCCGACGAACCAATTTCGTAAACGTTAAAGTGGAAGTCATCTGTCAGTCGTAGAGGGCATCATCCGCTCATGCGGCTCCTGCCAAGTGGCGTTGCTTGGTCGGCCAATTCTTGTGGACGCGCATGTGCTGCCCGAGGTTATCGTGCCGGCTGAAATCCTTACCGCAGCCAGGGAAGGGGCACTTGTGCGCTGCACGCAGGGATGATCGTAAGTCACACCAGAAATGCAACCGGGCCGGCCTTTCACTTACGTTTCTCGTTCGTGTGTATGCTCCGGACATGCCGCTTGAGGTGCTCGCCGCGCGCAAAGCACTTGCCACATCCGTCCACGTCGCACATGTATGTTCTGCGTGCCTGTCATCGAGAGACTCGCCTGTCAGGCATGGCGACTGCGGTGGAAAATTAACAAACTCACCTTCTCCGCCTGGTCCTCGATGAGGACGCTGGCGGCAGTGGGGACACGACGGCCCCGGCTCTTCTTCGTGAGGTTGGGCACCGGCACCGGGGGCGCCACGCGGCGAAGGGGGAGGATCTCATGCCGCGACCCAGACGAGGTCGACGAGACTGTTCGCCGACGAGTGTGCGTGCGAGTGACACCGCCCTGGACGTAATCCTCATCGTCGTCATCCTCCATAACGTCGTCCGTATCCCGCTCCGAGTCCCCATCTGGATAGTCCTCAGACGACGACGAGCTTGTGAAACTCACGGTGCGCCGCCGCTTCGGTGGGCGCCCTATCTTGGGGAAGTCCGGGGCGCCGTCGTCGTCGGGCGATGCGCGGGGGAAGACCAGCAGGCTCTGGACGCTCTCCTGCGAGCTTGGCGACTCCGGCGCAGTCCCGGAGAGGAGGGCGGGATCGCCGACGGTGTATCGAGGGTCGAGTCCCGTCGTCTCGTTGCCGTCCATCGTGAGCAGCGTCGCGGCGGGCGACATGCTGGGGGCGATCTGCGCGGGGCTGACGAACCGGGGGACCGAGTCAGTGGGCGGCGGGTACCGGAGGTGCGGATCGGACGTGAGCATGAACGACGGCGAGCCGCTGCCATAACCCTGCGGCTGAACGGAGTGGTTGAAGCCATATCGGAAGGCCGCAGCCATCGAGGCGGCGTCGTCGCCCTGGAGTGGGGCGCCGTAGTGTATCGCGGGGTCCGTGCCATCGGGGACGAAGTAGGCCATGTCGCTGAGGCTGATGTTCTGCTCTTCCGTCTTGAGGTAGCGGCTGATGAGGCTGTTGGCGTCGTCGGTGTTGGCTACACCTTCCTGCGGGGGGTAGGAAGCGTTGCCATAGATGTCGTTGTGGATGGGTCGCTCCTGGAACGGCCACATAGACCCGTGGTCTTGTTCGCCGTAGTAGCGCTGGTGCAAGGTAACGGTCGGCTCGAGCTCACCCTCCATGGAGTAGGCGAAGGTCGTGTCTCCCGTCGGGCTGCTGGTCTGAAATGCAGAGGAGTAGGACGAGACAGGGGAGCCCCGCGAAAATGGTTGCGCATGGGGTGTCGGGTGCGATAGCGGGTGCGCCGCGGAAGATCGAAGGTAAGACTGTGTGGACATTACCGGCTGATACGGAGTGGTGTGGGGATAGTCGTAGCGAGGAGGGATCTGAGAAGAGCGTTGGTGGGCGGCTTGAAAACGAAGAAAGTGTTCCATTTGAGACTGGCCGGAGCCGATGTTGGGATAACGGCTGCGAGAGACACGGGTGAGTGGACGGAGATAGCGACTCGGAATGAGAGAGAGGAACAGCGGCGGATATAATATAACGAGGACGGGGCGGGGAGACACTGGCCAATGAAGCGTGATCCAGCCACCGAGAGTCGGGATCGCTGACAAAAAAGGCAAGGGTAGGTACGGACCTTCTAGCTGGGCCAGGCCTAAACTGATCACGAATTTGAGGCACCGGCGCGGATGTGATCGAGTCGGTGCGCACGGCATTCGCTGACGGATGGTAGAAACTCCGCCGCGAAACAAAAGGCGGGACAAATGGAAGCGACCCAGACATTCGGGCAATCTTTCCAAAAACTCGTGATGGCGCGGGTGGGCGGTGCAGGGGCTCCAGTGCAGGAGTCAAGATAGGGATGTAGCAGGTGGAAGAGTCGACTGGAAGGAGTGCGAGCAGGTGAGTAAGGTCGTGGCGACGTCAAGAGTATGTTCGTGATGATCGTGAGTAGGCAATGTGAGAAGATGAACAAGAAGGCCAATGAAACCTGGGTTAATATAGGATGAGTAGAACAAGGTGGGCCACAGGTACGTTCCACGAATGGTTAAAGCAAAGCGCTGCACCAGCCACAATCGTTGTACTGCGCCGTACAGTGACCTTCAATGGCCTCGGCTAGGCTCCGAGGGAACGAAAATGACCGTAGCTCCACGGAACGTAAGGGCAGGACCAGCCAGTGTCGCTTTGATGCGTCGCGCACGCCGAAACCTCTACCTCTTTATCCTCTACAGAAGACCTATAATGCGCCCTTTCGAAGGTCTGGCGGGGTCCCTTCCGATTCGGTGCGGCTCGGGCGGTCTACTGCGTTCACCTTCCCACAGCCCAAGCTCCCCCGAGAACCTTCGTAGCACGGTCTCCTCAGAGATCCTTCTGTGTAATCCAATTCGTGGACGGAGGTCATGCCCGGGTCAAGACTGCCCGAAAATCGCGTGGACACTTCATCTGAGCCCCAAGCGGGCCCTCATCTGGTTCCAGATCTCGACAAGAATGCCCCGATCCTTGGCTTTCGGGGTGGGGCTAAACCTTTTTTGGGTTTCAATCAATGCTCGATCGCCGACAAATGTTATCTATCTAGGTTTACCATCAAGAGGTTAAAAACACCGTGGTATGGCCATCTGATACTTGGATCAATCTCCGCCAGCGTTGGAAGCGTCCTTGCAGGCCAGTCCAGACCAGAATGCCCGTCCTAGCATGTCAGAGACACATAGTAACGTCAACTGTAACGTGCATTCCAAACGGCGTCATCATGTCTTTGAAGCGAGTAGTGCTGAGTTGGTAGCACACCGCGAGCATCACACATACAACAACGCGTATTCGTATTGAAGAGCCAAACTTTGTCATGTTGGGCGACAAGGTGGTTCGGTTCCAGACTGCCTTTCCGAGGACCCTCCTCTCAACAGCCAGGACAAACGCGGCTCTCGCAGAGCCCTCTGCCAATCTCCACAACACATCGTATCGATGTATGACAGCACGTACAGTGTACGCCAGCGTCGATTATCATTTTCACTAGAAGCAAAGGCCGGTGGGCATGGATCACCCAGACCCTTAAGGCGCGATACAATGTGCAATTGTTTCCCGCGCAAGTCATGGCGGCGGCGCTCGGGGCTCACAATGCACCCGCACCGGGGAAGGCAAAGTTCAGCAACGTCACAATCTTCCCGAGCCGCGTAGTAGCGCGGTCTTTGTAGCGGCATGGCTCGTAGCGTGGACGGCATACTCACGGACTGTATCTCTATGTATTGAAATCCTACGGATCAGATAGCACCTCCGTAGGAGTCACAACGCTCGCACAAGGTATGTCAATCCCGGCAAACGATGTACTGGTTGAGAGAAGATTGCTGTATTGCTTGATGCATCTGAAGTGAAGAGCTTTGGCTATGACGCCATGACAGCCCCATGTGACCGTGCCCAAGAACATGCGAAAGATCTGAAGTTGGGAAGGTCAGTCCTTTATATCAGGGCAGCGAGTTACGTACCCGATGATCATGGCCGGTAGTAGCTGACTTTGGCCATCAAACTCACTCTCGCAACATGCCGGTGAGTTTCCCCGAGACATTGAGAGCGCGAATGTCATCAGTACTCCAGGCCGCGAGTATAGTTTCTGGGCTTCTCTAGGACAGGGACAGGCGTATGGTAGTCAAAAGAGCGACGGGCGGTATCGGCGCTCCCACAATCCCGAGAGTGGAGTAGGCTTGGGATAGGAATACAAGTAGTAAGGTTCAGAATACCTCGACAGTCCTGGGAACACACTGATTACGGCTTTGCAGTCGTGTTCCTTGACAAGAAGATGCGGCCCGAGGTAACTAGAGGCCAAAGCACGCCGCAGGAACCTTGATACTACGCACCCCGGATCTACTAGCGAGCGACTAGTCGGTTGGATCCTACGCTCTCGCTATCTAAGCCATGACCAACAAGACAAGCATGACGAACGACGTGCCTTATGGTTTTACACTCAGAACAGCCATCTCCCACTCCGTGCTTCATACTTTCAGCATATTCCGAGTCCTACAGCGCTCAAGTTCCGCCGGCTGATAGACGATGAATCTACAATTCAAGATCCTCGGTCGAATTAGCTGGGGTGGGAACCCTTCCAAACCCGCGAGCCTAGCTTCGCCATCATCGGGGACCAGCCAAGGTGATCCGGGAGCGGACCGGACTCTATCTACCGCGCGTTCATTGACAGCGAGTTGATATAGGTGAGTCTCGCTCTGTATTGGCGGGGTCGGATGACTCCCATGGCGCGGCCTTCCTGCCGAGTTCCAATGCTGGAGGCCTGAATGCAACGGGACGGGCACCGGTGTCGCGCTCGGCAGTCATGATAAGAAGAGGGCTACGGTGGGTAGCTCGGTTTAGCGTCGATTGTGAAGAGCTTGACGTGCCGGGCGCCGGTAGAATGGTCGCGTTCTATCCTTGATCGTGAGTGCAGGTCCGACTTTGCATGGTGTAGGATCTGTTTGACCAACCTGGTATGACTCGCTGCCGCTGGACTAGCGACGTGAGCCCGATACAAGCTTGTCTAACACCAGGCATGAATGCACTGATCGACGGTCACCAGCATGGTACTCCCTAATACCCCGCTGCGCTCTGCGCTCGTTGCCACGCTACTGCCTCGTTTCAATTAATGACACCAAAGGCGCATGGCGTGAGTATCGCCCCGGATCTCCGAGTCCGCATTCACACCGGGGAGACTCGGGATCTGGAAGTCGGTGCCCCGCCGTAAGTGCAAGTGGAGCGGCGCAGCAGCAGGGACGCACATGATTTCCAAGATGACAATGCTGTAATGAAACGACGACCGGATTGTGGCCTCCCAATTACCTGGGCATTGTCAGCGGGTATGAATTCGAACATACGGAAGCTTTGATCATCGTTGCCTGTTTGCTTCAGCGACGCCTTGACGAGTTATGGGAGGCACGCGCCTCAAATAGGCGGGGCAAAAGTAAGCCGCTACCTCCCTCGTGACTGTCGACTATTGAACTGTGTCTGACGGGGGTTCCTAAGCTTGCCTCGATGTACAGTCACGAACCTAGTGCTGCAGGGCGGCGACTTCTCCATACGCGGCGACGTCTTGCACGCTGGCACCGAGGCTGACCATGCTTTAATTGGTGAGTGAAGCCCACAACGTACTACATGGGCGTCGCCATCCCCACGCGAAGTTCGACGTTTAACTGAACAGCGTTTAATAAGAATCAGTACCTTCAGCCGCCAATTCTGTGCCGTAAAAGCTCAAGCTTCATTGCATCGCACATATGGCGGACGAATATCATCCTGAATTGCACCAGAGTTAGCGTGAGCCAGTAAGAATGCACGTGGACATGCTACCTTCACGATTCTAGCCTTGGAGTATCAAAGACTGTGCATCATCACGCAGCGGTAGGGTTACACCACGTAGGTTCATGATCAGTTACCAGATGAAACCGCCTTAATCGAGTCCTCTGCGAATGTGGTTGCCACGGTATATCATGAGTGGGCCCTGAAGTGAAGTCCGAGTGGTAGGTCTGCCATGTCATCATTGTGTAAGTTCATTTCCACGAGTTTATTATTGAAGTGACAAGCTTACAGTCATTTGAAGGACGCTTCACGCTGAGAATTCCACCGATAGGGTACATAGTATGATGGCCCCTAGCGGACAAAACATGTCCCAACTTCAGTCTAACTTTCGGACTGGGGTTTCGATCTCGCAGCGAAGGTTTCAATCTCGGCTAGCCTGTTCAAGTTCGGCTAGGGGGTGTTCGGGGGAAGTTAGCGGTCTCCGGGGTCCTGAACTGCACGTGACTGTGGCGCATGCGCGGCTGCGTGCCTCGCCGGACTCGCCGCAACTACTTGAAAATTTCTGGATTGTACTGCGGCTTGGCGAGACAGGGGAAAAAGGCTGTACCAGCACTCCTACATAGCCAAATGCAAAGGTGATGAAACTCTAATCATGATCAAAGCTCCATCTGAAAGATGCATGTAGAAATAGATGGAATGTACATTGTATATATACAGATATAGTACATGCTCACTTAGTAGAGTGTGGACTCATCTATAGTGAATGGTACTCTGAGTGAGTATAAATAACAGGGATATCATCCATGCATTGACATTAGTTCTCTTGTATGTCTTGAGAATGATATTATATAGCCTACATATGGCTTGTACTATTCATGCTGCAGTTTGTACTCAGGGATGACTGCACATATTGGGCCAGGGATACTATGAGGAAGAGACAGAGAAGACAGGAAAATATAATGATAGGAAATCTAGTGAATTGGTGACAATGCTTCAGTGAACTGGTGCCAATCATTTTTAAGAGAATATGCACAGAGTGCAGGGAAAGTACATGAGACAAATTACAATCATGTAGTAGACAAGCATTAATATGAGGTTTCCAACTGATCATTGTATCAGACTGTAGGTGCTGGAAGTAGCCATTGCAGCTTGAGGCAAACCTCAGTAGAAGGTGATAATAACACCATGCTTTGGTTCAGATTGAATAGGGAGGTCAATGGCTTACACTCATTCTTACATTAGTGACCCCAGTACCTATCTACATTCAGGTCTTGGATTGTACCACATATTCACATATTGAAGTCCTTTGAGCAGCTTGATGAATTTACTTTCCCACAGAGTGTATTGTGACCAATACTTTCAACAATACTATGACTAAACTATATAATAACAATGCTTCAGAAAGTGGCAACACTACATGAGTAGGACAGCGAGTGAAACAGACAAACTGCCATCATCATGGTTCATGCTCAAAGCAAGTACATGACTGGTCTGCTTTCCTGAGCCGCTGATTTTGTATGAAAATATCATATATGCCCCAGCACATTCTCAGGAATGTCCCACATTGTATGTAACTGCTTCAAGTGTTGCTAATGACCATAAAATACTACTATGTCTCAGTGCCTGAGCCAGACATGCAGTACCAAACAATACAAGACCTGGAAATACTGTATATACCATGTAATCCTGATTTGGTCTATATGTAAATCATACAGTTGAAGCCTTATGCCAGTGGTTTCTGTTCAGATAAAACTAAGTCAGACCTGAGTGCTTTCATAACATCTATAGGGATCACAATAATCATACAATACAAAATGGGGCCTCACTCTACCATCATCCCGGGTAGTATATTTCAGCCATTAATAGCATTTTTTGAACTCGAAATAGGCCCTAACCCTGTCCGGAATAGCATGTTTGAAGGTGGCGGACTGGTTTAAGCGCCCCCTATGTTGTCCGTATAGCGTTATTGTGGCTTGGTGCACTGCAGGGGGGTAAGTTGTTGACGAATATACATAGCTAATATGGAGGAACCACTGTACTTGTTTGTACTGATGCATTCGTGGCCATTTCGAGGGACAAAGAACGAAGTGTATTCGGCAGACTACGCTTATCACAGTTCGAGCCATTGCGCTCTCGCCCATTTTGGGCACGTGGGGTGAGTCCCGATTGGGCCCAATTGCTTACATCATCAGAAAGATGTTACTACATGTTACTATACGTGGTAATTACCCACGTTAGGCGCCCTATAGCCGAAGTTGAGATTGAAAGCGAGACTGAAAACCCCCCTCCGAAGTCCAAATATTTTTGTCCGGCGGGTCCCTTCATAACATAGCGCATCAATGCTATCCTGCGCGACACACAGAACGGTGCAGCGCAAGCTGATATTCGACTCCAAGTCCAACGCTGCTGTATTCGGCAGGAAGGCCCCGGACACATACTGAGGCACGTGGTTGACAGAAAACTCAGATTGATCCCATCGGCATCTCCATCTCCGTCGGAGTTGTCCGTGCGATGTGGCTGATCGCATTCCTGCTTCGCCATACCACCAGACTTAGCTGGGATTGTGTTTCTCAGACTCTTCCTACTCCGAAAAACAAGGGGTACGCCCTTCCCATTGCTTCTTCTGTCCTTGAATAATTTCCTCGTCAGACATAAAGGTATTGCTTGCACAAGACGTGACGCCACAATGTGTTCGCTGGTTGACTTGGCATACAATATAGCCTATCCTCACCTATACTTGCTACTCGTGAGGTGTTACCGTACACTCGGCCGCTGAGCAGGATTCATAAGCGAGTATGGTCATATACTACGCGGACGATAAACCTCCGGATGCCTGGAAGTGGGAGACGACATGGGTAAGCGCACGCTTCTTTGGGTGTCCATGTTTCTATGTTCGCTGAATGGAAGCGTCTTACGTTTCTGGCATAGGACAATACACCCATCATGTGCGATTCGTTTAGACCCATCTCTTTCATCCTCAATCGCCCCTTGAAGCGTCCGGATGCCGCCGACCGATCCGATGCACAGACACAGACCCAGTCTAAGCCCCAGCCGCTTTCGCTTCCACCAGTCAAATACATACCTCAACCAAAGTGGGAGCACAAGCTCATGAAATATTATGACAGCTCGATCCTGAGGATCGATGGTGTACCGCATATGGAGATAGATGGCGACTTCCTTGAGTGTGGGTATGAGAGGCACTCTGGGCCGCAGTCGGTGTACCCCAGGCCCAAACCGGTGCCTGGGTTGAACAAGCCGCCGAGAGGTCGCCCCGTTCCTACCAAGGAATCCGGAGAGCGTAAAGGAATAACAACCTACACTTGTAGGATCTGCCATAAAGTCTTCACGCGGTCAGAGCACATGAAGCGACATGTGCGTTCGCTACATATGAACATGGAGCAGAGTAGGTGCTCACTTGCTTGAGCAATAGATCTGACGCTTACTCTGCCGCACCTCCAACAGCATATATGTGTGCTTTGCCGTTTTGCGACAAGACATTTGCTCGACGCGACAACCTCCTCCAGCACGAACGCAAGCACAGGCTCTACGGTGCGATACATGACTGTACCAAGAACTTCGCGGGCGAGCTCTTCCCCAACTATCTTCCCCACATGGCCGAGCCTCCTATGCTTGAACGCGGCCGCAGACGCCCGCTTTGGTGGGACGCTATTGAGGACGAAGAATACGAGATTCCAGCAGACGCAGGGAAGTACGGGGGCCCAGACAAGCCGAATCTTATGGACGACGACTGGAATCCTGTAGGAGATCGTTATCGCATCATTCGCGAGGACAAACATCAGGCCGGGGCACTCGCAGCTGAGAAGGCTGAGGCTGAGGAAAGGAAGGCCGACCTCGAGCGCGCACTGGCGCCTCCACCGGCCATCGGGACATCTCGCAATATACCCCTCCGCTTGAAGCCTGCCTTTCCCAAAGACTTCTATTACTGTGGTGTAGTTCCATCTTGATTGACTCGTGTTACTCAGTTTACGGCACGATTTTGTTTTGTGATGACTGCATTTCATTATCACCACGGACTGTTGTGTTACTGCATTCTTCGCTTACATCGCATTGCTATCGTCGAGTCATCATGTCGCTCTGTACATCGAATCAGTCTGCTTTTTCTTATCTCAATGTGGGTAGCCAGGTCCTGATAATATGTACTAGTTCTCAAGTCGATGATGAACATATCGAACAACCAACAAGCATCCCGAGTGATGAGTGAAGCTGATTGGGCACTGCGCCACAGACGCGTACGTGTATTCAACCAAATCCGGCAGGAGCGTCTCTCAAATCCCGCAGCACGCATGGTCGACTTGCCAAAGTCTGTGACTCTTTCTCTCCCAGCCTACCCCGTTGCCAGAAACTCAGTGGTATCTTGCCTTTCCTCTCCAGAGTTGTCATACCGAATTCAACTTTATATTACTTGCGCTGTACATGAACGCTTCTGCGACTTGAGTCGACTTCTTGCCGCTTGGGGATCCTCAGAAGCCGGTGCTGCGCCGCCTGAACCACGCAAGAACGGGGTATCCACCTGTACTCACCACTCGATACCAGAGTGCCCACAGCTGTCACCAATATCTACCTACTATCCTTTTGGTGTCCACTCCTTCACTGATACTTTGCAACGGCTGGCTCGACCTCGGTCGTGCGACCACTAAGATCTGCAGACGTGGCAGACGCCGCAAGAATAAACCCAAACCACGTACTACCTCGTGTCTGACACTCGTTCCACAAAATGGCAGAGAACGTTCTTCGAAAGAGGAAGAATGCAAAAGGCTCCAAAGGTCAGACGAGCAAGGGTGCTCAATCGGCGGTGAGCATTGCCCAGCGCGCCAGGGGCTGGGCCCGAAGGCTGAGTGTTGTCACTTGGCAGGGCCGTCGGACGAAATCGAATGGCGAACACGGGATGCTGAAGATGGTGGCTTCAGCAGTGTTGTTATCCCTGGTGTTCTTTGCATACCAGGTGCGGACGAGTGAGCATTGTCTTGAGTGTGCAGAATGGTTGAGACATTGCGCTGCACAGAACTATGACTACCTATATGCGCTGTTCAAAGCGTGGAGACAACGTCCCGTATACGACTTCACCGCAGCGAGTAAGAGGGAGGTCGATTTCTCGGTAGACATACCGAAGCGGGATGCAGTAGTAGCAGCATTCAAGGTGAGTTGTGGCTCACGTATAGACTAGCATTTGTGACTGACCCGAGTTCGTAACCAGCATGCATGGCTTTCCTATGGTAGGTATACTCTGTTTTGATAGTGGTCAATTGTTGACGCAACCAGAGAGAGATGCTATGGGAGACGACGAATATCACCCCATTGGACACAGCGGGACAAACCTGACCGACGCAGGCGGTATCGGGTACACAGTTGTTGACTCCATTGATACAATGCTTCTCATGGGTCTAGACGAAGAGTATGAGCGCGCACGGAAGTGGGTGGCTGAGCAACTCTCTTTCGAGCGAGACGCCAACTTTAATACTTTCGAGGTACGCATACTTTACCATGTCGTACACCCATCTCTCATCGTTCTGCAGACAACCATACGCGTCCTTGGCGGGTTGTTGTCGGCTTTCCACGTCACGAAAGACTCCATCTATCTCGAACGTGCCAAGGACCTAGCGGATCGTATGATGCCCGCCTTCGACACGCCAACAGGGCTGCCGCTTTCCATGGTCAATCTCGCGAAACGCATCGGCGTCCCTGACAAAGATAATCGAGGGCTAGTTAGCACTGCGGAAGTGTCGACTCTGCAGCTCGAGCTGAAGTACCTCACCATGCTCACCGAGGACAAGACTTACTGGGATAAAGCTGAGACAGTAGGCATCTAACGAATCTCCTCATCGGTTTCCTGACCTATGGGCTCCTCTCCCAGGTAATGAAGGTCATAAAAGAGGCTAAGATAGCTAGTGGTCTATCATCTATCTTCCTTAAGTGAGTGACCACTGGTATCGTCGGACAGGATGGCATTCACAGTGAGCCCACAGTGCAAATGATGGGAAGTACTCGATCTCACCTATTCGTCTGGGCTCGAGGGGTGACTCTTATTATGAGTATCTATTGTAAGTCGAGCCCCGGAGACACCCTCGGTACCTGCTAACGGGACTCAGGAAGCAATATATCCAGACGGTAGGTGTAGCGCTGGAATATTCTCTCCGCATCGCTGACCTTCCTCAGAATTATACTGAACCTGTCTATCGCACAGTGAGTACCAGTGTCAGGACCGGTTTGTTCCACACATTAAGTCGGATTGAATCAGATGTACGAAGATGCCATGGCTGCCGTGACTGCTCATTTGATTAGGAAGAGCGAGACCGAAGAACTGATCTACACGCAAGAGATCATACCAGAGCGCGATCGCAGAGGCCAGATGTCCGTATTTCTTGAAGAAGCCTTTCTTTGTGCTAACCTTACTTCACCTCACAGCACCTGGCGGATGATCCCGAAGCAAGACCACCTAGTGTGCTTCTTCGGCGGCTCACTCATGCTGGGTGCAGTAACGACTGGCGCGACTGGGCCGACTGTATCAATTCCACCCCGCGCCAAAGAGCTTACCAGCGTCGGCAGACGAGATTGGAGCAACGGCGTAGGCCTTGTGCAGACATGCATGGAAACGCACAAGACCGCTACGTATGCCATCTTTGACGCATACCTGGCATCTAGTCTGACGTGTTCTTGCAGCGGGCTCTCCCCGGAGATCGTGCACTTCCGGATGCCCAACGATAACGTGAAGACAGATAGCAAGCACGATTGGTACATCAAGGGCGCCGGGTAAGCTTCCGTCTTCTGTCTTCACCAAAGTACCCGTCTCTCACTCGCGGCGAACCCCGCAGGCCAGGGAAGACGCCATATGACGCGCGCTACATCCTTCGGTGAGTCGTCGTCTCACCCCGCCTCTTCTCGTCTCATACGCCCGGCTTCTTCCGGCGTGTCCCTTCTGACTCGCATATTGCCAGGCCCGAGACGGTGGAGTCTCTGTTCATCGCATGGCGCCTGACCGGCGACCCGCAATACCGCGAGTGGGGCTGGGGCATCTTCGAGGCGATCGAGAAGCACTGCCGGATTGAGTCTGGGGGGTACGCGAGCGTGCTGAACGTCGATGCACTTCCCGTCGAGCTCGAGGACAAGATGGAGACGTTCCTCATGGTACGTGTGCTCCGCCCCCACAGCCGCACTGATTCGCTGACGGACGTGCGGGCTGGGCAGAGCGAGACGCTGAAATACCTGTACCTGCTATTCTCGGACGATAGTGTCCTCCCACTGTCGAGTACGTTCCGCTTTCCCTCCAGTGTGGCGTCCGCTGAGAACTCCGCGCTTCCCTGCCAGAATACGTGTTCAACACCGAGGTACGCCCGCCTGCCGGTGTCCTATGCTCATACTCACCCTCCGTGCTCATTCTAGGCACACCCCTTCCCGATCTTCACGCCGGTGCTGCAGACGGGCTTCTCGTGATACTCTTTGATACCTAGCCGGATCTTGCGCTCGCAGTCCTGCATCGAGTCTTCTGGAATTGTATTCTATTGCGCGCAGCTCTTCGTCTACACTGTACAGCCGGGCCCTGCGTGATCACACGGAGTTCTTGCAATCACGGGATGAGTGCATTTCATATCCTTGAATATCAACATAAGCTCGCAACATGTACCCTGGCGTGCACAGCGGCTGACCCACTGCATGCATCATTTTACGCTCCTGTCCCATTCCGTTCATACGAGGACAAGTACCAGGGCCGGTAAGTACGTAATTGTACAAGTATTTGAACGTTCACCACTCGGTATTTCATTCACACAGCATGCATCAGTTGAGCTCATCACATATACGATCAACACTGCACCACAGCTGGAAGGGTGGACGCATCCTGACGTACTATATCATACAGGACGAGTGCTGAGATCTAAGATACTGATATCTGGTTAAAGGGTTGTACGATAGCCTGTGCGGGAAAATTAACTACGGGATGCGTAAGTACGAATCATCGTGATGGCGTTACTGCTATGCATTGGTATACTGATGTGTCCTTCAAGGTCCGTTCTAAGGGTCAACATGTACATGGTGTAAAGGCTTCTCTGGCTCGGCTTCCTCCCTCTCACTTGGCATGAACTGTTGCTCAGGTGGCGGCGGCGAGGACCTGTGCGTACGACGGTTGGTGCTCGTGCCCGTCTTCGTCTTCCAGGTCGATGTGCTCCCAAGGCTCGTCAACCTCTGGGAGTGCAGGTGCGGGGTCGTCCAGCGCAATGACGGCGCGGACCTTGGGGATGACCTCGAAGTCTTCCGCTGCAGTGCCCAAACAGTGTCAGCGGCGACGGGGAGTATGCCAGCGGGCTTATCTGACCTTTGCGCTTAGGGACTTTGGCCGGTTTGATGAGGACCCGGAGTGTTATCGGCGGCGATACGCCAGCGTCCACGTCCTCAGTGGCGTCCACGTCGATCTCAGCCTGCGACGCGCCGAGCTCGCCCTCATCCTCGCAAGCCTCCGCCTCCTCCATGCCCAACGAGGAGACCTTGCGCGCGAAGCCCGCGTGGGTGGCCTGCGAGGCGGTGCGCCGCTTGCGCTCCTTGCGGTGCGCGGCCTTCTGGGCGCGCTGGCGGTCGTTCGCGAAGTCGCGGACGGCCTGCAGGACGGGGGTGGACGACACGTCGGCGTCGAGGGCCTCGGGGCCCGT
>MPVS01000102.1:0-76605 GCA_001931775.1 Fomitopsis pinicola | reverse complement strand
GTCGACTGACACTGGGATGGTGCGAGCAGTGGTGGCGCCGAGTCAGGCGGGCCGAGTCACTGTCATGATGCGGGGGCCAGTCTGGCGAACGGGTACCGCGCCGGGAGCGCTGCGGATGGGGCCGGGGAGGCTAGCACTGCCTGGGAAGCGCGATAAGCCCTCTTCCGTCCCCGTGCCGCGCTCCCAGGCCACTTGGGCCAGGGGCGGCACCGCGTCGGCCTTCCCTTTTCCGGCTTCCTCGCGCCCGCCCCTGCAGCGCCTGCGCAAATAACGCGTCAACAAACGCGTCGCGTGGACACACACCGCGCCAGGCAGCCTGTGTCTGTGTCCTTGAGCTTGAGTCTCATCCCCTACTCACATCGTCTCAAGAGCTTATTGACACTCGAGTCAGACACGAACGCCTGGACACTACAAATAGAGTCAAGTCATATCAGTATTGCGTCGTGGCAGTGTGATGCGCGGAGCTCACAAAGTCCGAGTGATTGGGCTGACTATGACTGCACATGCATAGTCTACGTGCAGAAAGGCGTTAGCGGAAGCGACAATCGCAGCCGTGAGCAGTCAGTCATGCATTGCGGACAAGCCGTAGCTAACGTGTAAGTGTACTCAAAGTAGAGATCACATACCTGGGCTTGTGGGGCTGATAACTCACACGGCAATGGCTCTAACAGCTAGTGTTATGGGAGTGTGGTCCATCCCAATTGTCATTCACAGGCACCGACGAAGCAAAGAGATCATATGTATCATGACTTGCGGCCGCGTTTCCCCTCCGCACGCTTGCCGGTGGGCAGCGACTTCATGAGCGCCGCTTTCTGTCTGTTTTTGTTCTTGACGTTCGCTGTCGAGTAGAAGTTGGTTGCCTTGCGCTATACGGCCCTTGTGAGCATATACACGTCTGCATGTTGCACGAAGGCAGCCCACCTTGCTCGTGGTCATGCGCGCTCCCTTTTTCGGTTTCTCTGACACCTCCGCCTCCTCCGTGTCAGCATCCGCTTCGTCTCCTATACCATCTGTATGAAGGGTAAGGAAAATCGACGAGGGCAAAGATCACTGTACTCACTCCAGTCATCCTCTCCCTCCTCATCTTCATCCACCTCGTCCTCGTCCTCGTCTCCTGACTGGGATGCTGCCTGTTGCACACTTGGAGCGGTATCTCCCTTGAATACGTCGTTCCAACTGAGCGCTTCTTCCTCGTTTGCAGCTACTGCTTCCTCGTCTTGGTCCTCCTCCTCATCTCCCACATCGCTGGCCTCCGCGCCCGCGTCGTCCTCAACCTCCAACGGCCGGACGTCGTCTCCCACGAAAGTGTTCTTCTGCATGATGCTCCCCAGGTTCTGCTTGACCCCGATCGGCCGCTCCGCATTGGCCTCCTTCTGCTGGCCCTTGCCCTTGCCCTCCGCAGCAGCCCGCTTCGCCTTCTTCGCCTCCGCCTCGTTCAGGCCCTCCGGGCGCTCCGGCGGGGACACGAAGAACGGTATGCGGCCCCTCGTCCAGTCGCTCAGCAGGATCTTCGCGACTGCCTCGCGGTCCGGCTCGCCGCCCTTGAGCAGCCGGCCCTTCATGCGCGCGAGCTTGTCGAGGAGCGCCTCGGGCTCCCAGCCCTTGCTCGGGTCCTCCGGGTCGGGCAGGGGCACGCCGTACGTGCGGGCGAGGTAGACGGGCTTGACGCGCGCCATGAGCGCGGGGACGTGCTCGGAGGGCGTCGCGAGCGCCTCGACGCGGACGACGCCCTTGAGGACCGTGCCCGTCTGCGAGTCGCGCGCGGACGTGGGCACGATGCCGGGGCAGTCGATGAGGTAGATGCGCTTCGTGAGCGTGATGTACTGCCACACCTTCGTCTCGCCGGGGACGGGCGCGACGTTGCACACCTTGCCCGCCTTGAGCGTGTTGATCACGCTGCTCTTGCCGACGTTCGGGTAGCCGACGAAGCCGACGGAGATCTGCTTCTTGTCGCTGTGCAGCTGCGAGAACTGGCGGAGGAGCTGGATGAGCGAGCCCTTGCCGAAGGAGTGGTTCGGCGACGCGTGGAACGCGAGCGTCGGGTAGCGCGGGGTGAGGTGCTGGATGTACCGTGCGGTGACCCAGTTCGGGACGAGGTCGCACTTGTTGATCACGAGCACGACCTGCTTGTGTGCCTTTTCCTTCCGGATGAACTCGAGCACGGACTCGCAGAGCGTGCCCATGGGGTCGCGCGCGTCGAGGATATGCAGGATGACGTCCGAGGAGTCGATCACCTTGTAGAGCTCGCCGTATATCCGGCGAGAGGTGCCCTTTGCGTAGATGGGCTCGATGATATCGGCGTGAGTGTGGAAGTCGGAGGACGTTGAGGCTACGGGCTCTGCATGGTGCGGTCAACTCTCGAATCACCTATGGCCAGGGTGAATGAACATACCTGGGGCTCCCTCTTGCCCCTCACTACTCTTCTCGGCCTCGGCCTCCGCTGTTGCTGCAGCGCCCTGTTTACTGAGCTCCTCGAACGTGCCCACATCCAATCTAGGCTTCTTGCGCTGAGCCTTTGGACCAAACGTGTCATGGAATGGCTCCGTCTCTACGATATGCGAGCGCTGTGCGTTTGTCAATAGGCTGATTCGCGGTGGTCTCTCCGGGACGACGTACCTTGCGGGTATTTGGGTTTTGCGCATCGTCCAGCAACACCATCGGAAGCTTGTTCCTCCGCAGGAGGACGGAGTACGGGTCATGCTGCTTCGCCGATAAGCTCGTCCGGAAGTGGTCCAAGGCAGTCTGCGAGATGACCCTCGTATTCCCTGCCCATCCATGCTTGCCTCAGCGTCGTCGATCGCCCTCTGCTAGACGGACTACGCACCAAACCAGCGCCGGTCAGGCTGCACCCTTCCCGGCTTCGTCTCATCCTCCCCCTTCTGGAACGCAGCAGCCTGGATGATCTTCCCGTCCTTGTCGCGCACGGCCTTGCCGCCGCTGAGCATCTTGAGGCGGGAGACCGTCTTTGCATCGCGGTAGAAGTTTTCGCCCTTGACCTTCCTGATATAAGGCTCGGTTGAGGACGAGGAACGCGCTTTGCCCGCGGATGAGGGTTTCTTTGTGGGCGCCATAGTTGGGCGGTGGATGGTTGGGCTGAGTGTGGGGGTGAGGCGAAAAAGTGCTGCTCGATGGAGTTGCCTATTTGGGCTTTACAGCGCTCCGGACCCGATCGTGATCTGATCGTAACAGCTCCGTTTCAGCGCTTACATATAAGCCCTGCGCTCGTCGACCGTGACGTTCTTCCGCGATCTCACTCGCTCTCTGGACATGGTCTTGCTTTGTGACCGGGAACTCTGGAAACATACTACAACATACACGATGTTCCGAATAATCTTGTGTCTTGCAGAATGTATGGACAACATCTTGACTAGCATCGCGAGAGACAATCACCTGCCCCATATCGGCGTGTACTACGGTTCGGCCAACGGCACACCAACTGAACGGCATCGCTCGTCGCTTTGTCGCGAGAACAAGCGACCGGACGCTCGACTCTGCGTGGCTCCCTGACATCAGTTATCGTTTGTATTTCGTTGCTAGTGTCCAACGGTGTCCTGCGGCGATGAAGTGTGCCGTGGCGAGCTCTCGATGAACGGTAGGCATTGGCTCGGGGATACGAGGCACTTCTCGCATGTGCTGTATCCGCATCTAAGTTAGAGAACGCGTGGACTTTGAGTGGAGGAGCGACCGAGACCGCGGGCTGGCGGAACTTGCGCGGACGATACGGGCGCGGATTGGCTATCGTTTGACCCAGTGCCGGCGAGAGCAGAGACGCGCCTCAGGCTCGAGAAGTCGACGAGTGCGTCAGAGATGAGCTTACGCGGGTCATCAGACCGTGCACGCAAGTCAGGATGCAATTGGGTGCGCGCGCGGTGACCGTGGTGCGAGACAAGTCTGGAACTGGCTGAGGAGGGCATCGAGATGGGGAGGGTATGAAATGGGCTGGGGGGCGGCGAGTCGGGGCGAGATCGATGCGCGCATCGATTGGGCGTAGGTATTCTTCCTCAGTATCATCCACGGCCGTGGCGGGCGACTGCCTGCCGCGTCCTATGCCAGGACCTGGGTAGCACGTGGGCGCTCCTAGAGGCACATAAAGCCTCTCGCTCTCTGCTCTTCCGCACCACCCTCCTTCTGTCCTCCTCACCACCATGTCCATCACCAAAATCCACGCCCGCCAGGTAAGTCGCACCCTTCCGCCACCGACGCGTCGCCGACCCGACCCTCCGATCTTATCATCGCGTAGATCTTCGACTCCCGTGGTAACCCCACCGTCGAGGTCGACCTCTTCACCGCCAAGGGTACGCGTATATCTCTTTCTCTCCAGCAGCGGCTTGCTTAATACGCGTTTTCGTCGCGCATATAGGGCTCTTCCGCGCCTCTGTGCCGTCCGGCGCGTCCACCGGTGTCCACGAAGCCGTTGAACTGCGCGATGGTGACAAGGCTAACTACGTTGGCAAGGGTGGGTCGCGTCATGTCTATGGCTGCACACAGAGTCTGATGCCGCCGCAGGTGTTACCAAGGCCGTAGCCAACGTCAATGACATCATTGCGCCCGAGCTCATCAAGGCCGATCTGAAGGTCACCCAGCAGAAGGAGATTGACGACTTCCTCATCAAGCTTGACGGCACCCCCAACAAGGGCAAGCTCGGCGCGAACGCCATTCTTGGTGTCTCCATTGCCGTTGCCCAGGCTGCCGCCGCAGAGAAGGGTGTCCCCCTCTACCAGCACCTCGCTGACCTTGCGGGCGTCAAGCCTCCCTTCGTCCTCCCCGTGCCCGCGTTCAACGTCATCAACGGTGGCTCGCACGCCGGCAACAAGCTCGCCTTCCAGGAGTTCATGCTCCTCCCTACTGGCGCCTCCAGCTTCACCGAGGCGCTGAAGATCGGCACGGAGACCTACCACACCCTCAAGAAGGTCATCAGCGCCAAGTACGGCATCGACGCCGTCAACGTCGGTGACGAGGGTGGCTTCGCGCCGAACGTGTCCGGCGCTGAGGAATCTCTCGAGCTGCTCACCGAGGCGATCAAGAAGGCGGGTTACGAGGGCAAGATCAAGATCGCGCTCGACGTCGCATCGTCTGAATTCTACAAGGACGGCAAGTACGACCTCGACTTCAAGAACGCGAACTCGGACCCCACCAAGTGGATCTCGGGCAAGGAGCTCGCGGACCTCTACCTCAGCTACGTGAAGAAGTACCCAATCGTCTCGATTGAGGACCCTTTCGACCAGGACGACTGGGAGGCGTGGAGCCACTTCACCGCAAACAGCGGCATCCAGATCGTCGGCGACGACCTGACTGTCACGAACCCGCTCCGTATCAAAACCGCCATCGAGAAGAAGGCCTGCAACGGCCTCCTGCTCAAGGTCAGTCTCCCATCGCACTGACTGTAAGCTGCACCCTGTCTAACGCGCTCCGCAGGTCAACCAAATCGGCACGATCTCGGAGTCGATCCAGGCCGCGCAGCTCGCCCAGTCGGACGGCTGGGGCGTGATGGTGTCGCACCGGTCGGGCGAGACGGAGAACACGCTGATCGCGGACCTCGTCGTCGCGCTCGGCGTCGGGCAGATCAAGACGGGCGCGCCGGCGCGCAGCGAGCGCGTGGCGAAGTACAACCAGCTGCTGCGCATCGAGGAGGAGCTCGGGAACGCGACGTTCGCGGGCGCGAAGGGCCTCTCGCAGGGCCCCACCCCGCCTGCGCTCCTCAAGCAGTGAGCGTGCGTGCGCTGCACGGGCGCGAAACAAAAGTTATGCGATGCGACGATGCTGAAGTGTAGGGAATGTGTATGTTGAAGAAGTGCTGCCATCGATTATAGAGTGTATTTGTTGTCCTGAGTTCATCCGCTCTCGTTCTGTGTGTGCAGATCGAGGTGACTTCGCCAGTTCAGTGGCATGGCCGCGAAGCGACCGCACTCAACCGCGGACGCGAAGACGGTACAGTAGTAGATTACGTAATCAGTACGATCAACCAGCGCGACAAGTTGTGCATATTTTAGATTCTCGAGCCCTTCTGCCGTCTCCGCGCGCCCTGCGTACGCCTTACCGCCTCTTCGTGCAATTCAACACTCCTGGTGGCCCGAGTGTACAGTGGGCTGCTGCCTTTGATCGGGGTTTTCGCTGCCCTGGGCGACACATGAGGCCAGCAACAGAGGGGAGCCAAGCCAAGGTCTCTTGAGAGTAAGACGCACGATGGGGACGAAACTTAGGCCGTTGCGGCCCGTTTTCTTGCTCGTGAAAGACTCATTGCTTGACCTTGACCGATTTCGGACGACGAGTGGGACCACGGTGGCAGGTCAACCAAGCAGCGGACACGTTGCGGACCCAGCGACGTAATATGTACGCCGTTCTCAATTCCACATGATGATGCATGTTATTGATATAGTTCATCCTTCAACTGGTCATCCAAACTCTTGCTGTCCTGTCAGTCGTCCGACATTACACAACCACCACTACTGTTTTGTGTGCGTGTCAGCGCGATCACAAACACACCTCTGTAGGCAGCATTGGCTCGGTACCTACAATCTTCGCGCGCGCGCGACCAACGTTTGTAGAACTGTACTACACTATATGACACGCACCGGCTGGTAGCCACGCATTGACGTTGAGGACCTATAGCGTGGACACACATCAACGAGGGGCAACAGTACCCCGTTCAGTTTCAGGACGGCTGCTCCTTCGAGAAGCTGCCGAAAAGGAGAGCGACGATCCGTCCGCCTCTGTGCTGTCCTACTAGTACGCCGAAGCTCTGAAGAATGTGCGGCCGATCTTACCTCGGTGGGCAGTCACGATCCACACGCTCCGGTATGTTTTCCTCGATAGGACATCTGTAAGTGCGCCACCATCGTGAGGAGATCGCGAACCGGTACGAGCGGTAAGGGCACCCGTTTGAAGCGTCGTATACGGTGTGGTTGCTAACTCCTATTGCGTAGGACTGCCATCCTGACCGGACCCCGGCGAGCTGCACGGATGGCCGGTAGATAAAAGCGGAGAGGTGCCTCCTACACAGCGATTCAAGCTAGCGCAAAGGGAGCTAGACTTGCTTTCCTCGTTGCGATATAAGCAGAAGGCGGAGCTTGGCAGGCAGCTTGTCATCTGAAGGACGGTACGCATGTTCCAGCTCAGCCCGGGTCCACTGGCAGAAGGTCGTACGCCTGACGTCGGCCCCCATGTAAGTGATGTACTACACTCCATTATGCTCTATTGCTAGGCGATACCTATTCCTAGGCCTTAGAATGCAGTTCCCTGCATCCTGAACCTTCGTTAGAGCCTCAAGGCTTCATGGTAGCTGTCGTGTGTATCCCCTCTTAGGGGCATCACATGCCCCAGACTCGCCTTCTATAGGCCCACGTTCCGCGCATTACTCCCGGCATCGATGTCATAGCTGTCGAGAAGCACTAGGCGTACGAACCGAGATAAGTTCACGATGGTGCCCTCAGGATAGATAAGTACAGTGGCCTGTGGAACCTCGTGTGGGTCGCTCTCTCTGTTGTCATGTCCGTCGAAACCGTCCCACTGCCTCTACCACCCAAGCTCGATGCCTCGAGGTTTGAGTGGTTTGGGAGGGAAGTGAAGGGTGTAGACCCGAATGATATTGAACCCGAGTCCGAACAGTTCAGGGAGATCGAGCGTCTATTATATAAGGTATGCACTGTTACCTCTTCGCCGTATGATTGTTGACGCATGCTCCTTAGCATAGCATATTGCTCTTCAGAAATACCATCCTCACTCCGGAGAAGCAGTTTGCGTTGACGAAGGTAAGTCTCCGCGATTATTGTTCCTGTGTGACTGCTGTAGCACATTGCCATAGGCATTCGATCCAGCCGCCGAGAACTTCGGACACGGGAACAAAAAGATAGAAAATGACAAGCAGAATATCCTCAATCGTATCCTCAGAGGATTTCCTCTCGTTCCCCAAGTCCAGCTCATTGGGAACGGCACCGTCTACGACTACGAGGGCTTCCCAGAGATGCACCTTGAGCACGCCTCGTATCATCCCTGGCACAAGACGCACATCTCTGATGAGGATGAAGCGGCAGGCTACACGCGCTTCGCCCGCTGGCACATGGACGCAGCGCTTTACGACTTGCAGCCCCCGCGGGTCACTACACTCTACGGGCGGATCGTGCCGGATGGCCCGAAGCAGACTGTGCGGTACGACGACGGGACGGGTGACGAGCTTGAGATCCCCCTAGCGGCAACGGCGTTCACGAGTGGGAAGGTCATGTTCGATCTGCTACCGCAGGAGCTGAAGAGCGTGGCGGTGCGGGGTCAGGTCAAGTACGCCCCGCACCCCTATGTGTGGATGTCGACCGCGAGAGCGAGGTCGACAGGACTGGGAATAGAGACTGAGGGCAAGGAGGTTCCGCTGGACCAGCTTCCGCCTTGGGAAGAGTCAAAGATACAGATCACACCTATGGTATGTGATTCGAGTCGGCCGCGATTGTTAGCAGTGGCGCTGAGGTCTTTGTACTGTGTCTGTAGGCATGGAAGAACCCGGTCACCGGTGATCTACATTTCCAGGTGCACCCGTACTGTGTAGCGGAGATCTTCATCGACCCCGTACCGGCGGGTGCTCGCAGAAGTGATGTACTGTACCCAGACGGTGCGCATCTTACTGATCTGCAGGAGGTTCGAAGTTTGCTGTACAAGATGCAAAGGCCAGCAATTTCGCCGCAGGTGGGCCATTGTTTCTGAATGACTCTTCCTACCTCTCCTGATGATGCGTCATCAGTGCGTTTATCCGCACGATTGGTGTGTTGTTCGCTAGGACCGTGGTCATTGTCATTTACTGGGCATCGTTCCCGCTGCTTACATTCAGGCAAGCCAACGACTTGATCATATTCCACAACCGGGGGGTGCTACACTCGGTAACCGGCACATTGGGCCCTTCTCAAGTGCGCGCATACCACCAATGCAATCTCGCTGCGTCGGATAGCCCCGCCGGCCCAGATGAAGGAGATTTACGGAGATGGGCATGAAAAGATGACGAACAGTGCTAGTGATACCAGTGTATCTTCCAAGTCATCGAGTAGCGATGATAACTTCGGGCCGATGCTGACATTCGTGATGATTGAGTGCGTTGGCACACAGGGAGCGTAAGTTAGCTCATCTGTCTGTGCTCCTAGGATCCAATATCAACTACGCGGGGTGCATGTAGTATGGCAGGGCGGATAACCCTCCATCAGTTCACTCATATTGGTGTGGACCTTGGTGTACAATCGATCCCTTATGTTGAGCTTACAAGGTCCGGCTCGAAGATGCATTCGAGAGGCTGTGACTGTGCGTCGTCGATCCTCGTACACTCCATAACGGTTTGCTTAACCTGCAACTATGCTCGGTAGCCATCGCTGTAGTATATGGCATGTGGTGTACTCCTCGGCTGTCGTACGCCAGGGCGAAAACAGTTATTACCTACTAGCCAGCGGAACATGCGTGAGCACTTGCTTCAGCTTGACATGCACTGATGTTCTACTAGTGCGTGCCATGCGATGATTCGTATTGCTGTGATACCGAGCCGCAGGGCCCTCGCGCTTATATCGTTTTGGCTACTTTCCTGGTAGGTTTTGATTGCTAGCTGTCTGCATGCTACACTCATCTCTGACAGCTGTGTGCTCACAACAGACAGAAGGGCGCTTTCTTCCGGTCTCATGGCATGTCGCCACTGGCATCATGGTCCACATTGGATATATCCCCGGTTGTCACGGACACAAGCCAGTCTATTTGTCCCTCCCTGATTACTCATAAGCAATCGTCGATTTCTTGTAGTGCTACGACTCGTGCAGCAGACCAATGTCAGTTACATCGACAAGAACGACATCCGAGAACGACGTAATCATCGCGGAATCCAGGTGAGCAACCTGTAGTGTTCGTGGGCTCTACTGTTTGACGTCATACTCCTTCCAGTTTCGTTCAGGGCTGCATCTGCGCAGCAACCATATGTGAGTATAACAAAAAAAAACAAGAAAAGGGATGACCCCCTCAGGCTCATCACGACCTCTGATGATAACTTATCAGCTGTTCTATTGTACGACTATGCACTGACCCTGGGAAGCGAAGTAGAACTGTTCTGGGCTCGAGGACCTCGCGTATCTAGATTGCTGTTCTTGTCTCTACGGGTTTCTTCCCTCGGGATGGCGATGACACGGGTGCTTGTCCTAAGAAGTCTTCCCGGAACGGAGCTATCCGTGAGTACTACTCAAGCATTGAATACCATATCTGAGCATAAAGATGTGGTATGTTATACAGGTTAGAAGGTGCGGATTCAGTGTCACTCGGTGTGTTACTCATAGGCAATGCTAGCTGCACAATGCTCAATAATTCAGTAAACGTGTTTTGGTTCCTGGCATTGGCAACCATTGCAGGTGAGTTTTCTGCACTGAGATACATGCGACCCATCCACTACTACCGATTGAATAGTGACTACGGTGATCCGTGTATATGCAGTGACTGGTGGGAATTGTGTGTGGACATTTGCCACCTCGGTGATATACCTCGTCCCTGCAGTCCTTAACATTGTGCGTACAAAATATTACTATCTAGATACTGTGGCTCGCTTACGACCAGCTTTTCGACACTGACAAGTACCTGGCAGGGCAAAATACGTACCAACTCGGTCAAGCAAGACTCGCCGAGTCCTCTCGGCAATGTCGGGCATTTGTAGACGAATGGACGCAGAAAGCAGTTATGTGTGTGCAGTAGTCTCTCTGTTCCAAATGCTGAATGCTGAATGCCAAGCCTTCGTAGAAGTACGTGGATGTGAACTTGATGACAACTTCGAGTTCTGCCTCCGCTTACAAACTTCTTCGCATAGTGATGCCGAGCATCATGGGATGCTTGATCGCCGCTAGTGTGATTGCAGTTGTCGCAACCTGGGTGTACACCTTCCAATCTGTAAGGAGTCAAGGAAACCAGATTCAATTGCGATCACGTTCAGTGATCTGGCTGCTATTCAGGGATGGTACGTCTCACCTTACGTTCTACCCTCCGAAATACTAGTAACAGAGGGATGCCATCATACGTCCTGATAGGTACTATATACTTCATGTGTGCCTCCCACGACCTCCATAGTTTTCGCCAAATCTAACTCGGCATTTTAATTTCCCCGCTCTAGGGTCACAATCTCTGTGTACCTGAGTATATGGCTCGTGGGTCAGAGATACGGGGTGCGCTCTTATTATATCAGTACTTCCAAGATTGACTCATTCAGGAAGTACATTTACTAGGTCTTCAACTACCTCATCAACCTAGATCCTGCGCAAGTATCTTGCTTGCTTTATCTCTAGTACTAGACCGTCACACATTTTCTGAAACAATATTTTCAGACTAGAGCTGCTTCTGCTTTCACGGTTGCTGATTCATTTGCGAAAGACTTCGAGCCATGATCTATCCATGGATACTGTAGGCCTGTCTACTTGTCATGCCATGCACGATCTCCCCGACATGCCGGAAAGCTCAACCCTTCGCTTTGCTCGCGGAAGCATACACGAGTCCACCATCCATGACGCGCGTGAGGAATCTGGTGCGTGGATGTTTGGAAAGAGGATCAAATTTACGCATTGTTTTATCCATCAGGAATATATACCAGTACTTCC
This sequence comes from Fomitopsis pinicola, assembly GCA_001931775.1. NCBI lineage: Eukaryota > Fungi > Basidiomycota > Agaricomycetes > Polyporales > Fomitopsidaceae > Fomitopsis > Fomitopsis pinicola. The sequence continues at coordinate 65,020 of MPVS01000102.1, read as the reverse complement.
TACGGAGTTGATTTCGAGGCACTGGACTCTCAATCATCACCGGATGAACATGCCTGAAGAGTTATGTATACTGTATTCTATTGTTGCGCAGCTCTACGTACTTTGCTTGTATGTACTAGATTCGCTGGGTGATAAACGCTGGACTTGTAGTTGCCTTGTTCGTTCAGCCCTATCCGAGAACTCTACTCTACTAATCCGAGTCATCTATGCGCTAGCTCCGGCCTTCAGTCCTTCAGGTTCTGAGTCAGTGGCAGTTCTGCGACTCGACACTTCATTTTTCTATGATAGTACGCATGAGTCTTCTGCTGTACTCTCAGCAGAACGTCAGTAGACTGTCAGACCTGGCGTCCCTCTCGTGTCCGAGTGGTCAGTTGCTGGTAGCCTCGTGTTTCGGCAACTCCCGCGGCTGTGATGGACGTAGCGCGGGGCGTCGGCACGGACTCCAACTGTGGCTCGCGTACTTATATAGAGTACCGTACCACGGACATGATATCGCACCCTCCGTTTCCCCTCTCTCTTCCTCCCTTCACCGACTCACTATGTACGGTAACCAACTGGGAGTAGATGACCGCGGGACAGGCAGTCAGTCTACGACGAAGGGGACCATTGGCCTTGCCACTAGCACTCAAGCCACTACGCCTTCGGTGAACACTAGCTCGTCAGTGACCGGTGATAGCGACCCCAACGTCAAGAAGAAAGTAAGGAAGTCCAAGCAGGTGAAAAGCATGACGAAAGGCATGCAGAAAAACATGGAATGGCCGTGGATTGAATCACTCGGGATGACGGAGTACGAGAGTAAGGAGCAGAGGTATGTTGTCCACGCCGGAGAAGCCTCAGTTTCATCTGAATATATGTCTTAGGTTACACGACGAGATTGTGGCATATAACGCGTACATCTCTCCGACGATTCAAGAGATACATGCGCGCTTGCAAGTCATCGCACGCATCGCAGAGGTTGTGCGGAGACGCTACCCGTACTGCACTTTGGAGACCTTCGGGAGCACCGCACAGAACCTCTACCTTCCAGACGGGTACGTATCTTTTGTATTTGTATCTATAGGCTCTAATGGGTGTTGACGAGGTTGCCACTGGCAGCGACATTGACTTATGCGTGACCACGCCCCGCCCAGCGGACCATGCCGCGCAGGTGAAGATGCTAAACGCGCTCTCTGTCGCGCTGCGGGAGTCGCATCTCACCAAGACCACGCTCGTCATCCGCCACGCACGCGTGCCCCTCGTATCGTTCGAGACCATCCCCGAGCTCGGTAAGCCACTGGCGCTGCATGCATGGCCGGAAGTTGACCGCTGTATATGCAGGCTCGTACAAGTGCGACCTCAGCATCAACTCGAACGCCCTGCAGGGCGTCCCCATCATCAATGGTTACCTGAGGAGCATGCCGGCGCTGCGGTATCTCGTGCTCGTCGTCAAGAGCTACTTCGCTAGGATAGAACTTGGCTCTGCGGCAATGGCGGGACTGAGCAGCTATAGCACCATCTTATTGATGATCAACTACCTTCAGGTGTGTCTCTGAGTCTGTCACCGCCGCCGTGCGCTCAATTGCACCACTCGACTAGCGAAATCCACAGGAACTCCCGGCAGATGACATTGCAAAGCCACTCGAGAACGAGTCGTTAGGTCGGCTGCTCCTGGGTTTCTTCGAGCACTACGGCCATGATTTCGACTACCACACTTCCGTCGTATCTGTTCTATACAAGGGTCTCTTGACCAAAGACTACAAGGGGTGGGGGAAGGAGATCCGAAGCGACATGCTCTCCATTGAAGATCCCACAAACCCAGGTATGCCACTGTTTTCATTGCATGTGACTGGCCTCCGATGATGCTATTCTACAGGCAACGACGTGGGGAAGCCGACCACGAAAATTATGCAGGTTCGTAACGCTTTCTGTCATGCATACAAAGAGCTACGGACGTATCCTATGTCATTGGTGCGTAATAACGTGCTCGGTACCATAATTGGCGTATCCCGAGAGGTGCGTATCGGGTCATGTGGTACGTGCCTCATCTGATATATGGCATTGATATTCTCGTAGGTCGTGAAGCGGAGAGCCAAGCTCAAGGACATGATCGATTCCGGTGCGCTTGACCGCGCACTGCAGCAAATCCGGGTACCACCGCCGGGTGAGGCTGAGCGGGCATACCGAAAGTATCAACCGCAACACAGCTACGCACCATATCCGTCTCCTCAATACCAGCCGCCTCTGAGGCCCTATTCCAGTAGCGTGTATCGCTCGCCACCGCCCCATCTCGAGCACACAGTCTACGGATCTCGTCCCCTACTCCCTCCTGTGCCTCCTTCTGAGGATCGCCCTTTTGTGCACCCACCTGCGCATCCTCCTATACCTCATTGCGCAAGACCTCCGGTTACGGCGTCCTCGCATGCACCGCCTCCCGTGCCTTCGTATGCAAGACCGCCCCGGGCCATGCCTCCCTCTGCAAGACCGCATATGCCTCCTGCTACTGCCTCTCCTCCCGCGCCAAGCTCTTACGTATACGGATACGGATACGAGCAAAACTACGCCAGAGACCATCCGGGATCGAGCAATGACGGGTACCCGAACAAAACGAGGCCGTAAGAAGCCAAGTACAAGGAGCGCGGCCTGAGCGTCAAGTCTCGTAACTGCATATGCTATGTCTGAATGTGTTCGTCGTGCTCTCGTGCGCTGTGTGTCCTCAATTGCTGTGTATCAAATGCCCTGTCGCACGCTCTCTTTTGCTCAGTCAGCTAGCTACATAACGTTGACGACCGCATAATGCTTCGCAGGCATAGGGTTACGAGCCACCATCTGCATGTTGTGGCGTTGTACTCTGTGGATATGTATATGCTATTCCAATACACCGCGACTATTCACAGGTCGTGGCTATGGTGTGGTGTATCAACCACAGCCACGAACCACTGACACTAGGGGCCCGGGCGGACACCATCTCGTTGAAAGTCAAACCTTGGTAAATCCAAGTTGCCATGTCCGCGCCACACCTTTTGATATCCAGTCAACGAGGTAGAAATCCTTTTCCTCGGCATTCGACTGGGTTTAACAGGAGAAGATGTAAGTCTGTGTGCACCGTGCCACGCCGTCATCGAACGCGGGACGGTGGCACCGTGAACACTAACCTTAACCCACACACAGCTCACAGATATCCCACGCATCCTTAGCACGGGCGTCAGCTTGCGTTCATGTCTTCGAGCATTCAGTCCTTGCCCTCTCCACCTTCCCCTCCTTCTTCTCGCTGTATCGCCATGCCTACCTCTGCAACGATGCTTGAAGACCTCTGCCCACAGTCAGATCCCACAATGCCCATGGACACTCCTCCGACACCCGTGTCTAACTCCTCGGGCTCCTTGAGCCCTGAACCTAGTCTCGAAAACCCAGTCTCCCAGCAGCAGCAAAAGAAGAAGAAAAAGAAGAAGACCAAGAAACCGAAGGCTAAAGACACTTCAGCTACGAACGCCAGAGCAACGGACGACGAACGTCCCCCTGTACTCTGCATAAGCAGGAACAAGCACTGGCGATATATCAGTTCATACCATGTCTGTGTTCTGTCCATCTCGATAGTAGCATTATCACTGACCTGCTCACGCTCCTCTCTACTTGCAGGGGCCGTGGCTTCAGCTGCCAGTCGAGTTACTCGAGTCTCTACTCGTGCTCAATCTCGATCCAGCCACTCTATCAGCAGCAGAGACTCGCCTGCCGCCCCTCCCATCCCCTACGTCTTCTATCCCAGCCCCCCGCCTGCGCGATCGCGGGTATGCTGGCCTAGGTGACCACTCACCCCCAGACTCTCCCCAAAGCTCCTTTGCCGCCCTCCCACCTCCGCCGCCCTTCCCACCGGCGAAGCCGGGCAAGGCGACGCCCCCGCCGATCGACCCAGGTGTCTTCCGCTCCGTGACAAACATACGCCGCCTCATCGACGAGGCATCCGAGCTCTCCGTGCGCGCGAGCTCCGGTCTCTCCGCGGCCGCCCTCGGATCGCTCAGGACGGGGGCAAACAACAGCCCGTGGGCGACCGCGCACTCATTTGGTATCAATCCGCTCGGCGATAGCGGCGGCGGGCGCAATGTCGCGATGTCGGCCATGCGCGTACACAAACTAAGGGCGCTTGCAGTGCAGAAGCTTGCGGCGGCCTACAGGACCGATGAGATCGCCTCCAGTGTGATGGTCATGCAGGGCGGCAGCGTATTCGATGATATTGCAGAGCGCGTTCTCAGAGTCGGTACGTCGTCGATGAATGTGTGCGATCTGCGCTGGTCGCTGAGTCGGTGCATGCAGATCCTCACGATGTCGATGCACGATATGTGCACTTCTTCCATGAAAAGATACCCTCTCGGTACGTCGCGGATCCGAGCCATATGTGGATTCTCATTCACAGTGGTTGTAGGCAACTAGCCGAATCTACGACAACACATCTCTTAGATGACTTGATAGCGGCTCATCCACAACGCCTAGAATTCTTCAGGACGCGTGGTATCGTCCACTGTTTCCGCGACGAGTACTCCCTTGCCGTCAAGGACTTCACGCACGTCATCAAGGAGATGCGCTCCATACGCAAGGCGAAAACGGCGCATCGCAACAACGCGCCGAACGACAAGTTTCGCGGCAAGGGACACAAGAAGAAGGGAAAGTCCGGCAGCTCCAAGACGAATGGACAAGCCCCGCCCAGTGGGACAAGTGCGGGCGCAGGGTTTGGAGACACCCCTTCCATCGATGGGCCTGATGGGGAGCCACTGCTGTTGCACCCCTCTGTCCTTCCGGACGCTCCTGAGCCCATTGAGCCGCAGTGCTTGTTCCTTCGAGCGTCCGCATTTTTACAACATGCTGTTCATCTCATTGAAGGCGCGATCCTGAACCTCGAAGGTATCCGCAAGGCGCCCACCGTCGATGGCGCGGAACTACGCCTCTGCTACGTGGAGAATGGGCGATACGGCGGTGTCGAGATAGGACACCCTGACGGTCCTCTTGGGAAGCGTGATGGTGCTAAAGCTGCCGCATATAGGCACGTCCTCGCCGACGCGCCGTTCCGCGAGCAGATCACTACGCTCGTTCGGAAGAGCATGCGCGACCACGAGAGGTTCCTCTCCCACTTCGACTCGCTCGAGGGCGTGCCGAGCCCCGCCGCCGGCGCCGACCTCGCCGCACGCGCAGAGTACGCCTTCCGCGTGACGGAGTCGCTCCGCCCGGGAAACCAGGCGTCGGCGCCGCCCGTGTCCGAGTCTCCCGCGACGTTCACGACGTACCACCCGCTGCTCGTCGAGTCGCACTTCAGCATTCTGCTCGGATACCTTTTCCTCGGCGACTTCCCCGCGCTCCTCCCCGCGTTCGCGCGCACCGCAGCGGTCGTCGACGGGCTCGAGGGCTACCCCGTCTTCCTCCCGCCACGCTCGATGGCGCAGGCCGAGTTCATGGAGGTCCTCGAGCGCCTCGCCGGCGGCTGGCGCAACGGCATCCAGGCGCACTCGCTCAGCCGCTCGAACCAGAAGCAGCTTGCCATCGCGTGCGCGCCGAGGGCGAAGACAGCCGAGCGCACCCCGACCCCGCCCTCGCCCGACGCGGTCCCTGGCTCGGACCGCCTCGCGTCGTCGACGTCGACGCTCGCGATCGGGGTGAATGGCTCGAGCTCGAGCTCGAGCTCTGCGGTACACGCACCGCCTTCGCCCTCGCCGTCCGGCCGGAACTCGCCAGCAAGTGACGAGGGGCACGTGGATATGCTCGAGGTGCTCGATGCAGCGCGGATCCTGCTCGCGCCGGTGTTGAAGCGCCAGCGCGAGCGGGCGGAGAAGAAGGCGGTGGCGAAAGTGGGTGGGAAAGGCAAGAACAAGCCGCTGAATATCAATATCCCGCTGCATGGGCCGAGGGTAGAGATCGTGCTTGCGTGGTTGGGGGCGGTCCATCTGCCAGAGTTGGATACTGTCGCTTGAGGCCAGTTGTAGGTCTATGAACTCTACTTTGATAGTCGATATTGTGTCATTCGCTCTGCTTTGCCGTCTGAACATCATGCGTGCTAATACCATGACGACAACGACGCAGATGCTAGATCGGCAAGAACAATGTACATGCGGACCATGCGATGCCATAATATTCCAATGGGTCGAAATGGACGTTAGCTAAAACGACAGAGCAGCACTGCGGAATCGTCTCCCTTCTGAAAGCCCTGATATGTTAATCCACCTCTCCGCCCAGGGCGTTATCAGCGTTGGCTACAGTGACGTCGTCACCTAGGCACTGTTCTTCGTCTCCTGGAGTCATAGGTATCGTTAAGGCATGCTGCTCCGAGACTGATCTGAACACACCTTGTCCTTCTCCATTGTCTACATAATTGAACCTAAGACTGGACTGTGCCTCGGTGAATGCGGGATTCCATTCGTTTCCGGTAGATGAGGATTGAGAACCAATGTGGATATCATTATTAGAAGCCTCGCGTAGGTTGAGCAGCAGACGGAATAACAGGTTCATTTGGATTCTGAACTCATAGTTGATTTAGCTTGTAACATGATCCCTATACAGCTCACGCACGGCTGATTCATGTTGACTAGGTATTGGAGAACCTGTGCACGTTTGTCAGCCTGAGCCCACATAGCAACCATGATAGTAATTTATGTAGTAGGTTCATTACCTACCTCTGATTGTGCACCAACTGCACAGACAACTAGGCTGGCTGAGAATACAGCACTGTTGCTATATGAGTACATGGTATGACTAGTCATATACCACAACGTACACAAAGTAGAGGGTCCCTAGCATGAATGCTATGTGAGCAATGTGCACCAAATATTGGTCAAATATGCCAGCATCAAGACATACCATCTCTAAACAGAAGCCAAGAAAGTGTCTTTGGGTGCCACCGTTGCCAGTCCCGAAATGTGATGTGTTTGCACACATAGATCCAGGTAGCAACAATGACTACTGCATCTGACAGCATGCTGCTTGCTTGCATAGCTAGTATCACTGAATTGATCACATAAGCTGCTATTGGTATAGCATGTGCTAACTTGGACTAAAACTACCTCTGCAAGCTTACTGTCAGTACTACATATATTGCACTTGCACTGTGATAACACATACCCCAAGTTTACTGACTGGGATACATTGACACTGTCAAGACAAGCCCAAGATGTTTCAAGTTTGACAATCATGGTGGTGCCATTGGCAGCAAGATACTACAAAAATTGGTGAGTCTAGTGGTGGCATGACACTATGGGTCAACATACAATACTCATGACAACCATTGATGAGCTCAGTACCAAGGAAAGGCTTGTCCAAGCCCAATTGCCACCTGTGACTGCATATGTGCGAATAGTAGGTATAGCTGTTGGAAAATTTGGTAATGATATTGCTGGAACGGACCTCAGGCTGTGCATCAATGTCTACAACATACCTGCTAACACAGCGGATCCCATTAACCAAAATGCAGATATGGCAATATTCTCATTCCTGCAACTTTATGGCGCTGAATCAGATTCTCATAACATCAATATAATGAAGTGATTGGCTCACCTTCTAGCCTAAAATCATGCCAAGATGTACTCAGCAGGATTCAAGTGAGAAGGTACTCACAGTGTCTGAAATCTGAGACATCATCTGAAAGAGAGCTGAAAGAGAGCTCTCAAGGATGGTAAAACGCAGAAGCAATGCCATGATCCTGGCAACTGATGTACCCCGCGACCAGAAGAACTCGATCTCTCTTCCTAATGTGAGGACATAGTCATATGCAAGCAAGGCTGGGCAGTTGTGACTCAACACTGATATCACTTCACAGCAACATAATCTGGATAATCACCAGCATATGCTGCCTGCAAGCAATTTTGCTTGAAACTAGAGCCCAACAGTCAGATGAGTATTCAGACTACGATTGTAATAGGGATCTACTTACTTGCTTTCAATTAGAGGTACAACTGCAGAAGGGGGGATTGGAAAGGACATGGCGTGTTCTACCCAGGTGTTCGAGAGGGGGACTGAAGAGGAGGGGTTCATATACACACATCATGAATCGTAACAAACAAACCATAGCAACAAGATAAGGTTGACACTATTATTAGTGTGGCACTATGATGTGCAAAGTGCAAGTGTGTCCGCAGTTTGGTCAGCTTCCTGTTAACCCCATAAGTCAGAGCCGAAGGTAAAGATGGAACTCTGATAGAACAAGCACCGCCGATGAGTTTATCGGGGCATCAAAATCTCCTGACAGGCCGCGCACAATGACGCCGACTAGCCCTGCAGCTGGTCGATCAGAGGGACAGCACTGCTGTAGGACGTCAAATCAGTAAGTTCTGCTGTATAATCAGGCGATTACTTAGACCGCTAAGACTGCCCGTGCAGGTTAGTATTTCGCAGAGCTGACACATCCTGAGTCTGACAATCGTCAGATCTGGGTAAGACGTCTACTGCAACAAGGATCAGTAGCGATGTCATGGAGTCGTGCTCCCTTGATACGAAGCGATGTTTGACACACAGCGCAGTCGGCCACACACGAACATCAGATGACGCCAAGGGCGGTGAGAGGTGCGTTTCATGGGCATCGCGTTCTTGATGATCTACGGACGTGAGCTTGAGGTTGCGAAGCCATTCAAGATTGAACGCACCCATTGGGCCTACATCTTCAAGCGTGTCCGTGCGAACTGATAGATGAGACGATACAGCGGTGTGGATGTGTGGAGGCATGACCGCATTCGCCAAGAATGACATGAAGACGTGCACCGTCGAGCCTGAGTTGGTCAGGTACCATAGAGCATCCCAACGCGTCGTACACGCAGTCAGCTGATCCTAGGACATCGACTACATTTTCCACCTGCGCGAGAACACAGCGGAAGCCATCAGCACTTAAGCTTGTGTGGTTTTTTCGAGGAGAGCCTGTGTGCGACCCGTGTTGTACAAGTGTTCTACCTGCGATCTCGGAGCCTTGCTCGCATTTGCGCATGTTGACGTCAATGTACGCGCAGGCTACCAAGGTGTGATAGGTTCTCGGCCTGCAGAGGTCACAAGGGCCTATCGACGCAACACGCCTACCAGTGAGTGAGCCTGATGTCACAGTGATACATTGCATAGCAAGCTCACCGCACTTCATTCTGATTTTACGCGTTTCACAACGATTTCCTTCCTGACCTTATCTGCTATAGCGTTAAAATATCGTTGAGCTGGAGGGATTACCCAGCAAGCGGTGATAAGAATAATGACACCAAGGAATGCGACTGTCGGCAAGACCGAAGCCGGAAGGACACCAAAGTAGAGCGGCTCCAGGATGAGGATGAACGGCACAGGCTCGGGCGTAGCATGTTCATGAGAGCCATCAGCGATAGGAGTACGCACGCCCGCATCCACGACGCGAACACGCGCATACATCTGCCGGCTTCTTGCGGGGACGCTGATATTGCTTCCTCGCACATCTTCTGGTAGTTCGTTGAATAGCCCCTCCGCAGACACGACCTCGATGTCGAAGTCTGCCGGGAACTGTCCGGACCAGCGATGCATGAGATACCGCAGCAGTGCTTCGGATAAGGAGGCAACGCACCGACGCAGGCCACGACAGGCGAAGCGTGAAGCGCGAGTAAGCAGACCAGGCGGGTTCGTCGAGGCGCAGCGTCAGCCAGTGTTCATGTGGGCATGATCCCGCGGATCCTCCAGGCGACCCGTGGCAGACGTCAGCGAGGGGCGTGCCTAGCGGTGCTGGCTGTATGCGCAACAGCTTCTCTGGAACATGCGCGGAGAGGGCTGTCCTACGCAATGCGGGACGTGAGCTGCGTTGCCGACGTGGATCATCATGCAGCTGACCAGGATAACGTACCAGTCCGCCGTCAGCGCGAGGAGCGCGGGTGAGAGATCCGCCGAGTCTGCGGCTGCGAAGTTGACGATCCCAGTGTTCGCAAGTGCGCCTGAGACGAAGAAGAGGGCAAGGGTACCCGCGAGAAGATAGCGAGCAACGAAAGGCAACATGGCGGCGTGCAGGCACACGAGCGTGCGCATCAAAGGGCAGGTTTGTGGGCGTCTACGCGTTGGTGGCTGATAGAATGAACGAATAAGGCAGGCCTAGAGTTTACGAAGGCTTGCGCCCAGGAGGAGCTAGCCGGTCGGTCAGACGACCCAAGGTTCGCGTCCCCTTATATATATCCCCACCCCTCCCTACACTACCTTTCATTCTCCTTCACTACGCCTACTCTACTGCTCAACATGGCCACTGCTACCCTCCCCCAACACTCCCCTGCCGGTGAGTCCGCAAGCCTCATGTGCGAGATCGCCTGTTAACCACGAGTACTTTGTCCAGTGAAGGTCGGAGGTCGCCGCCTCTCAATCAGTTCACGGCCCAAGCCACATGCAGGGTACGTCCCCTACCAACCCCATCGCACGCCACTCACCCTCACCCATGCTCTCCCAGGGACAAGTCGCCGAGCCCCAAGGGTGAGGATCCCGCCGACTATCCCCGGCCCGCCGCGCCGGGCGACGACGCGCCACACAACCACGAGCCGCACGACGATGTGCCCAAGAAGGAGAAGAAGCGCGGCTCCGGCGGCGACGAGCACGAGCGGCGCCTCCAGGAGAGCCTCTACCGCAAGGCCGAGCAGAACCGCCCCCGCAAGAACCTCCACGGCGCGAAGAACCTCAACACCATTGGCGCGGGCGGCCGCATCGCCCAACCCATGGGCCGCCAGATGTCCCTGTGATGTCGCCGTTGTCGTTGCTTCTGCTGCGCTTGGACTCGGTGTCGCCATTGGTGTACTGTATGAATAGCCTCAAATGAGGGTGCTTGCAGCTGAAGAAGGGAGCACGCCATCCTGTCAATGTATCATAGCATCACATCTTCGCCGAATCAATGAACTGTATCGTCGTGTCGCTTCTCGCCCTCGTGTCATGTCGATCGTGTGATGAGGCCGCGAATGGGTGCGGTGTACAGCGGGTCGCATGGATTGCATGGTACAAACATACACATGTCTTGCAGTATGGGGTCATGGAGAACGAACGCAGGGGAACACAGCACAACGCAGCGACACACGCCTATACAGGGCCAGCAGCCGCCTTCTTTCCCCGCAGCTTCCTCGGCGGTGAGGGCTTCGGCTCCTTCTGGCTCGCAAGGATGGCAGACACACGCGCGACAGCGGCCTGTACAACGAAACTCGTGTCAGCATCTCGTTCTGGCATAACCGAAGAGCGAGAGATAGAGGAGAGAACGTATGGAGAGATGTGAGTGCCAAAGAGTCGGGCCTCCGCGGCGCGCGTCGAACGGGACCCGATAGCGACATGGCGCGTGTCCGGGGAGAGTTTGATCGACCCCACCCAGACCAGGCGATCTTGCACTCCATGTCCACACCCAACTTTCATGACGTCCAGCGGGCTCTAGATGGTGCGTGTTTTCGTTCGTTCCTCCAAGGCGGGCCCTGCTTCCAATGATGCAGGAAAGGGGGGAGCAAGAAGAGGAGAGATATAATGGAGACGAAGCTGGAAGAGAGATGAGGCGTGGTGTGGAGGCTCACCTGGCGCAGGTCGGGGCGGTAGCCGCGCTTTGCGAGCTTCGCGGCGACGCCGTAGGCACGGCGGCCGCCTGAGCGGTTGCGGATCGTCGAGGTCGCGTACGCGGGGCCGACAGCGCGAGGGGACGCCTTTGCCTTGCGCGTCCGGATCTGGATGCCGGACTCGCTTTCTGACACCGCGATCGTCTGAGTGAGAGAGTTAGTCGTCCAGTGTGATGGGACGGAGGCAAGTTCAGAGTGCGCACCTTGTTGTTGGCAAGACCGGAGTACTTCCACGAGTGGATGTTCGTGAGGTTGGCCTACGTAGGGGAGAGAGAGACGTGAGCCTGCGACTATTACATGCCGAAGGAAAATACCAACGGGCTCCTTGGAGAAAACGGGGCCCTCCACAACCCTCTTCACAATGAAGGAGCTGTTTTTCTAGACAGATCATCCAAACTGAGTACACAGGTCATGGCTCTGACCAAAGTGAACAACGGACGCGGATGAGGAGCCACTCGAGGTCGTTGGACATTTTGACGGTCTTGCTGGGGTGCGGAAGATAAGCGCCTGAAACTCGGTTTCGGTGGCTGGGAGGAACTGTAAAGTGGCAAACAGAGACAAACAATACGGGACTGGTGACGCTATTACTGAGTAAGTAAGTACTGGTCGAGTACACTCACATTCATCTGAATCTCGACCAAGCATATATACGTGTCTATTGCGTTTTGCTAAAATTGAACTCGTTCAGGCGGTACTGCATAAGAGTCGAGTACAGTTTCGTTATTCAGCGGTACCGGGACGATCAATGATTCTTGCAGTTTGAAGGTGCGCACCGCTTGACCTACTTCGAGGTGTCGACACAGAACTACTCAGCTAAATTCTAATGATCTCATAAGGCTGCAAGACTGTTTGCTTCATGGAACACGCCAGTCAGATACTACCCAAGCTGCCCATCGAGGTATGGGAACGCGTCCTGGACCATCTCTGGGAGGACTACCCAGAGCTCCTCGCATGCTCTCTGGTCTGCACAGCTTGGCACCCTCGGTCTCGCTTCCACCTCCTCAGCAGGGCCCTCTTACAATCCCGCGCCGATGTCTATAGACTGTCGAGAAATCTCAAGTCCTTGAACGGCCTCAGGGACCAGATACATACGTTGATCATCCGTGGCGACCGGACGGAGACTACTCGCAAGCCGATACCTTACCTGGGGACGCTTGCTACTGTGCTTGCAGGTAATCCGCCTCACGCAGAGGAGCTCGGCCTCTGGCACGCTTGCTGGCGCGACATTCCTGATGACACGTTTCTGCATCTCACTACGTTCGTCACCGTCACCAAGCTCACCCTTGCCTGGGTCACATTCCCGAACGTCCTCACCTTTGGGCGCCTCGTCTTCGCGCTGCCCAGCCTGGAGACACTCGCGTGCCGCGACGTGTCGTTTGAGAAGAAGGGGCCTCCTGCCACGTTTCACCATCAGCCTACACAGATTATAGACTTTGATATGCTGTGTGGAACACCAATGGACGACGTTATTGACTTTGTCGTCGAGACTGGCTACGTTGCACACGGTCTCGAGGAACTGCATGTCGCATGGTGGGATCCTGCTCCACTCCTGAAGGAACTCAAGGCTCTTCGCGTCAAGTCAATCCTACAGGCTGCAAGCGACTCGTTGCTGCTTTTTGACATACGACTCGGAGGTATCACTTTGGATCCCGCTGAGACGTCGAATGCAATAGGTGCGCCTCTGAATCACAGTGTAGTCACCGCAAAGGCTTATACCCGTCCCGGTAGATGAGCTAGACCTCAGCCGCAACACGAAGCTCACAGAGCTTCGTCTCACCCTCCACAACCCCAAAGGTTCCGCAGAACATACCCCCGTCCACCCCTGCACATGGCTCCACGCCCTTCTCACCACGATCACATCCAAAGAGCTCGTGTACCTCACCATAGAATTCGACGTCCGCGACCTCGACCGAGGGGGAGACCCCGACGCGGCACTCGATATCATCGCGCAGCTTCTCACGCCCGAGGTCGCGTCCGCCATCGACGTGCTCTTCGCGGGCGAGCAGTTCCAGGGCCTGGAGAGTGTGTACCTCGGGGTGTTCTGCGCGCGACAGGGCGTGCTCGTCGACGAAGAAGCTTGGGCACGCGTCGTGCGCGGCCGCTTTCCCGCGCTCAACGTGCGGGGTATCCTTCAGTGAGTGCGCTTCGCCTTGCTTAGGAAGATGTATGACTGACCCTAGAGCAGTGCATCCGTTGACATTGACCTCGAACGTTGAGCGAGATCCGTATCTGACAGCATCGATCATCTCGAGTCGCCAATTGGCATTCTCAGATTTGACCCCACGATTGTTCGATAAGGACCAAAGGCTCGCTCCATGATTACGCTCTCCTGGCAGTACTTTACAGCGTTCAAATCCGGAACCGTGGAACTCTGATATGGATGATCCTCAACGGCACTTGCCAGTACCTCTCCCGTGAGCCACCACCTCTCCCGTGAGCCACCACCTCTCCCGTGAGCCACCCGTTATGGCACGCTGTGACCCGGAACACTTGATATGTACTATCTGATGGCCTGGTCTCGTTCTAAGCTACCACAACATCATCGGCCTTCCACTGCCAGCTCATAAGAGAGGTTGGGCTTCCGGATTGTCTAGAGGTGCCCGTACTTACTGACTGGGCTGGCACTCCAGCCAGGTTCATCCGAGTGCACCAGATCGCACCTTCCGAGTGGAATCGAGTAAACAAACCATGGGCAGACTTGTAAGTAAGCGCGCACACCTACCCACATATGTAGGGTGTGCATCGCGCACACATCAAAAGTACCTGACTAACGCTTATATTTGCCCTCGCAACAGATGAAAGTAGCACAGCGGAAGCAGCGAACAGCGGCGAATGTCGACAAGGAACGCCCATTGCGAACTGCGAAAACGTCCAAGGAGCCACCTAGCGCAGCGCAGCCGCACCCGACTCCTTATGATCCCGCTTCTATGGTAAGCTGTACCCCGCATCTTCGTCTTTATTGGCGACACTGCGTAGCTGACCATTGGACGAACACACTGGTACGGCGACCTTGATCTGGGATTGATGATCATTACAATCGGCCGGGGTATCACGGTGAGCATACAGTGCGCGCCGCTCGTCCTGCCTCAATAGCTAAATACGGACGCATACATAGGTCACGTATGGATTGCTTGGACGTACATGCGAAGCCCCCGGATCAAAATGACGTGGACGACGAGGAGGCCGAGAAGTTGAAGAAGTAAAAAGGACTGTCAGTGAAGGAATACCTGGCCGTGCGTCTTCTGATCTCGAAGTCTGGTTCGGCCTCTCGTCATTCAATATTAAATCTTCAGCTGACTGCGGAGTGACTCATACATCGCCTTCACCGAGGAGAGCACGTAGCGGCAGGCTGAAGTTTGGTTGAAGAGAACAGAAGAGGAGGTAGCGAGCTTCCATGTGTCTAGGATATTGGTTCTGCTCGCAATCGCGATGGCTCCGCGACGTTGATCAATTTGTATCGAACATAGTGTAATTGACATAGTGGGTCTAAGGGCTCCCTGCATTCGAAAATCAGATTCGACCAGTGGTCTCCGGCTCACCACCTGCAGTGTTCGAGCTCGATTTCTACTCGACGGCATTTGCGTGGCCGTCGGTCGCTGTACTATGTATAGCCTATTACTGGCGCAAACCGACTGGGCTGGCCATTTCATACAGCGTGTGTCACGCCAATCTAGTCATAAGGTCCCGCGCGCAGTGTAGGCCAGTACGCACGAGAATGAGGGAGATGAAGGTCGTCGCGCTGCGGGTGAGTGAGTATAGGCTGTATAGCCACTTCAGTAAGCGAAGGGAACACTCACAAGGTCATTGTGCCGTTTTCAATGGTGTAGAAGGTCAAGGTATTGAGCACGGCATCCATTCTACGCCAGGATCGGAGCTCAGACCAGCCGAACGTTCGTGACGAAGAAACACTCACGACGAGAAGGCGGTCCGACTCTTTCGCACCACACATAATAGCACAGCCAGCCGGACACGAGATGTTTAGAAGAACTGAGAGAGATAGGCCCAGCGTGAACACCCACTGGATCATAACCGTTATCAGAAATGTACTGAGGGCGGGCTATGATGGAGCGGACGAACCACTGCACTATGAATGTCATGAGCGCCTGGGGCGCATCGGCAGTTAACACAATGACTCTGAGCATCTGTCAAACAGCAGTCTTACCCCGACAGATCTATGTATTCCGGAGAGGCTACTGCACTTCGCATCAGCAGTGAACCACAGACGAATGGTGCAAACTCACAACAGTGAGACCAGCCCCCCAAGGAGCAGGGGAGGGTATTGTAGACGCGTACGGTCATGGCGTACAGGATGGAGGGGGGCTGATTTAGGGTGCAGAACACTGTAGCGATGTTTGTATCTATGTCTTGAAGCCTTGAACCCCCTTCCTGGTAAGTGACAGAGTCAGCCAAAGGAACTTACAAAAACCGCTGCAGCCGTAACGGTCACGCCTGTTCGCCCGCATGGCGCAGTAGGCATCACGCAAGTGTGAACGTCGCAAATCCGACCCCCGAGCCAACAATGGGGGAGTGGACCTAAGCTTGATGCGAAACTAAACAGGGCTGAGGTAGGGTATATGCGGCATGTATGCGACAAGCAACAACAACAATCGAGAAGAAAAGCTCAGCAAAGATGATAGCAATGGAGGTCTCGTCCTCCACTGAGAACCTCAGGCGTCCATCTCACCGCGTGCGATGCGCTTCCTGTACTCGCGCACGATGTGCGCCTCGTACTCGATCTGCTCGCAGCGCCTCTCCCACTTCGCCCTTATCAGCTCATAGTGGCCGCACACCAGCGTGTAGAAGCGTTCGTCCGTCCACGGCTCGCCGTCCTGGAGCGCGGTGCAGCGCAGGTCGACCGACCGCCCGTCCACTACGGCCGGCGTGAGGTCGTGCTGCTTCCGGAACGGGTGGTGCTGCCGCTGCGTCTTCGCCGCGCGCACCGCGGTGCCGCGCCGGAAGTGGAACCACTCTTCCACCAGCGAGGTCGGCCTGTGCGCAGAGGGGAAGGGGGAGTGGCATCAGCGTGCGGGGAGTGGCACACAGGGTGGGGGGACGCACCAGACTATGCAGATGGCTATCATCTTCCGCCAGAGGTCGTCCGGGTAGGGCGTGACCCAGACAAAGACGAACTCCATGAGGCTCGACTGGAGCCGGCCGGGGCGCTCGGGCGTCATGCGCTCGAGCTCCTTCGCCTGTTCCTCGATGACCTCGCGCGGCGGCATCTCGAGCTTGGTGTCTTGCGCGGAGTCCTTTGGCGGGGGTGTGCTGGACAGGTTGAACGAGGGCTGCGAGGACGCAGGCATCTCTTCGAGGCGAATCTCTCTGACCATGGGGCTGCGCGGGGGACGTCGTCAGGGCGGATTGCGGTGGGTCGCACGACAGCCTGGCAGGGAGTGGGTGTTCAGGTGGAAGATGGGCGCAGACGAGTGGCTCGCGGTGTGAGTGGTATCTGTTGAAGAGGGGCGTTGCTATTGTGAGCGGAGTGGCGGCGCATTGCGGTTGTTTACGCCGTCAGCAAGAATGTGGTGGGCAGACAACGTGAAGGGTCGGTTACACAATGCGACGCGCTTCAGCCACTGATCGAGATCCAGACGCGTCAGTGATGTGGCGCGTGACCGAGTTCTTCTCCTTTTCCCGCTCACTGACCGCTTGTAACTTACTTTACGGTAGCAGCAAGCTGGTACCCTTCAGCGCACCCGTCTTATCAGAGAATAACCAACAGATATGCCGCCTCAGGGCATCAACACTTGGCTGCGCACTGTTGGTGCACTGCATGCGCAAGACACGTAGTAGCGGCCCGGGCTCGGACGCGATGGAAACACCCGTTTCCCAGCACCTGCGGTGATCCCGCTCTGATCATCCAGGCTCGAGTTGTGCAACGACTCGGGGAGGGACCTCACTGGATCAGTCTCCCGTGCGGCCTCAAAAAGCTGCTTTGTGCTCTAATCGCTGACCGAGCATAGTCTGTACCATCACACCATGCATTGCTAGCTATAGCATCCAACAAGTCGGAATGCATCTGACTCTGTTTCGATTTTCTGTAGAGGATCATTGAGTGCCTATTATCGTGCCGAATGACATAAGGACATATGACGTCGGTTCCCATCCTTCGCAGCGCGTCCAGCAGTGCATCGTCATAATCAACATCAACTTTGTGTGTATTGGATCTGGCTAAACACACAGCTCCGCCGAATATACACGGTCAGAATCTTCCACCAAGTGGGTTACGGTAAAAATGCGGTCTACAGGAGCTTGTTCTAGGGATAGGATGGTACAGCATATTGGGGTCTTCTGCAAAGCACACTAATATCAATACACGAGAGCGAGGAAAGGTATGTGGTAGGGGTGAGACGCGTCACCGCGAAAACAATAAGACTGTAACCAAAAACATAACAACACAATAAGATAACGTGATGGGACACAACCAGCTAGAATAAGAGATGTCCCAGGGAAGGAAACCGCAAACCAAGTAATAGATCATAAACAGGAAGCACAAGAAAGAGCGTCCGCACACTAAAAGGCACCGTGCCGATATCGATGATGGATACCATGGCTATCCCGATGGCTCGACGCACTGGCACCCGCGCGCGAGCTGTCGTTCATCCAGAGCGCGACGAGCTCGCGGCGGGCGACGTCGCGGCTGTGGCGCTCGCTCGCCTGCACGCTCTCGCAGTTCTTCGCGCAGTTCTGCACGCCGACCGCGAAGTTCGTGAGGAAGCGGTACACCGCGTCGAGCTTGTTCAGCATGATCCCGACCTGCTCTGCACGCGCACCGTCAGCGACGCCGACGCGGAGGCGCTTTGTTTTGTAAGAGAAAAGGGGGAGGGTGAACGCACGGGTGATGCCGAACGCGAGCGCCTTCCCGCCGTACATGAGCTCGTAGAGCCGCATGGCCTGCAGGAGCCCGACCTCGCGCAGCTGCTCCGCCGCGGCGATCTGCTCGGCGTCGAGCAGCTCCATGTGCGGCTCGAGCACCTTCAGGCACTCCTGCAGACACACATGCGCCTTGTGCGACCACGCGGCTGCCTCTGCGCGGCGGATGGGTGGGTCGGTGAGTGCCAATCATTTTGCATGAGCGGACCGGGGGTAGCGTACCTTTGTACGTCTCGGCCTTGCTCTGCTCGTCGCTGAGCGCGGCCATGAACCCGCTCCGGCCGGGGCTGCAGACGGTGTCGAGGAGGTTCATCGCTTCGGTGTAGTAGAAGTGAGCGGACTGCACGGCGTGGCACGCCCGCTTCAATGTCTCCGTTGTCGCGACGCACTGCGGACTGCCGTTAGAAGGGGCACTTTACACCGACGTGAGCGAGGGACTGACATCCTCATATGAGACCTCGCGGGCAGTGACCGTCTTCTCCGCCCGCAGGATGGCGTGTTCGTTTCCCCTTCGGGCGGTCAGTGTGAAGCGCGCCAAAATAAACAAGAACGCACGTACTCAGTGAAGCGCCACGACGGCAGGGGGCCAGAGTCGAATATCCTCTTCAGCCTATCATAACGCACGTCGAGCGTCGCCGCTAGCTGCTGTGTTGCCTCCACCTATGCGGCGCGCCGTAAGCACATGCTCGTTCGAACCAGCCAGACATTACCAACCGCCTCGCGTACCTGCGTATTCCGCCGGTGGCTCTCTCGCTCGAGCTCGCTCTCCCTCACGCCCGCCGCCGCGACGTCCGCGACGCTGGCCTCCGGCGCGGGTGCGTCCTGGAAGGGCAGGTCGGCGGGGTCCTTGTGCTTCCGAAACAAGGTGAGCTTCGAGGGCTTCCGCCCGGCCTTGCGCTTCCCTAGCGATGTTGCGGTGTCGCTGTCACGCGAGGGCAGACGACAGGGTCATCACGGCAACAGCAGGGACAGGGGAGCGATCAATGGAATGCACGGAGCGGATGATCGACGAGTGATCGACGTACTGGTCCGCCTTCAGTCTCCCGACCACCTCCTTTGCCGCGGCAAGCTCGGATGCGCACTCGTCCCGATCACGCTCCTCGAGGTGCAGGCGCTGATGCGCGTCGTCCGCTTCCTTCCACTCGTGGTATGCCTCAAGGAGGTTTGTCCCGAAGCTCTTGGATGTCGCGTCGCTGCGTATTGACGCGGAGGATGTTGATGGCTCTTGGCTATCCTGGCTGCGATGACTGAGGAGAGAGTCTTTCTTTCTCAGGGCTGAAGGTGGGATAGGGAATACGAGAGAAGGAGGTGTCATGGGAGAGAGCGAGGAAGCGGTAGATGTTGAGGAGGAGCCTGACGATGGAGAGGCGGGAGAGGTAGGTATGTATGTCGCGGGAAGGGTGAGGCTTCTTGGTGGGACATGATGTGCCGCAGCCATTGTATTGTGTAGCAGGACAGAGGGAGAGGGAGTTGGAGGTGGGACTTATGAGTCAGAGGATGTTAAAGCAGCACAGCAGCTGCGGCAGCATCAAGCTCGGAGGACACTTGGTCAGCCGCGTATCAACAACGGAAAACGGGAGTGAGATGGAAGAACGCGACATTTAGCCATTGCGCTTCGCGGCCCAGCTGGCAGGACGTCGGGAAGCTGTCCGTCCAGCTGCCGGCGCCGAGGGAACGGGAAACCAATGAACCTTTCCCCAGACTGCCTAGAGCGCCCCTCGCACGTTCGATACCGCACGGGCGCTTGCAGTGGCGGGCGCGTAGCGAATGCAGAGGCACGAACTACGCACGTTTGTCAGTAGATAGAGTGCGTCTTCCTGCCCACCCCAAGGCGCCCGGAATAGAATGCACCTAAGTAGATCAAGATCGAGTGGCGTGCCTGGCTGGGATACACGAGACACCACTTACCTACCTACAAGCTGCAGGCCGGCGGGTCTTCAAGTTGTGCACTACGGCACCGACGAGCTGCGCATGTTGGGCAAGTGCGTTGCGAACGTGCATTGATCGCAGAAAACATGACAGTGCCTCAAACAATTGGAGGGGCTATGTACTGTACTCAGTCGATAGAGTTCGCTACGAGTCCGACGTAAGCGCCAGTCGAACACCGTTCCGAAGTTCGTCAGTGGAGGCGGCTCGCCTGGCCCCTGCGTTCACCCAAGGATAAACTCTTCAAGGCACAAGTAACCTAGTTCGCGGAATATTAGACTATCCCACTTCCACATCGCCGACCTTCACGGTTATCTTGATCGGGAATGGCGATATACCGTTCGCATTCGTTATGAGAGGAACGGCCGCGCGGCCGCGTTCGGACGATGCGTGCGTGAGCATCGTCTTCAGGCTCCTCGTAAGCGCGGCGGATAGATCAGCCTGCATTCTGCGTTGATCTGCAACCATGGCGAATGACGAGCAGAAATGGATGGAGTCAGGTCTCGAAACAATGCATAGGTGAGGGAACAGACCTCTTTCAGGCGTGGGTTGCCGAATCTGCGCATCTATGATCCTGAAAACCTGATCAGACAAGACCTGCCATGTCCTGTGTCTGTGACTGTGCACCATTGCTCCCATGGAACCTCCTCCTGCACAATACTCAGAGGTTGTCATTTGCTACACTATACAAGTACTCACGTCCGCTGAATAGAACCAGGACTTCTTCGGACGCCGCTCGGAGAAGGTCACTATGATCTGTTTCTAGGGTCAGCATACCACTCAGGATATTGGCCATATGATGCGTGAAACATTCGCCGTTGCTGGTCTCATGTCTGTGTCGGAAAGGCAGTGGACAACAGTGGAGGGTCGGACTGCGACGACATAGCAATTTGTGAGAGCAACAGCCGAAGTCAGAACAGGATACGCAGCAGTTATTGACGTATCACGCCCTTCAACATAGATGGCGAGCAGCAGAGCGGCATCTCATCGGACCTGCCTCGGCGCTCTCGTTCGGTACGAGTGGACCTGAAAGTACCACCGACAGACCATACTGCTACTAGTCTACCCGGTGGCATTCTGCCTCCGCCCACGCAAACAGAATGAGGCATTAAATCCCACGCGCAAGCTTCGAATGTCCTGCAAGCAGCAGCCTCCGTTGCATTATAGTTTGACGGTCACCAGTGGCACTCTTCTCTGGCGAACGTGCTTCACCGGCGAGATGAAACAAAGGAGAGGAGGGCACTCGCGTTGCCTATCCAGCCGCTGCGTAGGCCGCCACTGCCCGTGGATGACAGTGAATGTCGCATGCGAGCCGACAAAAGACCACCGAACCACAGAAGCGCAGACGCAGTATGACAGTGTGTACCACACTACTGCGCCGCAATATATCCAGAGGGAGCAGCGCCTCCTGCCAGCAAAGCGCTGTGACTGCGACTGGACTGCCTGCCCCCAGTGGAGGAGCCGGATCAGACGGACGCGCAGACACGCACCTTGCCGCTTTTGTTATAGCCCCCCTCAACGCTCTTCCAGAACGCCTCTACCTTGCTATCAACGAGCTGCCTGATCTCCGGGTCGTCCACGCCTGGCTGCGTGTTCGTCAGATGCGGTGCACGCGTGAGACGGGGGCGGGGAGGAGGCAAAGGCAGCGAAGCGGGGCGTACCATGGTGACATCGAGCACCTCAAACGTCTGGGGCTTGACCGTGCCGAAGAGGCGGTGGAAGAGGATGGAGTGCAGCACGGCGCGGAGGACCTCTTGCGCGGTGTGCCGCTCGAGAACCTGGCTGGACATGCATCAGCGGACCGCCTCGCTCTCGCTGCCTCCAAGAGCGTGCTGTGCATCTCACCAAATCTATCTTGACATTGGGTTGCTTCTCCATCATTACATTCAAACCGGGTGGAAGGCGAGAGTAGAAGCAGGCAAGGTGCACGCTCCTGACAGTTGCACTGTGAGTACTTGAGGCGAAGCAGGAGATCGCACAAGCGCGCGTTGAGCGCGTACGCGTGATGCGGGCGGCGGGCGCTTTCGACTTCACGTTTTCGAATTCAAGGACGCGTCTGTCAGACGCGAGCTGCATCCTCCTCCCTTCATTCCTTCTACACCCCTACCATATAGCGCAAAATGCAGGCAGGAGGTCAGACTCCTGTGTTTGTGATGAGTGCGTCTACCATGAGCGAATCCATGATGTCGTTGCTGAAGGATCCTTGCAGACACCGCGCCCGAGAGGCAGTCGGGGCGGAAAGCGCAAATCTCTAACATCACTGCTGCAAAGGTAGGCATGCAACCATTTTCCTCCACAAATGTAACGTGTCTTAAACGTCGTCGCGATAGACCGTTGCAGATGTCATCCGAACATGTCTAGGCCCGAAGGCCATGCTCAAGATGATTTTAGATCCTATGGGTGGTATCCTGTACGTCTGCCGTTTTGTTTGCTGGCTTTCTCTGTTGAATATCCTGTCTAGGCTGACAAACGACGGAAATGCCATCTTGCGAGAGATCGACGTTGCACATCCAGCAGCAAAGAACATGATCGAGCTTAGTCGGACGCAAGATGAAGAGTGCGGTGACGGTACTACCAGTGTCATTATCCTGGGTGCGTTTCCTCCTCCACTGTGCACGTACTTCCTGCCAACGACCACCTAGCCGGCGAGATTCTCGCCCAGTCTCTTGCGCAGCTGGAGCGCGACATCCACCCGGTGGTCATCATCTCAGCGTACAACAAAGCTCTCAAGGAGGCCCTCGACATCATCAAAAAGATCTCCATCCCAATCGACACGAGCGATGACGCGCAGATGCTCTCCCTCATCAAGACCTCCATCGGCACGAAGTTCGTCATGCGCTGGTCCGACCTCATGTGCAAGCTCGCGCTCCAGGCCGTCCGCACGGTCGCGGTGGAGGAGGGCCCGACAAAGACAGTCGACATCAAGCGGTATGCACGCGTGGAGAAGGTTCCCGGCGGCGAGATCGAGGAGAGCAAGGTGCTCAGCGGGATCATGCTCAACAAGGACATCACACACCCGAAGATGCGCCGGCGGATCGAGAACCCGCGCATCGTCCTGCTGGATTGCCCGCTCGAGTACAAGAAGGGCGAGTCGCAGACGAACATCGAGATCTCGAAGGAGGCGGACTGGAGCAGGATACAGGAGATTGAGGAGGAGCAGATCAAGGCCATGGTGGACAAAATTCTCGAGTTCAAGCCTGACCTCGTGATTACCGAGAAGGGTCTCTCTGGTGCGTTACTTTGCACACTATGTCGCATGGCCTTCTCTTAAAGATCCACCAGACTACGCGCAACACTTCCTCTTCAAGGCGAATGTGTCCGCGCTCCGACGAGTACGGAAATCCGACAACAACCGCATCGCGCGCGCTGTCGGCGCCACGATCGTGAACCGTGTGGAAGATCTGCGCGAGTCCGACGTCGGCACGCAGTGCGGGCTGTTCAACATCGAGAAGATGGGGGACGAGTACTTCACATTCCTCACCGAGTGCACGACGCCGAAGGCGTGCACGATCCTGCTGCGCGGGCCGTCGAAGGACATCCTGAACGAGATCGACCGCAACCTCGCGGACGCGATGTCCGTCGCGCGCAACGTGTTCTTCAACCCGATCCTCGCGCCCGGCGGCGGCGCGACGGAGATGGCGATCAGCGTCGGCCTCCACGCTAAGGCGCGGAGCATCACGGGCGTCGAGAACGGGCCGTTCCGCGCGGTCGCGGATGCGATGGAGGTCATCCCACGGACGCTCGTCCAGAACAGCGGCGGCAACGCCATCCGGGTGCTCACCGAATTGCGCGTGCGTACATCAGTCTGTTTGGGTTTGTGCAGGGTAATGATATCTGACGGGGCGTCCGCTGTAACCTTATGCAGGCAAAACACGCCAATGGAGAACACTCGTGGGGTATCGACGGTGAGGCGGGGAAGATCGTGGATATGAAATCCTACGGGCTCTACGAGTCGGCCAGTGTCAAGGTTCGTCGGCGTCTGACCACTGAGATCATCGCAGTAGCCAAGGATGCTCATGCTTCCGCAGATCCAAATCCTCAAAACGGCTGTAGAAGCTGCTCGCGTGCTGCTGCGTGTTGATGATGTCGTGCAGGCAACACGCAAAGAGAGAGAAAGCGGTGGCGGGGGGGCCCCGCCAGAAGAGATGATGGCAGAATAAGAATTCGTGCGTAGCAATTAATCATGTGTATTAGGTTCTCAGAAGTATGTGCGTTTCTTGCTCAAGGTTCGAGACTTGTTCGATTTCTCCGTGGGGTACCCCGCATGCATCATGCGGCGGTGCCTGCAGTACGGAGTTCCTGCCCTCCTGTGACAGATCTGTCGGGACCGATACATGTGTGATGTAACTGGATGAGTTAAACTAACTAAGTACTCTTAGAGTCTGGGCTGTTTTTTGGCTGTCACTTGCGACGAAATCTCTGGCTTTTTTCGTTGCACGGTGTTGGCCTCAGGTCCAGCGCCGACCCTCAGGAGCGCAAGAACGTGTGGTCGTTGCGCGTGATGCTACAACTGGCAAACGACCAGGTAAAATACTTCTTGGCTCATTTTCTGATCTTGCATCATTTGCGCCACACATCACAGCTGCACGAAGCGAAGTCAAAGTTCTGGCAGCCCACTTCTTGGCTCAACGACGTCGACTCGCCACAGCGGATAGTTTTCCTGGCGTCCTCCGCTATTCACGGCCATCTATCATCATTGTTAGACCACCGGCCCGTGTTTTCGCGATGGGCCGCCGCAATTCGTGAGGCCTCCGCCCCGGTCGCACGACCATAAATTAAAAGAGGGATCTCCCCCGCGTTCGGTGAGCAATACTTCCTGCAATGCTGGTGGCTTCCCCCGCTGATGATCGGACGTCAATTTTTGTGGGGACGCGTGAAAACTCTGTTCTGCGACAAAAAAGTGCATTGGTGTCCATGGAGTAGGGCGTGTCCGAGGTTCACGCTCTCTCGGAGTTGCCCAGGCAAAGCTGTCGAACCGTGAAACATGATCTAGCTGAAAGACGTGAGCAGCGAAGGTTGAAGTCACCCGGTGCCATTCAGAGATCAGATCAACTTGGAGAACAAGGTGACTGACTAGGCTGACGTCGCGCCCGAACCACATGGGCTGCAAGGCATTTTTCGATTGAACCGAAACGCCCAGCCTACGAGCTTGTTTACGGTGCGCCGCCCCGGATCCTGACATGAATTTACTTCATTGATGCGCCACCACCACTTAGTTGGAAGCCGGGGTAAGAGGTACTTATGTGGCACGCCTCTTCGCGGGACGATCCATCTAGTTTTGAACGCCTGCTGCTCACAGGTCAGCATGATGGTTTTGACTTGCCCATCGGACCTGGGGTTGCTGCGCTGCCACCGCCGTGCCGCCGTAAAGGCCGTCGTCACGACTCGCGACCTTTGCAGATGTTATGATCACGTCGCTCACTAGGATAGATTGTACCTATCTGCCGTCGCTCATGCAATCGCTCCTTCTCGTCTGAAGGTACGTTGATTTATTGTCCTTCTTTCCGGATTCTAGCCCACGAGATTGCGAGCTTCAACAAAGCTTCAAGTTGCTTCTCCTGCGCGCGTACGTCGCGTGATTACAAAGTTGCTGGGCGGTGATTGTGCGGAGATGTACCAAGTAGGCGGTTGGCCGGAGGCACTCGCCTGAAGACCAGTGGGGATATACATACTATTCTTCTTCTGCATGATCCAGACTGCCTGAATACCTTACTGTCGGACAAATGCTTGCTGGCAACCATGGTGACGGGGCATGCTGGCGGCGATTGGCGTCCGACGGGTTCTCTTCGCCTCCCAGGACTGCGAAGAGGCTCTTCGTCTGTCACTTCAAAGTGCTGTCTCGCCAGCATCGCGCGGATCGTTCGTGGGCTGAGCAGTGGTATTGTCCACTCCTCTATGGTACATATGTCATCACCGGATCTGTCTCGTCTGTGCGTGCCTGCCACGGATGGTTGGATCGCATCTGCTCAGTGGACAGCGATTCACCAACGACGATACTTGGCTCCACAGCGAGTCATCAACGGACCCGAAGAAGCATATATCCTATTCACGGTTCGACTTCCGGATGTGCCCCATTTACAACACTTTGTGAGTAAAATGGAGGATATTGTGCGCGCTCGCCTTTTACCGCAGGTAGCAGCTCGGGGTGCATTCATTTTAGAGCCAGGGGACTGGCCCTGCCGAGCGCTGTAGGGGCAGATGGGCAAGACTGCCCCGGGATCGGGTACGTGCGTATATGGCGCTGTGCGGTGTATTGGTCCCCCGATCATGTCGTGCTACGCCGCATAAGGTAAGCCGTATTTCACCTCCCCTGGCCCCTGACCGTTCTTCCCATTTTCTCCTAGCGCCCAAAGGACATCGTGTACTTGTCACCGTCGCCACAACGTCGTTCTTGGGCGCCATCATACCCGGAGCTTTATGTAGATGTCCCCGCCGCGTACGCAGGTACTACTCCCCCCCTCTGTCCTGCATGCCATGACCGTCTACACTACCCTCGGTCCCCTGCTCCTCGGGGGGCTGATCTCCCTGTTGTGGGTTTGCGTCATTCATCTGTGGTGTGCATTGCTGATGCGAGGTCTGGTATGTAGCCTCTCCGGAATAGTGTCGATGCAGACAGCCCTGTACACATCCGTGTACCATACAGACACGACATGGCTGCGTTCTATGGTAAATCATTAGACACCCTTCACGCGCGTGATCACTTACGGTTAGGGCGCAGGTCTACTTGATATGGTTTGTATAATCTCTTCAGGACTGTCTATCGCTCACTTCTGGCTAGGTTGCTTGATATTCTCCATACGACATTTATTTGCATATCCGACTGGGAATACATGATAGCGCATTGGTCGAGAGATGCAGTTGAGGACTGGATACCATGGTCAGTGCAACAATCACATCGCAACCGCACGAGGCCGGACCTAACCCAACGAACTCTAGGTCTATCGGGGTAAGACTTCTCCGCCGTAACATGATATCCCAATCGCGCTAATACAGCGTTATGTATCAGGGGACAGTCATGCTGACGGTATGTCTCCAACTGTTTGACAGATGTTCGTTGTTTTGACCGCCAATGCCCAGGCGCTCATGACATTCATAGTGCAGTGGTTCGTCTGCTCTATCATAGCCCTCCTAGAGTTTAAATGATGACACGCTTCGCTGTAGCTTCTTCGCTTGGAGAGTACACACAGGTGAGCTTCGATGCAGAAACTTCTCTTCGGACTCCGAGACTGAACTTCCTTCGTAGTCAGCCGTAGGCAGTGGTGGATCACACTGATTCTAGTGCGCTCTATTCGGTCGCTACGGTTGGATCAGAAATTGACACTTTCCTCTAGGCCTCAGTCGCTACCGGCCGCTTAAGTGAGTCCGTCAGGCCACCCAGTAAACCCGAAATTGACCATCTGCAGTCGCTGCTTTGGTCTCGACCGCGTTCATGTCAGTGGCGGCCTCTATTTTCACCCCGTAGCGCTGAAGATCTGATTTCCGCCGGTAGGATACGGACGGAGAGCTACAGAGCATTCAGGAGGGACGTCGGCGTAAGCGTATCATCTCCGGCGCCCTCAGTGCATTTCTGATCACGGCTATGGTCTAGTGGGTGTTCACACTGGGCCTTTCTCTCTCAGCCCTTCTAGACATCCTCGTGGCCGGCTCGCTGTGTTATTACTTGCGGAAGAGTCGGACCGCCTTCTCGTCGTGCGTGTTCCTTTGTCACGGACATTCCGCTGTCTAAGCCCTGATCCCGGCGTAGGATGGACGCCGTGCTCAATACCTTGACCTTCTATACCATTCAAAACGGCACAATGACCTTGTGAGCGTCCCTCTGGCTTACTGAGGTGCCGGTACTCACCTGCCTACAGTGTGACGACCTTCATCTCCCTCATTCTCGTGCGTACTGGCCTACACGCGCGGGACCTTGCGTTGCTGATGTAATCAAAACAGTGGGTGACCACCGACAACCTGATTTTCCTCGGGCTCCACTTCGCTATCACCAAGCGTACGTTCAGTTCACCAGAAACCAAGTGCGGAACTGAATACTGATATATCGCAGTCTATGCAAACGCATTTCTGTCTACGTCAGTATTCCTTTCGATCGTTCTTGCGGCGGCAGGCTTACCCATCCATAATATACGCTCAGACTCAATGCACGGAAAACGTTGCGTCTGCAGCAGTCATCAGCCGAGCACGATCCCTCGCTTCCTGTGGTCCTCATGGGGACGGACCGCCGTTCGCGCACCCGCTTACGGCCCGGTCAGACGGTACGCCTCGCTTGAACTCTACATTCCGGCAGCCATTGACCTCCATCATATCGCCAGGCTGATGACATCCCTATGTCCACAAAGGTCCGTGTTACCCCGGATAGCTTGCCCGATGTCGGATGCTGAGCGCCGCACACAGCAGGTGCAGATCAGCATCGAGCGGTCCGTGCAGATCACGAGCGACTTTGGGACGGAAGATATGGACATGGAGCGCGGAGATGTCGATTCGTCGAAGGGCACGCCGCCGGGCGGCCAACTCTGAGTCCGGTCCGACTCGGCCACGGGGCGAGGGGGGAAAGAGGTAGGAAGGCTGAGGCCGATTGTACGATATATTCTTGTCGCTTCTAGTATATGTTCGATTAGCTTGAGCTGTAGCCCAGAACGTTGTAATCCTGCTGCCGCACACCGTTCTTTTGCCGCTCCTCGGGGTGTGCTTCCTCGGTGTACAGCTAGCTCGTCGGCAGATCAAACCCACGCAGCACACGCCATATGAAATGGGCGGCCCACCATGCCAGATCCAGAGTCTACGCCATCATACTACGTAGTACAGCAACCGACGGCCACGCAAATGCCGCTGACTAGGGATCGAGCTCGATCACTGGCAAGCCGGAGACCACTGGTCGGATCTGGCTTTCAAATGCTGGGAGCCCTTAGATCCACCATGCCAAACACACTCTATTCAATACAGTTTGATCACCGTCGCGGAGCCATCGCGATTGCGAGCAGAACCAGGAAACTAGACACACATGGAAGCTCTTCCCTTCACCCAAACCCCAGCCTGCCACTACGTGTTCTCCTCGGTGAAGGCGATGTGTGACGCAGCCAGCTCTGGATGATGAACATTGAATGTCTTCAGAAGCCAAACCAGAGCTCGGAATGGAAGACGCACTGCCGGCGGCCGGGTGCTACTTCACTGACGGGCCTTTCTACTTCTCCTCGGCCTCTTCGACGTCACGGCAAGCATGTCATTTGGAACCGGAGGCTTGGCATGCAAGTCCGAATAGTCCGTACGTGACCTATGTATGGGTCCGTATTTAGAGTTAATGAAGCAGGGCCAGCAGCCCGGACTGCATGCTCACCGTAATACCCCGGCCGATCATCATGATATCATTTGCAATCCCAGATCAAGGCGACCGTACCAGTGTTTGTCCAACAATTAGCTCAATGTTGTCACCAACACAAGACGAAGGTGCGGGGTACAGCTTACCATGGAAGCGGCATCGTAAGGCGTCGTCTGCGGCTGCTCTCTGCTGGGCCCCCGTGGCGGCCCCCGGGGCGATTTCGCAGCTCGCGGTCCTTGGGGCCGGGCGACGTTCGCTGCTGTTCGCTGCTTCCGCTGTGTTGCTTTTGTCTGCAAAACTCAAGATCAGTTCGGTGTTTTTGACGTGTGCGCACACATGTGCATCCTAGATGGAAGGTGTACGCGCTTACTCACCCTAGCCATGGTTCACTGGACTCCAGTCGGAAGGTGCAATCTAGTGCGATCGGCTGATTCTGACTGAAGTGACAGCCCAGTCGGTGAGTACGGTCACCTCAAAATAATCCAGAAGTCCAACCTCTCTTATGTGCTGGCAGTGGAAGGTTGATGCCGTGATAGTATGAAACCAGACCACAATGACCATCAGATATCAAGCGTTGCGGGTCAGAGCGTTTGTTTCTGTGATATAACGAGCACCACACGGGAGAATCACTGGGAACTGCCGTCGAAGATTATCCTGATCAGAGTCTGAGTGTTTTCAATCTGAGTGAAGTGAATTGGGGCGAGCACTGATCATGATCGGGCAATCGTGGGGTCAAGTCTGACCCCGGGCCTGCCAGGACTGAACGATGCTGTCAAATACATATGTCACTCAACGTTCGAGGTCAATGTAGACTGATGCACTGCTCTAAGGTCAGTCACACATCGCCCTTAGCAGGGTGCAGCGCACTCACTGAATAATACCCGCACGTCGAGCGCGGGAAAGCGGCCGCGCACGACGCGTGCCCAAGCTTCTTCGTCCACAAGCACGTCCTGTCGCACGCAGAACACCCCGAAATACACACTCTCCAAGCCCTGGGATTGCTCGCCCGCGAAGGGCACGTCGATGGCAGACGCGACCTCGGGCGTGAGAAGCTGCGCGATGATATCTAGCGCCGCGTCCGGGTCTCCTCGGTCGAGGTCGCGGACGTCGAATTCTATGGTGAGGTACACGAGCTCTTTGGATGTGATCGTGGTGAGAAGGGCGTGGAGCCATGTGCAGGGGTGGACGGGGGTATGTTCTGGGGAACCTTTGGAGTTGTGGAGGGTGAGACGAAGCTCTGTGAGCTTTGTGTTGCGGCTGAGGTCTAGCTCATCTACCGGGACGGGTATCAGCCTTACGGTGACTACGCTATGATTCAGAAGCGCACCTATCGCATTCGGCGTCTCAGCGGGATTCAGATTGAATCCTCCGAACAGCAGCAACGAGTCGCTTGCAGCCTGTAGGATTGACTTGACGCGGGGAGCCTTGAGTTCCTTCAGGAGCGGAGCAGAATCCCACCATGCGACATGTAGTTCCTCGAGACCGTGTGCAACGTAGCCAGTCTCGACGACAAAGTCAATAACGTCGTCCATCGGCGTTCCACACAGCGTATCAAAGTCTATGATCTGAGTAGGCTGATGGTCAGGAGGCCCCTTCTTTTTAAACGACACGTCCTGGCACGCGAGTGTCTCCAGGCTCGGCAGCGCGGAGACAAGGCGACCAAAGGTGAGGACGTTCGGGAATGTGACCCAGGCAAGGGTGAGCTTGGTGACGGTGATGAACGTAGTAAGATGCAGAAACGTGTCGTCAGGAATGTCGCGCTAGCAAGCGTGCCAGAGGCCCAGCTCCTCTGCGTGGGGCGGGTTACCCGCAAGTACAGTAGCGCGTCCCCAGGTAAGGTATCGGCTTGCGAGTGGCCTCTGTCCGGTCGCCACGGATTATCAGCGTATGTATCTGGTCCCTGAGGCTGTTTAAGGACTTGAGATTTCTCGCCAGTCTATAGACGTCGGCGCGGGATTGTAAGAGGGCCCTGCTGAGGAGGTGGAAGCGAGACCGGGGGCGCCAAGCTGTGCAGACCAGAGAGCATGCGAGGAGCTCCGGATGATGAGTCCCAGATATGGTCCATGACGCCCCTATGGGTTTGAGTAGTATCTGGCCGGCGTGTTCCATGAAGCAAGCAGTCTTGCAGCCTTGTGAGACCATCAGCTGAGTAGTTCAATGTCAACAGCTCGAAGCAAGACATACGGTGCGCACCTTCAAGAATCAATTGTCCCGGCACTGCTGAAGAACAATACTCGATTTTAGTACTATACCGCCTGAACTTCATCAAAATGCAATAGACACGTGTATATGCTTGCTCAAGGCAGATATATGAGTGTGGAAATGACCGGTTATTGATTTGGACGTCGGTCAAGGCCGGGCGTCAGGAGGATAACTCCGGGAACTACCGATACGCGATCACCCCACCGATCACCAGATTCACCACTCTCCAATGACGTCACGCGTCATCGCGTCATGGCACCGCGGTGGTCATTCACGTCACCCTTGCCATCCCGAATACAAAGAGTCATGCGGCAAGCAAGCAACTACATCACAACCAACCCACTCCTGCACACAGCCGGTCCCGATACCCTCACACACAACCTCAGAATTCCCCTATCTACTTTGTCGCCATGTCCGGCGGAGCCATGCAGTCCAAAGTGGGCAACCCCCAGGTCTACGAGGATGGCGATCAAAGGTACATGATTTCGCCCATGTAATCCCAGATAACGGAATACTCACTCTGGGGCATAGGCCGCACGGTCAGCACCTCGACCATGCCCCCGGGGGCAAGGCCGCGCAACACGGACACAACATCCATGATCCTAAGTGAGTGCTACTCCGCTTCTCCACTATACAGTACTCACAATCCGACATGATCCACTTCAGAGACAGCCTCACCCTGAACAATCGGAAGGACCGGGAGGAGGCAGAGGACCGGGAGGCCGACCGTCAGGCAGAGGCGAAGACGGTCACAGACCCACTGGCACCTGCGTCGCGTCAGGGACATGAGCCCTCGCGGGGCGCACAGATCGACGCCGAGCTTCAGGCAGAGGACGAAGCGAATTTGGAGAGGAAGAAGCAACAGAAGGGGTCATTCGGGCCGAACGTATAGAGCGCGGAAGGGGCGAAGGATGTCGCATTGAACTGTAGAACATCTGTAGCATTATCATCACAGCGGCGGTAGCAAGCTTTCCAAGACATAGATACAAACATTGTGAGCCAGTCACTGTGTTCTACTGCCCTGCACACTCGGATCTACGACGCATTTGCTTGCGACTCAGACCGAGTCCTCGAGCCTCCTCAGTTCAGTGATGGACATGATGCCGCGACACTCCCAGACCCTCGCGACCCTCAACGATGCCCGGCTGGCTAATTCAGCGATGTCTTCAGGCGAACGCTCCTTCGCATCGAAGAGCGTCATCATGTTCAGGTCCATATGGTGGGCGAGCTGATGCGCGTATCCGTAGTTTGCGGGCAAGGGAGAGGGGGCTGCCTTGAAATATTTCGAGCCCCGCGCGGCGTGTACTTTGATGTCGGCGACTAGAATGCGAGATTGCGCCCCCATGGCGCCGTGAAGGCGCTGGAGGATAGTGCATGCCGTATCGTCCGGCCAGTCGTGTCTGTATAGATACTAAGTAACATCCGTAACAACCGGGGGGGGCATGGCACTCACAGGATTTGGGACATGAAATAGACCGCCGCGCCCCGGACCGGCTGCTCTTCAAAGAAGTTGTGCTCCATGAATGTGATGCGCTGGGACTCCACGGCCTCCGGCAGCTGCTGCAGCCACATGACCCTTGCCTTCTCGATGACAGACTGTCTGTCTTGCAGGACGAGCTTCAAGTCTGGGTACTTCTTCGCTAGCTCGAGGCACATTCCACCTTGTACGATGTAAGCTGCGCCTTCTGTCCGAAGCCTGCCACGTGCCAAGTCTGACTTACCTACGCCACCACCCACGTCTACCACTGTGCCCGAGCCAAGCTCTGCCCACGGATAGTCTGGAAATTGCCACGTCTGTCAAGAAACTTGCTTGGAGTACAGCGTGGACACGTACCAGCGTGCAAAGGAGGAGCCGTCACCCGCCCACTGCCTAACATAGCGAGGCCGAAGATTTCGAGCTCACGCCGAGGAAGGACCGTCCCATTTGGTTGCTCTATCTCTTGTTCGAGGAACTCCCAGTAGGAAAGGTTTGTCCCAGCCGCTTCGTTGAAGGCCGTAGCAGGATTTATTGCCGGACGTGCGGACCCAAAGAGTACTTTGAGCAGAGATCCTGACGCTACATATGGATCCAACCCACTGTGCGGAGGCCCAACGTTACTAAAGCAATGAGGAATTGAGTCCAGAAGATGCAGGACTCACTGGCTCAACAACCAGCACCGCAACGGGTCGTTTCCTGCCATCGCCTGCGACGTCCAGGTGTTGACATAGTGGTCTTCGCTGACCTCCTTGAATACATGGATCGAACATAGGGCACGGAGCACCCTAGCTGCTCAAGACGGATCAGAGGTGAAGACGGGCACGTGGCGCGTATTGGCACCCACCCAGTTTCTGCTGCTCGACGCTGGCCTTGTGGGCGATCGTCTGGATGTGCATGCCCTCCGCGGGGTCGGCCACCGCGAGGATGTCGGCAATATGTCCTTCGGCGGCCACATGCAGCGCGCGAGGGACGTAGTACCCGAGAGCGATCTCCATGAGTCGCTGCTGTGGCTCGGCGACGGTATCAGCTAGCATGCCGCATGCGCCCAGGACAGTCCTCCTGGCGTCATACAGAGCTAGGGAGGGCAGGAGCGACGTGGCTGGGTCAGTGCCGGGCAAGTCCATCGCAGCTGCCTGCCACTCCTGGACGACGACTCCGGAGGCCTCAATGATGAGGCGGACCAGGCTGTGCAGTGTCTCGATCTTCTCGGCCAACGACATGTCGTGTTGAGAACGGGTGAAGGCGAGTATGGGGATGTATGCAGTTGTGCGTGGTCTTCATATACGAATGAGCGACACTGAAAGTCTGAGGTCTGAGCTCACAAATGACCTCATGTCAAGACAGAGAACAGACAGATCAACGTATTGCATATGGGCGGACTACGACAAAGTTTGAGTTTTGCATATCCGATTGCTTGTTGACAGTCGACGCTCATACAAATCTATTACGAGCGCGATGACACCCTCCTGAATATTCAGTCTAGAGAGCCTACCGTGCGAGATTATGTGTACACACCTTACGAAGCTACTCCGGGTCTATGCGTTGTAGTGTCGTATACGTCGAAGCGTCAACAAAGCATCGATTTGCCTGTAGCTCAAGCCTGATCGCGTCTCATGCGCTTAATCACATAGACCACTGGCTCAGCTGTCTTGACCCATGGCCGAGGGTACCAAGCACCCCAAGCTACTTGAAGACGCCAATGGAGCCGTGGAGCTGTGAAGACCTAGAGGGATCTAGAGTCCACAACCAATCTTTGATTGAACTGCTAGTGGTGTGCGAGAAGCATACAGATCTGGTACCTTGCGGAAGCGAAGCCTGACAACAGAACCTCTCAGACGACTAACCTACACTTCGCGAGGACATAGACTGTCCACCAATACTGTGGAAATGTATCCAGCCAATCGCCCTTCATGTCACTTTTCGGAGTGATATTTTGTTTCTGCCACGTAGTGCTGTCGCTTCTCCAAGTCTAGCACAAAGCAAGGGTAAGATCGAACGTATATTCATAAATACAGATGACATACCAACTGCCCACATAGCAGCGCCAACTCTATTTGAGATGGAGAGAACGAGGCCGATAAGAGGGATGCGCTCGAGTAGCGCTGCGACAAAGCCAAAGGCTGCCAAACGTTATGTCAAGCAGCGGGTCCAATGGGCGTATACTTCCATACCTCTGTAGTCCCACTTCCGTTCCTCTATGAAGATGGACACCTGTTCTGGCGTCATTCCCTTAGCCTGGAAGTACTGATCACTCAAGTCAGCTCCGACCATGTCTCGAGAGCGCTGAGGACGTACTGGCTTGTGGAGATAACGGGCGGTACCCAGAGCCCGGAACCAGGCTGAGATGGCCATGCCCACCAGAGGCACGGCCTCAACATGCAGGAAGAGTACTACGGAGAGACTTCATCGAGTATACCAGGACGAGAAAGTAGTGTTACTCACTTCTCACCGCAATCCTCCCCACTGTCCCGCCTAGAAGATGACTGAAGCCGACGCTCTTGCTCAGTTTAGGTGGATTGTCCCACTCCTCGACATAGGGGCGCCAGAAGTCCGGGCCCTTGTTCCTTGACTCAATGGTCTGGTTGTAGGCGCGCTCGCGTGCGACACGGAGGCCATGGGAGACGAAATATGTGACGATGCCAGAGACCTGGGTCGCCACGAAGAAGAATGTAGCAACTGGTGGAACATGTCATGTATGAGTCACTGAGGAGCATAGAACAGTACGGACGTACATGTGCGCAGATCGAAGGGCACATACGAGCCTAGGGCCGTCTCATAATCCGAGAGGCCCAAGACGCGGGGGGAGCTGCATCCATGGCCAGAAGGCCCGAAGTAAGGATGCTGATCATCGTGTGAGAGGAGGACCCTGCGTACTTCATGTAGAAATGCTCCACGACCCATCGCTGAAGCTTAAAGGTTGCCACTGCCTGCAAGCCCATGGGTCAACTGCTATCCAGCCGGAAGAGTAGTCTCGATGGCGCACCCAGACCAATCCGACCCCCAGCCCTCTCACAACACCATGTTCGCACTTCTTCCAGGCCGGTACGTACAGGTTCTTGTCGGTGCAGAACCTGTATACCCCGACTACAATATATGATGGGGGGATTTGAAGGCGTGCAGTAGCTCGCCGTAGGTTTTGTGGTACGTTCTCGGTGTATGGCGGAGGCGTGTCTAACCCGAAGTCGCCAGGCAGACTAGGAGCAGACATGGTAGTAGGTGACGAAGTGGATCTGAATAGGGGCTGATTTCGCAGACGAATTTAGTACAGTCACAGACGCACATGCCTTGCACCCTGCGCAGTTCCTGTCAGCCCATAGCCACGAGTATGCCGTTCAATTTACAGAGCGATGAGATAAGTAACAATAGCGGAAGGTACAATACTCTAAAACATGACGAGACGTGCAAGCAAGGAGGATCCGGCTCGGAATGAGACGCAATGAAGGAAGCACGACTGTAAGTCTGCTGAACAACGCTCATGTTTTCCTCTTCTTATACGCTCTCTTTGCTGGCCCAGAAGTAGTGGTGCTCGTGGGTGTAGAAGATCTCGTGTCCGCGTCCGCCTTCTGCACGTCCTCAATACCTCTCTTCTGTAGTGCGTGACCCTGTTCAGCCAAACGAATCACATCGCAAGGGGTAACACACCCTTACCTTGCTCTTCAAGTTCTTCGTCTTTAGCTCTTCTGCCTGTGAGGCCTCGGCCTCCTTCTCGATCAAGCCGAGCAGAGTGTTACTTCTCCGCTGCAACTCCTGCGGGCTCCGACTCTTGAAGAACCAGTCGAACCGGAAGACAGGGAACTCGGTAATGTCCTTCTTGATTCTCTCGAAGACATCATCTGCGCCCATACCGTAGTGGTTGAGGCGGCAGAGCAGATAGCGGTCCTCCTCTTCCGAGTAGACTTTGCCCTTCGTTGTCGGATAGTTAAGCTCCAATTCTTGCATAGGATACCGGACTGAAGCTATCTTCTTAGAGAGAAGGGACTCGAGGTTCGATCGCTTATTCCGCTTCGCTTCACCCTCCTCGATGCGGGCTTTGATACGTGGGTATTCTACAACAGTGCGTTAGCCTGTAGCCTAACGCATTCCAATGATACAACATACCTGTGATTTCCTTCCACTTCTTCTTGAAGACAGGGTAATATGCTGCCACGTCGTCTGCAGTCTTGTCCTGAATCTCGGTGGCTAACAACTCATAGTCGTCGGTCCTACCCCATGATCAGCTTCTATCGCGAAGGCGTACAAGGCTCAGCTCACCATCCGTATGTCTCCAATCCTCGGATGAACTGCTGGAAGTCTCGCCTACTCCAGTCCTCGAAACCTTGAGCGATGAGCGCTTCCTTCTCAGCGAGTTGCTTCTCGGTCAAGGGCTCGGCTGCGCAGCAACATAGTTCAGTCATAGCATGACTGGTGACGCGGAAAGAGCTCACCGTTGTCGATAAACTCCTGCGCAGCTTGACGTTCTTCCTCGAGCCTCTCGGGGGTATCTTCGGGGCCAGCGGGATCACGTAGGGTGGCGGGTATGTCATTTGCCCTCTTCAAAACGAATCAGTACGAAACCTTCCTACAACGGACGATAACTGACCTTGTGTGCAGCCAACTCTTGCTCCTGGAGCTCGGCTAGCCGGGGCGGGAAGAACTGGAAGTCCTGGCTACAAAATGAGGAGTTCTGTGAGCATATATGCCAATAGCTATCATGCCGAACGTACAGCTGGATCTGCTTCGGGGCCCGAGGAATCTTGGGCGCCTTTTCGGTTTTCGACGGGCCTGCACGCATAGCATCCTTGAAGTAGCTGTCGACGGAGTAGTTGAGCTTGCGCTCGCGTTTTGACAACGCGAGTGGGTTGAGTTGCAGGGATTTCCGTTGCTGCATAACGAGGGTAAGTCGCGCGTTCGTGTCCAGTCACTGCGCATACGCACCCCCGAGCGGAAATCCTCGCCCTCCCACTGCTGCACCGAAGCCTCCGACTTGAAGTTGCTCAGGTCCTCAAATGTGAGACCCTCGTACTTGCTGTTCAGCTCGTTCGTCCGGGCTTCACCGCGTTGGATAATGGCATCAATGTCGTCGTTCACCATGAGGCTTCAACAGGGGTTAAACAGAGATTAGCAGAGTACAGGTAGCACGAGACACGAAGCAGGACACTTACTCATCATTAGAGTTGACGATGTGCTCGGCGCCGTGCGTGATCATATCCAGCAACTCCTCCTTGTTGGCAGCTACTAGGAGGTTAGTATGTCTGCCGGACTATGAAATCGAAGAACTTACCCTTCGTTGCCTGAGTACGACCTTGTTGAATGACGAGCTGGTCCAAGCGGAGCTTCTGAGCGGCGCGCTCAAGCATACGTTCTTCAACACTACCCTCAGTGATGAAGCGGAAGACATAGACCTGCTTAGTCTGGCCAATACGGTGCGCACGGTCCATTGCCTGCAGATCGGCCTGGGGGTTCCAGTCGCTATCGTAGAGGACGACGACATCCGCAGTCGTGAGGTTGATACCGAGACCACCGGCACGGGTCGTTAGCAAGAAGATGAACTTTTCACTGCCCGGCTTGTTGTAGTCGTCGATGGCGACGATACGGTCCTCGTGAGCGGTACCACCGTCAATACGACAGTACTCTGGAGACGAGATCAGCACTTCCAGTAAGTCACGAACTTCAAAGTAACGTACTGTATTGACGGAACAAGCAATAATCCTCTAGAATGTCGAGCATCCTGCTCATCTGGCTGAAGATGAGGACCCGCGACCCCTTGGCTTTCATGTTCTTGAGTAGCTTATCCAAAATAACCAACTTGCCAGAGTTCTCGATGATATGCTCGTCCGTGGTGTAGGGAGGACCCGGTTCCGCGCCATCGAAAAGATAAGGATGGCAGGTGACCTTACGCAGTTGCATGACGATGTTCATGAGCCGCGTCTTGCCTTCCTTCTTGCCAGTCAGGCCTGAAAAGTCATAAGCAGACATACTTGGTCAGGGCGATAACAGGACCAACCGTTGACAGCGTCGATATCCTTCTCGAGAACCGAGCGGTACCACTTGCGTTGCATCTCCGTGAGACCGACATAGATGTTGATCTCCTTCTCTGCAGAGGATACGTAAATCGCTGCTCCCGTAATCCTAGTGGCAATGACTTACTGGGAAGCAGGTTCTTTTCGACGTCGCTCTTGACACGACGTAGTAAGAATGGGCGTAAGATTTTGTGCAGTGCTTCTACAAGTTTCTTGCTCTTCTCGTCGTCGCCTTCTCCTTCTGCCTCGTCTTTGTGCAGGAAGCTTTCAAGGTCCGCATAATCCGAGAAAATCTCCGGGCAGATGAAGTTCAAGAGCGCGAAGAGTTCCTTCATGTTGTTTTGGAGAGGCGTGCCAGTGATGAGTAGACGCCCTCGTGACAAGAAGGAGCGAACGATCTGCGACAAGATAGAGTCCACGTTCTTGATGCGGTGCGCCTCGTCGATGATTATGTACTCGAACGAGAACTTCTTCAGTACCGACTTCTCGATGAGGCAAACTTCGTAGGACGTGATGAGCACATCGAAGTCTTGTGGGATCAACCTGGTCGCGATGAGCTCTGCGCGCTCTTCCTTGGAGCCTGTCAGCAAGGCGGTTTTCACATCCGGCGTCCATTGCTCGAACTCGCGTGCCCAATTTTGAAGAGTTGATTTCGGAACGACAACCAAGTGGGGACCGGCGATGTTCCGGTAATGCTTTAAGTATCCGAGGAATGATATAGTTTGCAAAGTCTTGCCAAGGCCCATTTCGTCGGCGAGGATTCCGTTCAAGCCATTGTGATGCAGAGAAACCATCCAGTTGAGGCCCTGCAATTGGTACGATCGCATCTTCCCATGAACGTCTGTAGCGCAGCAGTGAGTGGCTACCCGTGGCGCTCAACGAAGAGGTGCTCACAGCTGGGAGACTCCTCGAACACGAAGGGTTGGTCATCACCATCTCCTGCCATCTCACCACCTTTCAGCAGTTCCTCGTCTTCTTCTTTCTCCGACTTCCGATGACGAGCGTTGTTGTCTCTATAACGCACCCATTATGGTCACCTATGGTCCCACACAGTAACTGAGCAGTAACGTACACTGCCTTCTTACGGCCCCTGCCTTTGGGCTTGGGTTGGGCATCCAGCATGGCGGCATACTCGGGGTCGCGTGCTTTCTGCACAATAATGAATAAGAATAAAAGCTCAACATGAATGGCCTAACGTTACCTTGATGTCTACGAAGTGTTTGAACAGCTCCGTTTGTCCGAGAAGATAAGAGTAACGTTTCACGGCGTCGGATATCTATGCAGATTTAAAACACGCAGCTAGACACCCGGCAAGTAGACTTACCTTTGCTTTATCCATAGCTTGGCGCTTCACCGTCAGCTTATCCTCCTCGACTTTCCGCTTCTGCTTCCGGTCGGCGGCCGCCTGCGCGCGAACCGACTTTGATGGCGACTTCGCACTGGGTCCTTCACCCTGTCGCGCAGAATACGCGTCAGAAAATTCTATACGCGTCCATGCGCAACATCGAGCGCTTGCCACCCACCTTGTCCTCGTCTTCGCTCTGCAATTCATCCTCGTCTGGCACCTCGTCTTCTGCATCATCAGCATATTCGCTTTCTCCGCCTTCACTTTGCTGTATTCCATACGGATTGCGTGAGCCTGTGTCTTCGGAATAGCACTGGGTTACCGACCTGGCGCGAAACGATGTTACTAGGCACCACATCGCTGAGAACGTCTTCCTCCATGGGTACGTCGGCAGCCTAGACGCAGTTTGAGCAAGCAAATAAATCAGAAAAAATGACACGAGCTTACACTCATCGTAGGCAGAGTTGCAGGGTGGGGTGGGGAGAAGGTGGCAGGTAAGGTGAAAGCGCGACTAGCGTTCGACGCGCGCAAAGGTGTGCGCCACAGGCAAGAGCGGCTTATGTAAGCACCAATCGGCCACGCTTCCCTTCTCGGAAAGTGCTGTTTGTCTCTCAACCTCTCTCAACTGCTTTTCTCCCTTGCCTTGTCCTCCCGTAGAGTGCTTTTTGCTCAACCAATAATGATCTCGAACTGTACATAGTATCGACGCTCGACTGATACTCTCATGCTCCTCCACATGTCTCTCTGCCACC
This sequence comes from Fomitopsis pinicola, assembly GCA_001931775.1. Lineage (NCBI taxonomy): Eukaryota > Fungi > Basidiomycota > Agaricomycetes > Polyporales > Fomitopsidaceae > Fomitopsis > Fomitopsis pinicola. The sequence goes on along the minus strand of MPVS01000102.1, from coordinate 23,620 downwards.
AATGTCGAATTCAAGTTGACCATCAGAGTCCCCAGAGGGAAGACGGTATCGATATGTGTACATCCCGCGTGCTCGAGACTACATCTATAACTTGACCTCAGAGTACTTCTCTTCAGCACAGAAGCTGTCGAACCAGCTCAATATGGTCGAGGCGCTCTGCTCTTTCGCCCATTCTGTCGTAATAACAGGTTAGCTGACTCGGATTGTCCAAAAGAGCCCTGGAATGCACCCACTCGCAAGAGGGTCGTGTACATTGCCTCTCAGTGCGAAGCCATGGGTCACCCCAGAGAAGACTTGGATATGGTACGTCGCCTTGATCTCAATCATGATATCTTCAGCCCGGCGTCGGAACTCCAGCGGGAACGTATGGTCCACCTCTGTAAGAGCATACCATTAGTTTTACGACCCAAATGATTGGCGGGCATTGTTGATTGTTACATACCTGCGCAGGAAAGAAGCAGTGGCTCTATATTCGCAGGTAAGTATGATGCAGGAACTCATTTCGTCTTCACTCGCTTTTCATGTTCCGGAAATGATGATCTTTCAGGACCGCGGGATGCCCGAATGCCCCTGAGTGTTTCGCGGTCAGAGCGCTCCAACCATCCTTTGAATTCACCCTACCTGCGGTCACCCAGTCTTTTGCAATGCTCTCCATGATGAATGGTGCACCGAAGCAATATCCTGCCGTGCCGTTCACAATTGAGTCTATCTCGCGATCTTCGCTAGGGCAACAACCGGCTCACCCACAGCCAGCCAGTGTGTTTGCGGCGTCCCTAACACAAAAACCAATGATTGTCAAGGAAGTCCACTACCTGCGGTTTCAGACCCACCGTACTGCTCCCTCACAGCTTCCACCCAGTCCGGCGTGATTTGCTTCGCGCGGATCATCTTGCCGGGGACGAAGTCGAACTCGATGCGATAGTTCTCCCCGACCTTATGCAGGTGGTTCTGCACCGGGTCGCCCTCGAAGTAGTCCAGTGCGAGCACCAGGTACCCTGCGTCACTATAAGTCCTTGCGCGCCTCCCACATCCAGGCGACCCTGCTCACCGTTCGACGCCCAATAGTCCATGATCAGCTGCGAGTTCAGGAAGAACGGCCCATACACGTCCGCGAAGAACAGGATGATCTTCCGCTTCTCCCCCAGCTCTGCTGGCCGCGCGACGTACGTGTCGATGCCCGCGATCTTCTCAGTCGTTCCTCGCGCGGTGCCCGAGTGCTCCACAGTCTTGACACAGCAATCCCCAGGTGCGCGTGCGATCGTAGCCATATCTGCTGAGGTTGTATCAGTACGTTTGCTTATCTTCCGTGGTGGTGCAAGAGATCCACTTTGCCCAATGTCGAGCGAGGCAAGCGCGGATATATACTCCGGGGATTTGGGCTGGAATGTATCCGACAGACTAACGGTTCCCGCCTACACATACTCGCACCCTGTCTTTATGAGTTCATGGCACGCTATCAGGTGGTTCAGTGTGTTTCTTGAACAAGCTCGGAAGCATGGTCACCTGTGCCTCCCGGGCCGACTCCACTGCTTATCGCTGCTAATGCTCTCAGTAAATTTAGTATGCGACCACTTCGTGGGGGGCAAACGAAAGAGTGTTGATATCGTGAGTCAGGCCTACGACGAAGTCAGGTCCATTAACGTACATTACACGAGGTACCCAGCGCGAGGCCCGTGTCGTAGAGATGTTACGGTCAGTAAGTACAGTAGGTTACAGGTAGCGATCCGTGTCCTGATATGCAATTACACGACAACTTCAACCGCCGTGACGTATTAATGAAACAAAGAGAAAGTACGATAAGCTACAAGTGTGGGGATGTCCAAACTCAAACCGGAACCAGATATAGAGGGTAGGCCTAACGGCTCCCCGCTGCTTAAAGATCAATAAGCGAGCCTTGCTGGACGGGCCCGCCCTGTTGCTGTTGCTGCGCAAACGGATTGTTGCTGGAAAAGCCGGTCTTCTGCGCGACAACGCGGCCCGCCTCCGTCGCGACGAACCTAAGGTTGCCAGTATTGCCGAACGTGTCCACGCCGTCCTCGCCGCGCGCCGCGAAAAGGCTCGCGAGCTTCGCATGCTGCTCGTCTGCGCCCGTCCGCACCGGCCGCGCGGTAGGGCCAGCTGCGGACGTCCCCGCTTCCGAGGCCGCGCGGCGCTCATACGACGGCTGCGTGCGAAGGAATGGGCTGTCGCGGTTCGTGTACGTGCCCGTGAGGTTGAATGACAGCGGGCCGGTCGGCAGTGGGCTCGACGAGAAGCTCTGCTGCATGGGGGGCGCGGACTGGGGCGCGGGGGCGAATGGGTTGTTCGAGCCGATGCGGGTTGAGGTCGGCTGCGGCATGAGCACCTGTTGCGCCTGTGCCTGGAGTGCAGCTTGCTGCCGCATCCACTCCTCTTGCTGCGCCTGGAGCTGCGCCTGCTGCATGGCCTGCATCTCTTGCGCTTGCTGCATTGCAAGCCAGTCTGCCTGCTGTTGAGCGTATTGTGCCTATGAACGGGTCAGCCAGGTCCGAGAATTTACTCAGATAGCGACGTACAGCTAGCAATTCCTGCTGGGCTTGTTGCTGGAAGGGGTTGAAGGAGGTGAACTGAGCCTGCATGGGCATCGCTGTGAACTGAGGCTGGATGCCGGTTGCCATATACTGCAGTGGCAGCGTAGCGTCGATAAGCGGTGCAGTCTGCGGCTGTTGCATTCTGCTGAGCCGTCAGCAGTGGTACGTCAATGCGTTGCCCTCAGACTCACGGCTGGCCTTGGTCGTCGAACAGGATGAGGTTCGCGTCCTGGAGCGACTTCCTCCGCTTCTCCTCATCCTCCTTACTCAGCTCCAGCGCTCGCTGCAGATCCCGGTCCTCCGCTGTCTGTCGCTGTCGTTCCGCTTCGCGTTTGCTCTCCTCGAGTGCTCGCCGCAGAGCGTCATCATTCTGTTCGGGTGACCTACCCTCGGTATGCACCCGACTACGTCTGCGGTTGTTCCCGTCGTCGGTCACATCCGAGTCGTCTGACCGGCGTGCGCGCGACATGCGCTCGTACATCTGTGCGCGGGTGCTGCGCTCGTGGCGAAGCCGCGCCTCGTCCTGCAGAAGGGAGACAATACCCTTCGCCTTTTGACGGACGTTCGCACCCTGGTCCTTGTCTTCGTCGTCGATGTATTGGAACTCACGCAGGGTCTTGATGATATATATGTTCTCCTTGAAGTAAAGAATGACGTTTTCTGAGCCGGCGTGAAGTAGATAGTCGACTAGAGTTAAACACTGGGGAACAGCAACTTTGATATGCGGTGGTGGACAGAAGCACACAGAACGCACCTTGAATACATGCCTCCAGTTCTTTCCCTTGTCGTTGAGTCGTTTGTCCAGGATCTCCATGATCTCCATAAAATCCTCTCTACATGGCACCACGTTGATTTATGGTCTGCGAAGGTTGCGGTGTACTCACTGGTTGTAGGTCAACTGTGCGATTTCATGCATTTGCCTACCCGACGGAGGCCATGGGTCATTGGACGTTGCATCGCGGACCTTAGCCTGGGTGTGCGTATAGCCCTTGGTGTAGTTCTTGGCCACACGGAGAGCACCCTTGCCGTAGTGCGAGAGCGTGGACATGAGAGGGTCGGAGGTGATGTTGAGGGGTGAGTCAGGAGGGGGATGAGCCAGGGAGGGTATAAGTTTGGGATGGTGAGTGAGCGGACCAGAGCTAGATCGCGGTGGCGCACTCACCGTGACCCAGTCTTCACGCGCACGCCCATCGCCCGGTCCCGATCCCCTTCGAACTTCGGCGACCACGCCCGACTGTCCCCACTCCTTCTGAGTCCTCACCGAGACAGCGTCGCAGACGACGCAGAACACAACATCAGCACTCGTACAAGGTATGAATGTCGACTGGGCATGTACGTCGCCGCTGACAATGTCACATATTCTCGCAGTATGACCGTGCGATTGTCATGTCATCAGCTTCGTTCGAAGCTGCGGTTGTATAAGGGTGTGCATGTAATATCGAAGAGCGGTATGAGGCTGTTGCCTGAGGTTGCCTTAGACCCTCACCTCAGTTGCAATTGCCACGGTCTACTAGTGCGGCATTCTCAGTCTACGCGGGGACGTGTCTCGGTGAGCTCTGCAACTGAACAAAGCCATGTCATGCTCACGAACGATCTGTCGCAAAGACATCGGCGTCCGCATTGATTGGCCAACCATGTCTATCCAGTCCCTCAACGAAGACACGCTCGATACTGTTTTCACCTACATCAGCTCCAAAGATGCACGAAGACTTGGCGCCACTGCTCGCGTGTTCTACGCTACCGCTAAAAGACATGCAGTGAAGGACGTTACCACCCACTCCTTTCGCCAGGCGGTGAAATTCTGCAATTACATGACGCGCCACAGCCCGGAATTGCTGCCACGGTTGCGGTCACTCAGGATGGAATGCTTTCTCGCGATCACCCGACGACCGGCCTCCTTGATCCAGGAGGAGGAAGAATACAAGGATGGAGCTGCTAGGATCGTAGACCTGCTCCAGAAAGCCCGAAACCTCCGGGTTCTTGCCCTACACGAGGCGGAGCTCTTGATGATATACGAACCCCGGATTGCCACCATCGTTTCCTCGATGCGCTCGCTGTTGGAGCTTGAGCTTGAGGATATAGGCCCCCGGGTCTCGGGCACTCTGCGCTGCCTGCAGAGCACCCCAGAGAAGGTGGCCCTCGCAGGGGCCTCACACTGGGCATCCTTTGCGTGCACCCTGCGCACTAGGTGGATACCCAAGCCCAATCCCCCCACCTTTCCTAGCGTGCGTGCGCTTTCCCTGCGAGGCGACCGCCATCTCCCGAGCTTATCCGAGCTCGCGCATATGTTCCCAAACGTCGCTGTATTGCATATAGGGCACGAACTCAAGACGGAGCTGCTGCGAGCCATGGAATGCTTCCATCCCGTCGCTTTTACGGGTCCCGTACGCCCGTCTTATCCTATTTTGAAGGACCTTTTTGCTAGCGATCGGGCTCGACGGTTGCGATACGTAGTAGCAGAGCCTGTGGACCTTGAATGGCCTCAGAATCGACCTGGGCTCACTGCTTTCCTAGGGCTGTGGGTAAGTCGGTTCCTCGGGTCCTACATTATTCACGCGTTGATCGCTCGGAACAAGCTCCCTTTTCAGACATCCCTCAATCGCCGGCGAGGTGTCGTCTGCCTGAAGGTTCGATTTTTCGTGCCGCGACCCTACGGGAACATCCATCTCGTCGAACATCAGGCTTCCTTCGGATCCTCCGAGGAGGATCAGAACAATGTTGTCGCTACCTTGCCTCAGTGGGCCACGAAGGTGGTATCCCTTCGCTATCTATCTCTGGAGTTTAGGCCGTCGTTGATACAACAGGTTAAGCATCCACTGTCTGAGGTACGGATCAACCACACAACCTTCCTCGGCCTTACTGATTGAGTGGCAGGAGAACGACGGGGCAACAAAACTCTACTGGTGGGAGATTAACCGTACCGGTCAAGAGCCAGTGGTGACGCCGCTTCCGGCGTCGCGGGGAGAACAGCTTGCCGACTTCCTCTGTTCTCCGCGCTATGACTGGCAGGTGGATCTCGACTCGCAGTCGTTCTGACGACGCACATCTCGCACTCGCACGCTCTGTTAACGTTGCCACAAGGCTCGCTCATTTCTTGCCTACCGTCGTTCGCACATACAAACAGGCCATCTGTAGTCGTGGTGCGGAGTGTGTGGTTCTGTGAGGTAATGAATCGGTTCTGGCGAAGATCACATGCAGTGTCTGTACTATGTTCTTTCCGTTTTTCACGCGATGAAATCCCTTGTTCTGCCTGTGTTGCATTGTATCAGATATATACGTTGGTTCCCCATGAGGCCCCAGATCTAGCTTGTGCGGAGGGTCGCCACGCTACGTTTGTCGCGCTCTGAGGTGCATGTCAATCAGTCACTCAGAGAACCTGTGGGTATTGGATGAGCGAATGGCTGCCATTAGTATGGAGGCACCACATCGTATTCGCCAGGAGGGCCACCGATGATGCGGAAATCGCCCCGCAAGGCGAACAATGACCAGTACATGACTCTTGCGTGATAGCCAAAAGCGATGTTGTTTCATGTCGGTTGCCCTTTGGCCCGAGGCTCGAATCGATGACAACTGGATCATCATTACGAGGGAACACATGCCATCGACAAGTACTACTGTTCCTGCTTCCATGAGAACACCCAGCATGGCCATGCGCCCCATGGCGAATTGAAGACCTTGTGTCCCTTCAGTGTCAGACCTATATGCTCGTATACAACGATCTACGCAGCGCGTCAGCTGATACAATTGGCATAGAGTGGAATTGAGCTTACGTTATGTTCATTTCCCGTGGACAAGGCCATCGTAGCACCGGTCTCCTTTCCCTGACGACTGGTCAGTCCTACTACTGTTGTATACTAAACATGTAACTGACCTTTTCTCGAGCCAATTGGAATAAGGCAGTCGCAATGCCACGTCTCTGATACTCAGGGTCCACCATCATGATAGTGCAGAACTGAGCCCTGACTTGTGACTGGTTTCGGATGCAAAGTTCAAGGGGACGACATAGAGAAAGGCGATGGCACTTACCTGGAGAATCCCGAGCGAGTTGTCAACATGGTCCGGGTAATCACGTCCGATCTACGTGTAGTGAGCATATGCACGCGTTTCGTCTGGACTCTCCGGTCTGAAGCTCACTGATCCGTTCACATAGGCCTTGCCTTCGTCCGATAGTCTTTGCAGGAAGTCGTTGAACCCGCGTTCGCGTTGATCCTCTCTGTCCGAATATAAGAAACCTCGCACAATAGTGATGAGAGTTGATACTGACGAGTCCCATAGGTTACGGCCAGGAGGTGTCCACTGGGAGATACCAACCAGCTTGCCGGTGTCGTCATCGACAGCTACATAAGTGTAGCCCGCCCCTTCGCATAGCCAACTTGCCCTGATCATAGCACTGATGAACGACGGGAGCAAGCCACGATCCCCTCCAATCCACGCTCTGGCCGTGGCATCTGTCATCGACTGTGTAGCTTCTGGCTATCATGCTCGAGTCGACGTCTACTGACCGTTTGACTGAAGTAGTGTAGTCAGTTCAACTGCCTCGTTAACCATCGTCTCTAAGGCACTGTTAGTGACATAGGCAAGCGACGCCGTCTAGTGACACAGACCTGTGGGCTCTTTCACCTCCATGACCTTGATATTCGGTGGTAGCGTCTTCATGAGCGATGCAGATTCTGTAGAACGAATGTCAGCATGATACGAGCGGTGAGCGCATGAGATTGGTGCACACTCGGGAGGAGTTGACTAGGGTGACACGAGTGGAAGGGAGGCACTTGATAGCATTATTGTGTGCTACCCGTGGTAACAGTTAGTAGTAGTACACAAAATCATGATGGGCGCTCACCCTCTACATTACAGTGGTCATCAAGGTAGACGTTTAGTCCGATCGCATTTATGAATCTATGATTATGGGATGGTGCGTGAGCGGACCAGAGCTAGATCGCGGTGACGCGCCTCACCCAGCCGTCACGCTCGTCGGAATCGTCGCCCGGTTCCCTCACCTCCCCCAGCGTTTTCGAAGGCGGCCCTCCCGACCTGCCTGACGACCCTCATCCCACCGAGACAACGACGCGGACGACGCAGAACACAACATCTGCACCTGGAGAGGGTACGGGAGGAGTTCCGAGATTTATTGTAGCTGTCACACACATCTCACGCCGCCGGCCAATCCCAGACAGACTCAAATAAGTACAGTTAGACGAAGGCTGCCCGAGACCACACTCCCGCCGCAACTGCCACGATCTACTCCTAGCACTGTAGTCCGCCTTCCTCACTGTGCACCGATACGTATCCCTGTGAGCCCTCAAATGAGCTGCAACCATGCCATGCTGACAAGCGGATATCGATCCATTGCAGAGACCTCATCGTCCGCACCGATCAACCGCAGCACCAGTCATGGATATCCGGTCCCTCAACGAAGACACGCTAGATGCTATCTTCACCCACCTCAATTCTAGAGATGCACGGAAACTGTCTTCCACTGCTCGCATGTTCCACGTTACCGGCAGACGGCATGCCGTGAAAGACGTTACCACTCACTCCTTTCGCCAAGCGGTCAAGTTCTGCGACTGCATGATGCACGACTCCTCAGACTTGCTGCCGTGGCTGCGATCACTCAGGATGGACCTGTATCCCGTTTCCACCCCAGAACCTACCTATCGGATCGAGGAGGAGGAGGAATACAGGGCCGGAGCTTGCCAGATCGCAGACCTGCTCCACGAAGTCCCCAACCTCAAGGTCCTCGCCTTGCACGAGGCAGAGCTCCTGATGGTCTACGAACCCCGCATTGCCACCATCATTTCCTCGATGCACTTCCTACGGGAGCTTGAGCTCATGGACATAGGCCCTCGAGTCTCGGATGCTCTGTGCCGCCTGCAGAGCACCCCAGATAAGATGATCCTCATAGGGTGCACATACTGGCCGACATTTGCGTCTGCTTTTGTCCCCCGTCGGTGGTCGGCTAGATCCACCAACATATCCTTGCCCAGCGTACATGCTCTTTCTTTGCAGGGGACTCGTCATATCCCTCGTGTTGGCGAACTCGCGCGTATGTTCCCAAATGTTCTCTTGCTGGAACTGTGGGAAACGAAACACCCTATGCAAGCTATGGAATATTTCCAGCCTGTCGCACTTGTGAAGGTTCCAGTCGTGGGCTATTCATTCCTGAGAGAGCTTGTCGCTCATGATCGAAATCCTCGGTTACGATATATAACAGCTGAGATCCCAGCAAGCCTATCATTTTACGCTTGGCTTCCTCAGCTCCAGGCGATGTGGGTGGGTCACTCTCCCGGAGCCTTCATCAATGGTATATTGACCTCTGCAGAAGATTCTCTTGCAAACAGCACTCAATCGGCGTCGAGACATCGTATGCGTGAAGGTCCACTGCTCCGTGCAGCGATCCTACTGGGGCCCTTACCTGGCAGAAGGCGGGCAGCAGATTCCTTTCGGATCCTACAAGCATGCTCTGAACGGTGTTCTCGCCGCCTTGCCTCGATGGTCAACCGAGCTAGTATCCCTCCGTTACTTATCCCTCGACCTGAGGTCGACGTCGTGGCCATTGACGTCGGCGAGATGCCGAGTGAATGATCTACAGCTTGAGGTACATAACGAAGCCATCGTCCATCTCGTCCTGCTAACTGGATAGCAGGAGGACTCCCGAGCGAGCAACGCTGACGTCTTCTGGTGGGAGATCGACCGCAGCGGCGAAGCACCAGTGGTGAAGTCACTCTCAGTGTCGCGGGGAGAACAAATTTCCGACTTCCTCTGTTCGCCACGCTATGACTGGCGCGTGGACCTCGACGCGCAGTCGTTCTAATGGCGCACATATTGCACTCGCACCCTCTGGTCACCGCAGGGCTCAGATGCTCACCTCCCCGCCCACCGTCATCCATACATACAAACCCATCTAGTTGTGATGCGGAGTGTACAGTTCTGTGAGTTTACAAGTCGTTCTGGAAAAGATTACTTACGGTGCTTGTACTGGGCCTTTCGTCTCTCTGGGTAATGAAATCCCTCTAAGCGCAGCAAACGTCCCGCGGCCACCCTGCATTGTCATCCAAGCTAGATGAGCCCTCGTGAGTGACCTACGTAGATACCTGAGGGCAAATGCCATCATGCAACACACACAGGCCGAACTCAAGGGAACAGACACTGCATCGCGTGCGTAAGTATCTCGGGCGGAATCCTAGCTGGGTAGACCTTCAGTGGCTTTTCGGTCAAGTCCTTCTAGTACACTCACAGGACTTGTAGATGCCGGCTGGACGATTGGCTCCCGTGAACACAGGGGCTTCAATCCGCCCAAGGGCCACCCTAGCCGCCGATACGGAAACACATCGCAATGCGAATACGCTGGTACGAACACACGGCTTCTCTGTCAACCACCGCGGAGCTGCCGGGCATATTCTACGTGCGCATTTATGCAGATGCTTAGAGGCGAAGAGCGCGTTAGCTTACGTCGTGACCAGGAGGACCCGCCCACGGAAGCACGCACCGAGACTTGTCCATCAAGCCCATTCGGCACATTCGAAAAGCTTGCAAGGATCTGCTGGACGTGTGTGCGACCTGCTGCAATCGGTGCGGGTGCTCCATAGCTAGTTCTCACAGGGCCGCTGTGCGAGCTACACATGTCCGCCGTCGCATCCGGGATGACTCGGTTGCGGGTCGTCGAGCCCGTGGTGCGTCACCCATACATACTCTGGCAGTTGCGTCACACGTTTGTAACTGCTCGGACTTCTGATCCAAAGGCTGGTTCGACGTCACGGTGGTGGCTGTCGGCCATGCAAGCTCACTATTATCAATATTGAGGCCAGCTATGGACCCGGATTCCGGGCAGTTGCAAAGCGGTAGCCGAACCTCGCGGACGAATTGGAGAAGCGTCACGGTGGTCTCGGGGTCTCAGACCACTGTAGCGTATCAGAGAGTCATCAAGTGGGTTGGTGTGTACGCTTTCTTGCGGCCCGCCTGAGCGCGGACCACTTCATAGCTAGATCGCGGTCACCGGTGGCGCACTCCTCCTGAGTCCTCACTGAGACAGCGACGCAGACGACGCAGAACATAACATCAGCACTCGTACAAGGTATGAATGTCGACTCGACATTACGTCGCCACTGACAATGTCACATATTCTCGCAGTATGACCGTGCGATTGTCCTATATCAGCTTCGTTTGAAGCCGCAGTTGTATCATGGTGTGCATGTGATATCGGAGAGCGGCATGAGACTGTTGCCTGAGGTTGCCTTAGACCCTCGCCTCAGTTGCCATTGCCACGGTCTACTAGTGTGGCATTCTCAGTCTACGCGGGGACGTGTCTCGGTGAGCCCTGCGACCTTAACAAAGTCATATCATGCTCACAATCTGTCGCAAAGACATCGGCGCATTGATTGGCCAACCATGTCTATCCAGTCCCTCAACGAAGACACGCTCGATGCTGTTTTCACCCACATCAGCTCCAAAGATGCACGGAGACTTCGCCCACAGCTCGCGTGTTCTACGCTACCGCTAAGGGACATCCTCGGCTACAATCATGCAATACCACCCGTCCTTGCAATGGTGCCATTTCTCCCTTTCCTGTAGCCGTGATACATTTCAAGCTAAGTATGATAATCAGGCTCTTGCATAGGCGCATGACTAGGGTTGGTCGCGTGTGGGGCGTGCTGGCTGAATCGCGTGTTTCTTCACAAAGCCACAAACCGCCTTTCACGACAATCGTTGACTCGACCTGGTGAGTGTCCGCTGGCTTTTGAATCACAACTTTGTGCTAAATTCGCTACGAACAGCGTTCTCTGAGACTTGTTGAGCTACTATGAAATGCAACAGACCTTATTACTTCTGATGTGCATCGCTGTCTTCACGACAAACCATTTCAGTGAAGCATACCTTCAATCAGTAGGCGTTGCGAGGGAGGCTTTGCACACACTGCTGGGACTGCTGGCTATGGGCTTCAACACGCCTAGCCATTATGGTGCCATTCGCCCTTTCACTTTGTATGCAAGTCAATGTCTATCAAGCAGTATAACCCATTGTATAAGGTGACATGTGGGTACAACCTGCTCGTCATTCTGAAGTACACCTGTTTGACCAGCATAGTCCTACGCCAGGCGAGTACAGCCATATGTATCCTGGGCCAGATACCTGTGTCTGCCGGAGCCAGTACGTGTGCAATTCTTGAACATCCGTAGACCTCGCTCACGGCCCGATGTCGGTTTTGTGAAGCACTAGATTTTGGTGAGGATACGGAAGTCGTCTGGAGGAACGTGGCGTCAGATCTGTGAAACTATCGGACAGACGATACGTTTCCAGCCCACCGTCGAAATCCAAATCATCTATGTCCAAAGGATCTAACGGCAGCAAGTATTTAGTTGCCTTCCAGATATCGTCAGACTAGCAGATTAACGACAATTACCTATGTTGTCTCTGGTGTCTTTTGTGCTAGGTGTGCCAGGTGTGAGGTCATCTGAGCATGCCCATGTTGTATCCGCATGAGACAGAACGAGCAGGAGCATGCCGAGCAAGACTAGCTTGACTAATGTATGTTGCATTTCGACCGGAGGGGTTCTAACAAGGACGGACTCTGTGTAAAGTCCAGGCTTTATCCGCCTTTATACAACCGTATTACAACGGAGTTCGCATTCACGCTGACGCTCATGACTGACATTTCCCAGGAGCGAGTCTGTATAGCCTCGCTTACTGGGCCGATTACCCCGATCTGATTCATATTGGAGCTTGCGATGCTACGAACGGACACACTGGCATGCGAGGTGATCGCATGATAGCCGGCCGGAATGACATGACGAATTGACCTGTCTTCCCATCCGTGCTTCTAGCGCATTCCGGTAGCGTGGGGGATAGCTTTCGTACAATGATGAGCTCATCGTCGTCTAACGATGCAGTCGGACAGGCACACCGAATAGAGCACTACTAGTAAGGCAAATTATCTACCTACTGCCCGTGATCAAGAACTACACTGAAGGAAGCTACAGAACGGGACCCGTCGATGCATTTCCCATAGCTAATTTCGCGGAGGAATCCCGATGGTTCACTTCCAGAGCATTATACACCGCCCTGAAATCTCTGCAGCGGTATGTTCCCCTGCGCTCCACGGGCTCTGTAGTGGATCCCGGCTTGGACCGAAAGCTCTCTAGGTGCATATCTCCGCGGCAAAGGATCATTTGACGGAGGTAGTTCAGACAGTGCTGGGCCCGAGGAATATCGCGGTCTTCGAGAGGCAATAAAATTTGTCCTCGGAGCACATCGAGGCAGCGGAGTTGATGGAACATCGAAAGCATGTATGGCTCCCAAGCCCCCGACGCCTCGTCCAACACGTGAATTATACCATCGTGCGGGAACAGTGCACCCCATTCTCGCACATCCGTAAGGCTGTAGCGCAGCTCGAAATGATCGAACTGGAGTAAGACCGGTTTCCGCTCAATGTCCCATATGTTCGACGTGTGTTCTAGTACATCGATGCAATCATTAGTGCCGGGTCCAAACATCACAACAGAGAAAGCCTGGTACCTCTGCGTACAATTCCGGGCTCTACGCCCGTGGGGAGATGAGTAGCCCAGTGTAAACAAAGGGACTTGCTGAGTATATTGACGGCAAGAAAGGTGCATGCCAGCCATATTATCAATATCTCTAGGTGATGTTTTGACATCGTTGGCACTAAGTGATATTTGTGGACCTGTTTCAACGTTGTTTCTGCATGAGCTCGGTTCAGTGGACACCTTATGTGCGAGGCCTAGTACCTTGGTACGGAGGGATAACGACATACTTGCAGTACCGTAGCCTGAGTGGAGTAGATGATACGAAGAGCCGGGTCCTCAAGGATGAAGGGATTAATACGGTATCAGCTCATATGGATAGGTTGGTACTTCCTGCCAGTTTTAAGGCGGCCCGGGTTCACTAGATAGATTGGGCGGCTTGTGTGCAATTGCGGTCTCATTCTCAGCAATCTTGATATGGCATGCGCCGACCGTCTCACAGATGTTGGGAGTGCTCCGCGCACACTGGCACCGCAGGCTGTTGATGCTGCATTTGCACAGCCCGACGAAGGCCTTGAGTTTGATGGGAAATTGTGGGGCTCGCCGGCGCCGGTGTAATGCAGACAACAAGCTTAAGCTCTGTACTACCTGTATGTATTGTGTCACCGCCCGACCTCAAATACTTGCTGATGCGGCACTACACATGACGCGTCCGTCATTATGTAAAAGTGCGATGACCGGCCCAGGTTGTCTTGTTATTCCCTTTCGTTGTGCCTTTAATTTTGGCACTGGCCTGTCTGGCAGTCGGCTGGTCGCCTTCTGACCCGCTGTGGGTCCGGGAAGTTGAAACTTGAAACCCCGGAGTGTGTTGAGTTCCCGTATTCTGTTTTTGTAGACATGATTGCATTTATATATATTTCCAACCACCTCTGAGGAACTGCCTTTACGCAAGATGTGTGGAACTTCTTACTGTTCCGGGGTGTCTCAGTTTCAACTGCCGGATCTCCTACTAGACTCCTAGTGGCCTCGGCCGGGGGGCCGCCATACTTCCATGCATTCCTTTTCGGAGCCTCAACAGCCTTCATATTCAATGCAACCATGTCTTCTCCGAGTCCTCACATAACACTACATAAACACGACCCTATCTGTATGCGTTGCACTCGGATGCGGGCGTGATATACCGGCGAATATGAGTTTGAGTACGAACACTATTATGTACTATGTTCTCCGACTCGTCCTTGTAACTAGATGCTGGGCTGTACCTCAAACCGTCTGGTGCTGGTACATGTACAAGCCTAAATGCGGAGGCCTCAGTATCCTGCCAACTGGCACCCAAGATGGGGCTACATTTGTACTCACCCCAGGTCTGATTGTGATTTGACCACACATCCGCCATGCATGTACTGTCGTTGTCCTCATTTGCACATGCAAGTTCGAATGAATGGTAAGTCCCCCACGCACAAGGGAAGCGTTGAAATACTTCTGTTGTTGTGCCGACCTGTGCGTGGAACGCTGTCCATGGACTCGCGCAATTTGGGCGTGACTTCCAGGTGACAGACTCGACGTCTAGGAAGCTCGAGACATCGATGGTGCAAATTCGGAGCAGCAATGTTGTGTTGCTAAAATGAGGTGCCTCTTCTCCTATGAAGCGGTCTGCAGGACCCGGAAGACTGAGCATAAGTGAACATTCCTCCATGCCGAAGTCCATTGCGCGAAATTGGACAACTGTGTGTGTCTGTTGAAGCATGAGTTGATCATACGATGGTAATATGAAGCCACAACTATGCCACACCTCACCGTCGACAACAAAATGTTTGTCCAAAGGGCTGAGCTCTCCCATGATCGCTACGTGCACTCGGTGCTCCCCTCGGCGACCAGCTCTGTCGGGGTAGTTGTAGGACACCTGCATCACGATGTGCGGCCTGTTCAGAATCGGCTCGAGGATCTTGGACTCTACATTGCCGGAACTATAGAGCTCTTGCAGACCAATATACGGGTTTGCAAGCGGCAAGTCTTTGTCGTTGTAGTACTCGGTCTTGAATACACGCGCGATGTAGGAGACAAAGATGAGGTCACTAAGGACGATGAATGCCAGACAACCAAGGAGGTAGTACTGTGAGAGAGCACAGGCGAAATTCGATCTTGACGTATAATTACTGGCTATGGTGATGATTGTGCATCACAAGTGCGTAAGCTCTGAGTCTGAGTCGGTGAACCTGGTCAATAGCGCACCAGTGCAAGGCTGGCTGGGGCCGTCGAGCTCGAGAGAACTATGATTGTTGTGACTCAACAGGACATCTTGCTCTTCGCTTCCTTCGTGCCTGGGCATGTTGTAAAGACACTTGTCAAGGAGGACTCATGCGCTCCGCCCTGGCTGTATTTCAGTTACTCATTAATCTACCCGTACTCAATCGGGTCACGTGAAAATCAGCAAGTCGCCGGTCACGGTCACTGTTGTTCCGCTGTAATCTTGCCTAAGCCTCCGAACGGCCGAGTCGCCAATTCATCTTTGCACAACCCTCAGACTGCAGCGTTCGCGGAGCATTCCCATCATCAGCGAGAAGCTCACCGCATGCCAGATAGCATGAACTCAAACACTGATGATGATTTGAGCGGCGGCGGGGCGGCTTAGGGAATGCTCCGCGCACACCGCAGGTGGTGGATGCTGCATTCGCACAGACCGACGAGGATCACGCACGACACTAAGCCTGTGCTTTGGCCGCTGATCGAGCTGTTGATGAAATGGATGCAGATGTATCTCATGCACACGGCAACATCCGGTACGGCGGCAGGTTGGTTGACAGGCTCATGCGGTGGTATGCTGCTTCTATCCGAGTGCTCCGGAGCCTAGCACGGTAAGTCGCTAGCGGCTAGCCAGGCACTGCGTTAGTAATTCTGACCGGTGTCATGCCAGTGAGCGGTGTTGAACTGTAAATGAGCCACGGGCCCGGGGCATGTGTACCGCCATTCGAGTTGCATGTACAGTAGTTTCTCAGCGCTATTCACTGGCACCGTTTCGGTCAAGGCCGGCATATAGTCAGCCTGAGAGGGTGCATTTCTGGTTCATGCTCAAGCGTCGGGCACTTGCGCTCCCTGCGTCATTGAAGTCTCAGAGCTTGCCTCCCACATCACTCTTGCCGGGATGTCTGCAAAATTTCAGCATGGCTGGTACATTGGCAATATCGGTTCGAGTATCTTGTATGGTGAGCCCAAAATGTTCTCCAACACGATCTACTACTCAAGGAGTGCTAGGATTCGAGCTCGTCATCTACTGCGCTACCATGCATACGCTCTTCCAACGCAAAAGCAGGCGCCAAACGAAGGATATGTTCATCATCGGTTTCAGCACCATTCTCCTCTTGTGCTGTACCATCAACCTAGCATCAGACTGCTTCTTTGGTGAAGAATGGTGGATCGTCCACCAGAACTATCCTGGTGGCTCGGCGCAATGGTTTTCAGACAACATCGCTGACTGGTATCAAACGTGGGCTACTGTTGCGAACATCGTCGTGCAGCTCCTCGCAGACGCTTTACTGGTAAGTTTAGAATATGTTTGGGATGTCAGTCTAAGCCGAGCTCTGTAGATCTACCGCTGCTACGTACTATGGAACAATCCATGGTTTGTTCCTTTGCCTGTGCTATTGTGGGTCGCATGCCTAGGTTAGTGCATCACTGTACCTCAAGTGTCGTATTCACTCACTGCACACTTCAATCAGGCCTCGGTATCACCACCGTTTACTACTCTGGAAGCCCGGGTGGAGATGACTTTGCCGGACTCGCACAGTCCCTCAGCACTGCCTACCTCGCATGCACGATGGCAATCAACATTTCCATGACGGCACTCATCGTATGGCGCATCCTATACTTCGCACATACAACGGGACACCTACTACCTAGCAGTAGTACTCGACACTACTTCGGTGTTGTGACCATTGTGGTCGAGTCCGCGCTCCTCTACACCGTCTTTGGCCTCATGTACCTCATCTCATTTGCCATTGGAAGCGACCTAAGTGCGCTGTTCATGAGCTTCTATGCGGTGTTCACAGTGCGTTCTCACAACTCACATGCATCCAATATGCAACTGACCAGAAGGATTGCGAAGGTTATATCGCCACAGCTAATTCTCATGCGTGTTGTTCGTGGTTCTGCATGGAATCGCACAACCTGTACCGACATCACATCCGGGCCAATCGCATTTGACGGCAATTCCCTCAATGCCAATGTGACCGCTGCAAGTAGTACCTTGAACGGTAGCCGTACCATTGGTTTGTCGAAGTTGTCGTTGCGCGAGGGTTCAATGCCGGGCTGCGATGCAAAGGTCTCCACAGCCACGGGTCCGGGTTATGCTGTTGTTTGAGGCCTCTCATTTACTTTGTGTATCTCTATAGTACGGGGGAGACTCGGATGACATTGTCACAACACGTAGTTCATGAGAATGTTATTATGTTGCGCTTCCTGTGATCTATAGTGATTTCAAGTTAGCCGGACTAGCAGTGTAGGTACACTCCAGGTCTGTCACGCGAGGCACGATTGTTTGACCATGAGTGACCTTAGTTACACTTGCCGGGCCATTTTCCAGTAGCACTAGCTCTGAACGAACTTGAAGTGTGTAAATGAATGGTCATCCATACAACGTAAGACTAGTCATCTGCTTCTTCTTCCCGTCTCTCACCTCCTTCCAGTCCTTCCAGTTCCTCCTAAACTCACTACGTAGTGTCGCCCAGTTTACGCAATGATGCTCTCCTATCCACCGCTGTTCCGTCCAATTACGTGCAAGCACATTTGCAGGCTCAAGGGTGATATCTGCATCACAGAGGACATACTGGCGGATGTGATTGAGGCAGTGCTCGGGGTGTTCAGCATGTTCTCCGTGAGGAGATTGAAGCGCGTCGAGGATGTAATGAAGGCAATGCTGTTGGTGCATCCACCCAACACCGAAAAGGCGCTGGGAGGGACCGAGTCGCAGGTCACCGTCGCCTACAGTTGAGATCCAGAGCCATTCATCGGAAGACTGTGAGTCGAGCAGGGTATAGTGTACACTCTCTTCCACGGACATGAGCACAGCTTGCCTGGCCCCTTTGGCAGGAAAGAAGGGCGGGTGGTCCTCGTCTAAGAAGGCTGCACAACAATTTTAGGTCGAATCACTAGGATAGGACTCTGCTTACAGTATGAGGACAACGGCCGTTCACGCCATCCAGCTACCTGTTGAGCTATACGGGCAAGACGAATGTCGAGATAGGCATTGGCCAAGGCCAGTATGGTGAGGAGGATGAGCGCAATTCCTTTCGCTGATTGGAGCTTCGACTGGTTGTGCATTGAGACAGGTAACTACGTAGCTTCCGCTGTGACTACTAATGTCACCCTACTAGAAACTGCGGTGCCTGAGAATTCCATCTGTCTATGATGTGTGGTGAAACATCTTCGAATAGGATAAGAAGTTTGATTCAAGGACGACTGTGCGCATATGCAGAAGCAAAATTGCTGTGGCCACGCTGACTGCCAGTGGTCCCGGTCCGACCGATCGGGGGCACCAACATCCTCCCTCTTCGAGTTCGCGGGCGGTACGCCCGGCACTGCGCTGATGCGTTCGCACCAGTGCATTAACCCCAGAAGGTCGCTGAACAACGCACTGGCTTACAGAAGCATCCTAGTGCCACCGAGAGGTCCGAGTCTCCGGGTCTGACTAAGAATAGTGGAATACGGTGATCAGATCAAATGGGTACGTGTATTCCCTTCCTTTGTGGTTTGATTATTATTCAGCACACTGACGGTGAGACACCAATACTGGCAACCAGTATGCAATGGTGTCACTACAAAGAGCCCACCACGGGGGTCGCTTCGGAGTCCTCGCCCTTCCTTCACATCCAGAGTCAGTTCTGCTCTTGTCCGTCTCCATACACCATCCAGTGGAACGGAGAGGGTGCAGCCTACTAACCATGGCAAAGAAAGTACTTCCACCGAACATCCGTATTGTCGAAGTCAAGGAGCCAACGGGTCAGTATGTCTGTTCAACCTTTCTGTTACGATGATAATGGGTCCACAGATGCAATGATTGATCAAGCCGTTGATATCACTATATTGGTGTTGAAGGACGGTATGTACACAGACTTGGGCATCGGGGCAGGTCGCTCAACAAGATCCTAGATGAATCGTGTTTCGTTTGGACCGGAGGGAAGCCGGAGTTGCTGCCTGAATTTATGCGTGCCGTCATCAAAGCAAGCTGGTTGTGCGAAGGCGCCGGGGAAACATACGTTGCACTGGATGAAAATGGCACCGTTGTAGGATATTCACAGTGGATTCCGCCTGGTCAGGATTTATGGGACTCGTGAGTATGACATCTTAACACATCAGCAGGTCTAGCTATGATGCTCAAAGTTGACCAGGGAGGATCAGCGCCAACTTGGTTATTATGACTTCATGGAGAAGATGTCCGAGGATGGTAAGAAATACTTCAAGGAATCGGTGACTCATACCCTAGCTTTGATCTCGCACAGGTGCTAATGCATACAATGTATAGCTCGGGAATTTCTTTCCGAAATATCTTGATGATGCGTTCGGCATGTCGCAGGTCAGTGTCATGTACTAACCCCCTAAGACACGCTAACTCCGAGTGTGTCGACACAGTCCCAGACCAAGACGCACTTCTGCAACCTTCATCAGGAAAACCCACTTTCCACAATCACCCACTATAGCAGATGATAGTGTATGATCATACGGAATAAGATGGAATAACCGCGGTTCACGATTATTGGAAATTAGAAAAATTTGCGTTGCCCCCAATAGCATTAGTGCAAATAACTGACTAGTAACGACATATTGTGCTGTAATCACACAACATTTAGTGATTATTCGACCCATATTGCCCCTTAGTTGGGTCACCGAATGCACACAGCCAGCCATGAATTGATCTCCAACTGAGCAGATGACATCATATTAGATCACAACATACGATACGGGATGAATGAAATGAGTGGAGTGCTGTGACTATATTATGGTGCTCGTAGGGAACGATCCTGAATGAATGATGTATCACGAATGATTGAGAACTACGGGTATATGGTAGCCATTATACTATGCAGGCAGTCACCGATGCGAACGTCGAAGCTTGGCGAAGTCAATATGCCGTAATGTGTTGTCCGCCGCAGTATCAGCATCATCTGACATCTTGTCGCTGGATGATAGATGTCAGTAGCAATCGCTCGCACGAGGCGGTGACTTACCGGGCCTGGTTGAGAAGATCGGCCATAAGCTCGTGATATGCAAAGGGGTTCTGGCCCTTGATACCCTCCAAGATCTTGATGTGCGTACTGTACACGTTGGCGTAAATCGACGTGAAGAACTTCCCTTCTTTCCGCGAGCCAGACTGCCATTCTTCTAGAGCATAGTGTATCTGCAGATCGAGCATCAGCAAGGAAACAACCAGTAACGAAACATGAACAAACACAGGTTGCTACAGTTGCAAGCATGCACATAGGAACCTCCGGCTCCGATAGATCTTCATCAGGGTGGGAGGACTTGAAATCGTCTGCGAACCTATAGCCTACCGAGTCGGAAGCCTTGAAATATCCGATGCTCAGGGCTTCGATGAAGATCGGATGCTCGTAGGGCCGATCCTTCTCGAGCATACCCTGTTCACCAGTAAGTACTAACACGACATGCGCTGCCTTAGTGAAGCTACTTACCTCTATATCGCCCGGGAAGATGTAATGTTGATCGCACAGTAACTTGTCCACGCGCGACTTTGTTTGCCTAGCATTCCGACGTGCGAGACTGTACTGACTAACAATGAGACCACTAACAGCACTGCACAGCTTATTTCGGAATATGCTGATACGGTTACTAGGCTAGTGACATGTAAATCGAAGCCAGTCATAGGATGTCTCACTGAACGACACTCACTACTTGGGCAAGGATCTTGATGTACGCAACATCCTTTCGAATGCGTCGTGCGATATTGCGAAGCTTAAGTCCCTTCGCGATGTCGTAAAGACCCTGGCGCATGAACTGGCTCTGATTGCGCGCGTCGGGATAGGCGTCGATGAAGGCCAGGTGGTACTGCAGTTGTACGTTCGCTTCGCGCAGTAGTTGCTGAATACTTGCCCGTTGAGCTGTCAGTTGAAACGTCTGTCGTCCAACAGGGTATATTAGGTGTGTCTCCTCTGGCCACTCCGCATCGCGCTCGCGTGCAGCAGCATACGGGTCACGCTGCGACCGGCGTGTATGGTGCCCACGAGCCCCCTGCCCGGGTCCTTGGTCGGCGTCGTCTTCATCAGCGCGGTCAGATTCGGATTGAAGTTCTTGACTTGCACGGCGAGCCTGATCGAGCTCTTCGACATCCTGATCGTCTGCCCACAGTGGTCGCTTTGAGGCATCAGCATCTACCGTACAAGGCTGCTACGAACCCATACCTCTGCTTCATATGCCAAATCACGCCGTGTCTTTGGCTTCACAGCACCCTGTACGAGGAACCATGGTCATTATTCGGCTCACACGTGCAGAACAGAGGAGCGAGCGCACTGCAATGCGTTGTTCAGCCCTTAGATCATCCAACTCTCTGTCGTGTTGATGTCTCTGGGCTGTCTTCGAGTGGGAACTACCGATCTTGCCGTCCCGATGAAGTGAGCGCATAGCTGAAGTGTGATGGCCAGAACGCGGGTGACTAGGCATTGTAGTCGGTGTCTGGTATCTCGAACGGGCCACTGAAGGCATCCTGTCTTTGGTGCTTCGAATACTGTTGGAGCGGTTTGCTTCGCAGTCGTCATGCTGAGTGTTTTCAGCCACGTCATCTTCGTCATCGTCGAGAAATAAGGCATTCTCGTGTTGAAGACGATCATCCTCCGATGACCCTTGCCAGTGAGGAACCTCAGTCAGTGTGTCAGTGAGCTGGTCACAGGCTTGGCATGCTTGCTAGCGTACCTCATTGTCCATCTCAGCTGGAGACAAGCCGCCATAGAGATCCTCCACCTCATTACCAGAATATCCACCATCGCCATCAGACAGCATGCCACCATTGTTGCCACCATCCTCTTCCAGCGATCGGTTGCTTTCGACGTCACTAGCGGCCTCCTGACGAGTCGAGTTCTGGTCAGAGGAACGGTGCACTGTCTTCAGTTGATTAGGGTGCAGCTCTTCCAGCGAGTTCTCGCGCCGTGCCAGTCGTAGTTTCTGTGACGAGAGAGCTTCAAAATACATAGAACCATTAGCAGTGCAGTCAGTTGCGGCCGAAGCACGTACACTGAGATACGCCTGCCTGAGGTTCACCGTCCGACCCATACGCGTTGCGAGGTAATATCAGACGTTGAGGAGCACCTATGCTGAATTAGACCACTACAGGTACAAGGCTAATGTGAGACTCACGGCGAATCCGACGAGGGCTGGCTTCAGGACTAGGGGGTGGTGGGGCTTTGATAGAGATTCCGGTTAGTAAGCTATATGCTAGAGGAGGGCACTCGTACCGCTTGGCTTCTTCTTCTTGGCCGCCGCACGAATGGGACTTGCGGGTGGTTCAAGCTCTGAGGCGGGTCGCTTCTTCGTGGCGCCGTGCTCATCTGAGCTCCCTTTACCATTCAGCCAGACTGAGGACATCAATTTAGTAATGCGATGTTGTCAAGGGCCAAAGACCAACCTTTCCGGTCAATAGCCTTGTCTTTAGTTGCCCGGCGGGCTGCAAAGAAAACACATTCAAACGACTGTTTGAGACCGACTTGAAGGAATGCGGAGAGAACTTACGGCCACGACGGGGTGGAAGAGTGGGCGGTGGGGTCAACGTGCGGTCCTCTTCACTGGACTCTGAATAGTCGACAATGCGGTTCTGAATGACGTGTCGTTGGGCAGGGTTGAGTCTTCCAGGGGCCGAGCTGCTGTTCCGAGTAATCGCGCCCGATGTTCGCGCCATCGAGGATATCTAAGGTGATTATGGTATGGGTAAGCAATAGAAACTAGCGTCTGCACAGAGAGATACGGTAGGAGGAAGAGACGGAACGACGGTTGCGTCCAAGTTGCGTCGGGCTGAGACGAAGAGCTGCGCATTTGTCCGTGTCGCCCCACGCAGTGATCTCGCATATTCGGCAATTTGGTTCTGCTCGCGCACATCAGGTCCGAGCAGTATCCAAGATTCGATCACATTCGCTCTCATTTAGCAAAGCTCAACTCTGCTGCGAACGTAGGGTCCTGTACTCAGCCTGAGCCCCGAGCCACTGAGCAGTCGAGCACATAGGTAAGAGTATATCGCACGCGACAGAGCAGTGCAACAGTAATTACTGGGCCGGCTCTTTCGAACTTGAGCCGGCCACGTCAACGGCCTCCATGCCTCTCGGAACCCTCTGTGCTGCGAATTCATGGTGCCTGTCCCAACAAAACATCGCCCGCGGTTCGGATACCACCACCTTCAGATTGTGAGTTCGAAAGCTAGGTCCTCCCTCGCCCACAGTCCAGAATCCCCCAATGCACAGCCGCTGCATGCCTCGGTCTGGAGGCGACAGACGGCGAGAGCACGGGGCTCTCGCAGCTCCATCAGGAAAAACCCATTTTACATATCTGCCCTTATGGCCCCATAAGCATGCTTACTCATACATAAGACGCGTTACTCACGCTTAT